>VYZX01018786.1:209124-283788 GCA_013401335.1 Brachypteracias leptosomus
AATGAAGAGATCTGATCTACCCTGGGCATGCACAACTAGGTCTGTCAAACCCAATTTCCAGAGAAGCTCCACAAAGACGAGTCAGCAGGGGCTGGTGGCTGCCAAACCAGTGTCTTACTCACAGCTCGTGTCCAGCACGAGGAGAACAGGTTTGATTGCTCTGGTTTTGGGTCTCTCTTGTAGAAATCTGGGCTGGTGTGTGCGGTGAGCTGACCCCCACACGGTGACAGCCAAACCACACACTCAGAGTACCAGGGAAATCTGGGAGGTTTCAACCCAGACAAGGAGCTTTTAGGAGACTCCTTAGTTGGGGAAAATAAATTACATGATTATACAACTTTGTTGGCACTCTTGTGGCCATTGTCATTAAGCCAGTCAATATATAGTAGAATAAAAATATTTTGCTGCATGTTAGTGGAGAATGAGCCATTTTCCTTGTGAACACAGCTCTCAGTCCATATTTAACAGTGCCTGCTGCTTCAGGACTCACAGGGGTCTTGTGGGCAGATATTAGGGATGGGATGTTCTGAATTCACTCTTTTATCCTCTTTTAATTGGATTTAACCTTTTTTCCAAAGGGAAGTAGACCCACATCCCAGCTTTGTGGTTTAACTCTCCTCACCACAACTTCAAGAGGGGTCAAACCAGAGCTCTGGTCATCACGTAATGTTTGGACCAGCTCCTTCCATGTGATGGGATAATATTAATTACAGCTTTTTAAATAAATTCCATTGCAATGGTGGCTGCCAGAGCACCCTGAGGTATTTGAGAGGTGGCAGAACAGCTAGATAAAATAATTACCAGGGTAGGAGGTCAGTATACACAGACTGCCCAGGGAACTTGTGGATGCTCCATCACTGGATGTGTCTCAGACCATCCTTGGATGGGACCTTGAGCAACCTGCTCTAGTGGGAGGTGTCCCTGCCCATGGCAGGGGGTTGGAACGAGATGATTTTTAAGGTTCCTTCCAACTCAAACCTCTGTAGGGCTCCTACCAGGGATTTAACAATACGTCCATAAGCAGCAGCAGGTTTTGGTGCAGTCATTTTGGTGTGAAATAACAGATTTCTCCTGCAACTGGTTTGAGGGCAGAGGAGAGCCTGGAAAAGCCTCCTGGGTGTGCAGGTCCATGGAGGAATCGGGGTTAGGGAATTTTACAGAAATATCTGACTTCCTAGGCTGCAGAACTCCTCCTTAGGGGCACTGGTTCTGCAATATTTACCAGCTGTAGGGTTTATTGGCAGTGGGCAGAGGTAAATGAGGTTGTCTCGTCAGGGTCACTTGAAGAAGGAAACACAATCCTCCTTTGGATGGCACAGTCAGATCCTTGTCTGCCCCGTTTAATTGCTTTTACTCCAGGATCCTGATGCTCTAGATTGCAGATCCTTGGAGGCAGGGACTGTCCCTGTGCTGGGTTTGCAGAACTCATCCTGCACTGAAGGACAGGGCTCTGGCCCCACCACAAACCTTTGGGTTATAATCTCGGAGTGGGGAGGGTGTGCAGAACCCAACCCTGGTTCCTATCTCCCACCTCCTCCTCTTAGCAACCATCAGGGCTCCTCCTCTGGGATGTGCTGAGCAAAAGGCCCCAGACATGGCACCTGGGGGCTGGCATCTCTGAAAGGAGAGCTGGAAAAGCAATGGCCTCTGGGGCTGATCATTTTCTGAGCTCTATGTCGAGGTCTGAGCTGCTATTTTTCTTTCCTCTCTCTCTTGCAGAGCATCCCTGGGTCTTCCCAGCACGATGTGTCTCTCTAAATGTCCATCCATCCACACATGGTTGACATCTGGGGTAGGATCTTCATCGCTGCTGCCTGAAAGGACCAGAAGTTCTCCTGGATCACACCTCACTCCCTCCTCCTGCTGAGCCGGAGGGTCCTGAGATCCAGTCCCTTCTCTAGGTTCTAGTTTCATCCACTGCCAAAGGATTTCCCAGGCTGGGGATGTATCCAGGCTTGCTATGGGCTTCCTCGTTACTGCTGCATCACGTGAAGCCACCAAAGAGTTTGGAAGGCAACTGAGTCTTCTGGATCCACAACCTTGGCTCTGGGGGAATAACCTGGCTCCTGGTAAGTCAGAAGTTCCTCAGACTATGCAGAACACGTTTTTCCAGATCCAAGATAGAAAAATGAGTTCTTTGGTCCGTTGTTCTCTTGGGGCTGGGGCTGGATTGCTTGGTAGAAAGAAATAAGGAGGATTATGTGGGGAAAGAGAAGAGCTGTGGTTGTGTCGAAAGAACTTTACCAAATCTCCTCCCCAGGAGGAGAAAAGTGACTTTTGAGGGCTCTGATGTTCTGCAGACAAGGTGAGCATCACCTGGTAGCAAAGAGCAACCTGCCCCAGCTCCTGCAGAGCTCCCCCAGTGTGAGTTTGGTGTGTCCATGGGAAATGTGCCTGGTGGGGAGGTTTGAGCTGATGGGTTGCTTTGGATGAGAGGAGATGGTGGGTAGAGGATGAACTGGTGTTGTACATGAAGAGCTGTGAGCCTGGCTTGGCTCTGCTGGGTGAAGTAGCTGGTTCCCACACAGTCAGCAGCAGTGAGGTCTTCACCTTCCAGCCAGTGTCTTGTAGGAGGAACTCCTTTCAAAGGCTGAGGAAGAAATGCAGCCCCAGGAGCCACGTAAAACAAATCAAGCTGTAGATGTGTGATCTTTCCAGCCAGGCACTTCGCATCAACTCTGTTGCCCTAACAAAGCAGGAGGAGAAGAATTTGCAACCAAACTCTCCTCCCCTTGTCAGCACCACCGTAAATTACTTTCCTTCTGTGCACTGGTCTGCAGGCCAAGCTGTTCCCTGCCAAGGCTGTCATCCTGCAGGAATGAAAATGCACTGAAGAAGCCTCAAAGAGAGGAAGGAGTCCCCTCTTTTCTCCTGTGCATCTCCTTCTGTTACTCCTGTTGCACAAGAATTGTTGTCCAGAATTTAAAAGCAACGTTGGTGCAAGAAAGCTGGAGATGAATTTGTGGCCAAGGGCTGGAATTTATCTTTCAGAGGGATAAAGGCTCGGGAGGTGTCATTAGTGCTCTCCAATGGTCCCATCTAGGTGGACAGAGCCTGCTCAGGGTAGCCCTTTGCTTAGCAAGACCAAGTGCCTGCCCTGGCCATGGGGACCTTGTGCTGCACACCAGCTACTGGGTGCACTCTTAACTTGTGCCTGTCTTTAGTACCCGAAACCACCACAATGGAACTCTTAAATTCACATTTATCATCTTTTATTGGATTATTTACTACAGCTGGATCAGCTGCCAAGGCTTGGACAATGCTTCTGGCTGGGGAAACATGTTCCCTGGAAGCTCCTTCATGGGAGAGCAGCCCAGGACGTTGCATGGTGTGGCTGAGCAAGGTGTGGAGCCCCCTGGGGAGGTCCCCAGTGCTCCCAGTGGGGTATGAAGCAGGTGTTTTCCTTCCTTACCTATTGCAGGAGCTGCAGATTGAGGAATACAACAGCAGCAGGGGTTGTCAGCATGATTTCTGCCTGCCCTCCAGCAAACCAGCCCCTCTGGGGCATCCCTCCATGCCTGAGGTCTGGCAGAGGCTGGCTGGGGGGTGGCACTGGGGGGCACCTGGGTTCCCAACCACATCCATCCTACTGGGACAGGAGTTTCTGTCACTGCCAGGCAGGGCACGGGCTTGTCAGACATCGTGTCTCTTCCCCAGCACATTCTGCTGCACAGAGACAAATTGGTGTGGAAAAGCTGAAGTTAGGGGCTGAAACAGCTGCTGTCTGGAGGTGGTTGTTACAACAAAGGGAACGTCACGGGGCTCTGCAGAATAAACACGTTTCGTGGCAGGTCAGGCACTGCCTCAAAAATGAGCTCAGCAGCACGTTGGGCTCACAGGGAGGATGGGAGACAAGCAGGGAAGGTGGGTTGGGGCTGAAACCCTCTGTCTCCTGCCGTTGAGAGGCAGATAAAAGGTCTCAGCCAACGCAGACAGGGGAAAAGGGTCTCTTCACATCGCACCCTGACCCCAGATCCAGCCAATCTGGGGATGGGAGTAGAAAGAGCTGGGAAAGCAAGGTGCATTTTATTGCCTTGCACAAGCCAGTGGTACCCACCTGGCCCTGCAAGCAGCTCCGGGACAGGGCTAGGAATTGGGAAGCTGACACCAAAATTAGCTCTTTTTATCTTATTTTCACGCTGCTTCCAAGCCCTGTGCCTGGCCAGGCTGGTGCCAGGCCCTGAAGATCCTGCTGGAGGATGGCTTGGGTGAGGTGGGAGGAAGGAGCACCCAGGGATGCTCTCCCATGGGTGCAATGCACCCTCTCGTGGTGAGCGGCCACGGCAGGTGCCTGGGCAGGGTCTGGGTGTTGGTGGTTGTCTGCTCCTGGGCTCCTTGGCATGATACCAGGGTGAACACAGGGACCTGCCAGCCTTCCTGTGGGAGAACCATTCAGGAGCTGGGATTTGGTTTCTCCAGGCTCAGGGCACCCCAAAACAGGCTCTACCATCCCGTGTCTGTCCTATCCATCCCACATCGTGTTCCCCCCCCGGCCCCTGCTTTATCCAAAGCAATAATTCTGACAAAATACTTGGAGGTGGCTTCCCCTGAGCTGGGGTCAACCTGCCCTTCTCCTCTGACACTTTTCTTTCCTGTGAGGAGCCTGCATAAGCAAAACCCCACTAAAAAACCAGTGCTCAGAGCTTCACAAATGCAGTTTTTCCCCAAGAGAGAAGCAGAAGTTTTTTATCCTCCATAACCCTGCAAGCCAGGGGGGGATTTCTCCATCTGGCCACACAGTTTCCCCCCTCCCACCAGCTGCGAGCAGATCTTGGTTTGTTGAGAGGTGTCTCCTCTTCCTCTGGGACATTCAGGGGGACTTAAATTAAAACCCCAGAGGCACTTTCCCCGTGGGGTGACTCTGCTGCCGATGCCAGTGCCTTGTCCAGCCCCATCCTGCATCCCTGGATGTGAGCACAGCAGAGGGGAGCTGCCAAGGGGATGAGCAGCA
Organism: Brachypteracias leptosomus; assembly: GCA_013401335.1. NCBI lineage: Eukaryota > Metazoa > Chordata > Aves > Coraciiformes > Brachypteraciidae > Brachypteracias > Brachypteracias leptosomus. The sequence continues at coordinate 214,076 of VYZX01018786.1, forward strand.
GGTCGGGGTGCTGGCTGTCCCCATGGGTGGGCAACCATCTTCACACCACCATGGTCCCCATCCCCAGCCTGGCCAGGGCTGAGCCAGCCCTTGCTTCACCTGCTCCCCCCGCTGCCTCTCGCTTCTGTGGCTTTAAAGTTCCCTCGGTGCATGAAGCAAAAAGAGGGAGGAGAAAGGGTTTCATCATCACTCCCCAGAGCAGACTTATAAAAACTTTGTGCTCACGCTGTCTGCCTCACTCACGGGCTGTTGGGGTTTGCAGAGCGGACCAGGGGGGCTGCCAGGGACAGGACAGGACAGAGAGGGACGGGAACCCCCAGGAGCTCCAGCAATGGGAATCCGCCCCGAAGCCAGCAAACACCCAGTCGATGTCCCCAAGAGGTCCAGCACTTGCTCCCGGGGTGTCTTCTGCAACATCAAGGTAAGGAGCAACGCGTGGAAGGGATGTGCTGCTTCCCAGGCAGGGAAAAAGGGGAGAGATCCCTGCAGGGAGGGTGACCCCAGACCCATCTCCTGTGTTCCCAGGATAAACTACCAGTAGGATGAGGGGTGTTTGCTATGATGCAGAATTTGGGCAGTCCTGGATAAGACCATTGAGGTTGATCCTGCTGGGTGCCCAGGGAGGGCTGGGGGCCGGGTGGGTGTCTCAGGGGTGACCCCCACGTCGGGTGGGTGCCGTGCCCCGTGGAAGCGGCGTGGGCTGCGGAGCTCAGCGCCGGTGTCCGGGACACAGTGTGCTGCTGCTGGGGAATGATTAACCACATCCTGGTGCGAAGAGAAAACACTGCCCTGTAACACTGACTGGCTCTGAAAACCTCTGGAGAGGGGCATGTGGAGTGGCAGAAGCGGGTCGAAGTGGGGGTTGTGGTGCTGGCTGCCCAGTTTGCTCACCTGCCCTCATTAGAGCGCTGTCATCTCTAAGCCAGTCCCTGCCTGTGCTTCAGGCTCTTGTGCTCGCAGCCTGGGTGATAAATCACTGGCCACTCTGGTGCTTTAATCCCTGCTAACCCTTGTGCTTCACACCACCCCTCGCCCCGTCGGGTCAGGATGGGTGCTGGGGCTGCTGGTTCCCTTCGCCAGGATTCCCTGAGGTGGGGGGAATTTCTGTGCCTGGCTTGGCAGCACCTCTGCACAGGCATCCAAACAGCCAGGGGCAGGTCTGGGGAACAACAACTCCTACCAGCACCTGCCCGTGGGCACAGAGAGGGGCCGGCAGCTGGCAGGACCCCCTGTGCTGGTGCTGCCAGCCATGCCTGGGGCTGAGGTGTGTGTTCCTGCTGCTGTTATTGAACATGAACTTGTTTTTGCTGTGAGGGAGGGTTTGTCAGAGCTCCACAGCTCAGCGTGTTTGCAGCAGTGTGCAGCCAGGGGCAGGCATCGCAGGCTGGGCTGGGGTTGGGGTTTATTTGCCACCCACCTTTTCTCACCTTGCATCAAGGATGTCATTGCCTGCCTCTCTTTGGGATGTGCTTGCTTAGGATTTATTTCTGGGCAGCAAAAGTTTCACCCAACAGTTCTGTCGTGGTCCTGTGGAGATGTTATATATACATGGGGATGTTATATAAATGTATACATATGTATAAATATATATATGTGTGTCTGTATGTATGTATATGTATATATACACTATGCAGCTGTTCCCAACTGGCTGCTTCTCCTCCTGGGGGTTTCCACAGCCTGAGACATCATTCCAGATGATGTCTTCCACTCCTACATCCCTGAAAGTCCCTCCTGCCCGGGCTGGGCTATTCCAGGAGGAAACTTGATAGCCCTTTTTTTGTCTGTGAGCTCCAGAGGGAAGAGCTTGAGGTTATCCTGGGTAATTTAGAGCTGCCTCTGGGCTACCCTGGCATGGCTCTGGAGAGGACTGGTGACCTGACCCCTCCTCTGCTGGAGGTACAGAATATGGCCCTAACCCCCTCCAATAATGGAGCTTGGGGTGAGGAACATCACCCAAACCAGAGCCCTTCTTGTAGGTCGTGCTCTTTCCTGGAAATCTGCACAGCTGCTTCAGCTGTGTGCTTGCAGAAGTCAAAAAACATTGCCAGACTGTCTCTCTCAGAACAGAAAACTTTAGGATGTTCAGATGACACGAAGGTGTCACTTTGCCAGCTCTGGCTGTGCTGGGAGCTGTCTGTCTGTCTGTCTGTCTGCACCCACCAGGTCACGTCTCCCAGCTGCCGGTGCTGGCTGGAGGGCTCCAGTCTCACTTTCAAAATGAACAAGGAGCTCTCCAGACAGGACAGACCCCACCACTGAGCCTGGCTGGAGGGGTCCTGGAGGTGACTAGGGGAAAACCGGTGTGTCAAAAGAAACATTTCTCTTTTAAAGAAAGTTTTTGCTAAATGAAGAGGAACAAGCCCTTGAGTTACACAGCCCAGTGCTGGCACCGTGCAGGCACGTTAAGGAACAGTTTGAGCCCTATCAAATGATGCTTGTTGACATCAGACAGATGATGTGTACTGGTGGAGAGCCAGGCCTCCCATCCCTTGGAGCAAACCTATATAAACAGACAGGCAATGACACCCCCCACCCCTTCCTCACCTCCTCCTGTGCTGTGACACTGGTGTTAAATAGATATAGACATTAAAAAAAATCACTGCTTCCAGGTAGGGAAGCACCAGCCTCTGTGCAGTTGTTTCACCCCCCAAAATAAGTATAAAATCAAAGTGTCACAGCAGAATTTCCAGGTCTGGGGAGTTGTGTTGCTGTGAGTCAGCAGAGGGTGAGGCTCACAGTGAGCATCCAGTTTGTGTGGCTTCAGAGCAGCTCTTGGTACAGGAGGCTCCCGGTGCTAACGACTTACATGAAGTCTTCATCCAGCACCTCATTGTGTGGGCAGCTGCTGTCAGCACCCCGTGCAGAGACAGGTACTATGAAAGGGTTTAATTAATTAGACACAGCATCCTGGTGTAATTGACAGCAGTTTCTGACAGGGCTGGTATTTCCAACCCAACACAATCCCTTAGCTGCTGCAGGCTCCAGCTCTTAATCACCAAGCTCGTATTTAATCCATCGAGCTCACGTGCCAGGAGCATTTTCAGAGTGCTCGTTACAGGGCTGGGGCCAAAAATAATGAATTTTTTTTTTTTTTGTCTTGCTCCTCCACGTTCCTTGCAATGGGGACCTTCACCTCCCTGCACCCCATTGCTCCTGGGGGGTTTGTCAGCACTGACCCATCACCAGGGATGTTCAGAGGTGCAGGAGCACAGTTGTGCCCAGGATGAGCATCACAGAGGGGTAGGTCTGGGTGGAAAGCAGCAGTTTTAATGGCTCTGCAGGGATGTCAAGAGCAGGATGGGGATGGCAGCTTTGGGGATGGCATGGGATGGAGGTGCTGGGCATACAGGAGGACCAGTGCAGAAGGCACTGCCCTGTGGAGGTGGCTGCTGGCTCCTGGACATGCCCTATCACAGCAGCATTTACAGCTGATCTCTGGACCCTGCGGGCATGTGGTTGTTGACGGTCCCTTGTTGCTACTGTTGGAAGTTCCTCCCTGTTATATATGGATATTAATGACTGAGCTAATAATGCAATTACACTGAATGACACCAAGGCTCTGGCTACTCTTATATTTAAAGGCACCACCTGGCTCAGGCAGCAGTATGTGTGGTGGAATAAACCTGGTGATTGTGGTTATATTTCTGAGTGCACTTTGAGACGTGGCAGGGCTGCTTGAACCCCTCTAGAAGCTCACCTAGAAGAGAGGATGCAGAATGCAAAAGGCCTTCAGGGGTTAGGCTGGGAGATTGCTGCTGAGCACCTACAAGAAGCCCGGAGCATCTCAGTGATCCCACAGAGGTGGAGATGGGTGATGATGAGCAGGGACAGCCCCTTACTTTGGGGTTCTCCAGTGCTCCCCTGCTTGTGGTGACATCCATGCCCATCTTGCCCTTCCAGACATCCACTGGAGAAAGATTATTTCAGAGCTCTGATCTGTTTGCGATGCCTCAGATGTTTCAATTCTTTCCCCTCTATTGTCTCTTTCCTGGGTTTGTGCTGGTTTAATTGATAGCTAATTGCTTGTTCAGGCTCCCCAGGAGCAAGGAGAGGAGCTTTATAAGTATTTTGTTGTTTGGTGAGTTGGACTGGGGTCCTGCTTTGAGCTATCACAGCACTAATCCTGTTCAGTGATTGTACTTTCCAGCTCAGTCTCTTCTTAGTAACTTCACTCTCTGAAATTAATGGGCTGTTTTTGCAAGTAGTCTCTGCTTCTAGCAGGGATAATGCTTGGTGGTCACAGCTACTGCTAAGGACTGGAATGCAGAAAGGCTTTTACCACAAGGTGTTCCATTCCATACCTCATATCTGCTGTAAAGCTGAGAGATCACAAGGGTTAAGCCTCTTCTTCACTGGCCAGAGTCCAAGGAGGGCTCTGTCCATTCTGCCTTCCATCCCAATTCGTGTGTTCCTCAATCCAGCTCCTGAACCTGGTTCCCATCTGCCGCTGAGTCCAGTGTGGGGCTTCCCCAGTGCCTGTCCCACAGCATCCCTGGTGACAGTGGTGTCACTGCCATCAGAGAGGTTGGGTTCCATGCTGGCTTTGTGTATAGTTCGGTTTAGTGGTGTTATTTTCACTAAAGCTCTTTAAGGTCTCTTTCCTTACCCATAAGTCTCTCTCCCTTATTCTTTCTCTTCCCCTTTGGGAAGGAAAAGGGGTTAATAGAGCATCTGTCACTTGTCCAGTGGCCAGCCCAGCCCTAGCCCTTGACTCCTGGAAGCTGGAGAGCAGAGGGGAGCAGCGTGAAATAAAGGGAAGGAGGAGGAGAACAGAGTTATCATCACCCCTGCCAGCTGGAGGGAGGCCAGGAGCAGATTTCAAAGGCTCAGGGGCAGATTTGAGTTGGGTGCTACGTTGGGGCAGGGAGAGGAATGGTGTGGAGGAGAGAGGACAGCAAGGTCAGAGACTGTGGGATCTCAGAGCATCGTGAGCATCCCAGGGTGAAGATGCTGAGGGCATGCAGGGTGCATTGACCAGGAGCAGGGATCTCTCCCCTCCCTCAGGAGGCTGGATGCCTTCTGCAGGAGAAGCAGGAGCCTTGCCCTGAGGTCTGAGCTCCCAACAGCATCAGGGAAAGCTTTTTTTCCTTGCCTTTAAAGTGACTAAAGGAATTTGCTGAGGGGAGTACATTTCACAAGCCTGAAGAAGTATCGGTTGTGCTCTCATATCCTGTTGGGAAAGGTTATGAATTGATGTATTTAGCTGTTGGCAAAATACTAGACTCACCAAGTCATTGGTGTGAGGACAGCATGGCTGGAGAGGGAAGCACTGAGAGGAAAAAGTCACTGTTGGTCAGGGCCATTGGTTTAATCAAGAAATCAAAGGACATCCCAATACTGGGCACTGTGAAGGAGAGGGGGCAAGTTGTATGATTGTTTGTAGCAGAGAAGCAAGTAGAGTCCTTGGGGCAAATAGGGTGACATGGGGAGAAGGACTCACTGTGACTGGGATCCTCAAGCACTCGTGGTGATGGGTCTGGCATCAGAAAGCAAAGATTGGGTTTGGATGGATCCAACACTGTGTTGATGTCTGGGTTTGGTGGGATCAGGCTCCAAAAGAGAACTACCCAGCCTTGACCAGTAACACCAGTAGCAGGAGAAAGAAAGAGATGGGGAAGAGCCAGAGAGTAGAGCGGGTTGGAAAGTTTAGTGGGATCAAGGTCTAGGAGACATGAACCAAGGTAGTTTTATGAGGGGTGAGGTGGTTCAGTGCCCAAACACAACCAAGGAGTGGTCAGCCTAGATAAGATTATCATGAGCAAAAAGGGAGAGGAGTGTCTCTGATAGGAGCAGGAGGCACGGCCAGGGCTGAGGGCTGAGGGAGGGGTGGGGACTCGTGGTCAGGGAAAACGGAGCCAGATGAAGGTACCTTCAAGGAAACCATGAGTGGATCCTGATGCACTGGAAGGGACCTCAAAGGATCATCTGGTCCAACCCCCCTGCTGGAGCAGGATCACCCAGAGCAGGTCACAGAACCACAGATCATTAGGGGTTGGAACTAGTAACCCGTCTGTGCTTCAGACAACCCCGAACCAGTTTTAGTTTTTATTATTTTTTGCAGTAGAAGTAAAATTTAGGAGGCTGCTCCTGCCAGTGCCCCACGCTCCTGGCTCAGGGGGTTTGTGCTGTGTATTTAGTTCCTTCTCTGGAAATGTTGGGTTTTATTTTTTCTGCCTTTCCTCGTGCTTTTTGATGTATAAATCTAGGCAGCTGCACGTAGAAAAGAGATGCTAAGAAAGGACACGTTTCCCCAGGTGTGTCCATATACTTCTTATTTCCAGCTCTTCCAGCTGAGTGATCTCAGCCATCCCACTACAGGAGAATCTCTGACTGTAGTGAGTGTTGATCATATACAAGCTCTAAAACAAACAGCCTCCCTGAATATTGGAACTTTGAGGATATTCTTCTTATTTCCTAAAGTTCCACCCTCTCCTTTTATTTCTTCCCTTTGGAGTTAAGTGCAAGAAGCCTTCAGAGGCTGGAGTCTCCTGCTTTGGACTAGGACTTTCCACAAAGCAAATCATTTTGGTTTGATCCTCTAGAGCCCCAAATGCCCCTCTGATAGTGCTATGGAGAGGACAAGAGCCACCAGAGCATCCTTACCGAACTCCTGGCAGCCCTTTCCAAACATCTACTCCAGACAGATGAATTTTGCGCCTTCCCACAACGGCTGCTCTTGGCCATGTCCTGCTTTGGTGGGAGTGGTTTGAAAGGTTCTTCAAGGATCTCCACTTCTCTTCACAGCTCCCCAGGCAGCTCTGGCATCCATCTAGTTAATTAATCCCTGGCTCTTTCCATCCACGCTGCCTTGGGGAGGGTGTTGGCCATGATGGTTTGTACTGGTGCAGGCACCTGAGGGGCAGAGCCAGGAGCTGCCCCTGCTCTCTCCTCACAGGGTCAGTTCTACCTCAGTATTCCCACCTTCTCTATCTCCAGGCAAGGTGAAGACACTGAACAATGAGGTGAGGGATGACTCAAGGACGGGTTTGCCCCCAGCTTTGGATTCCTCACCCTTGTCTGCTTTACAGGTTCAGCACAAGGCTAGGAGACCCTCTTGCTCCTCCCAAAGCCTTGTTTTATTCCCTGTGACCTTCAGGGAGGTGGGGATTGTACAGGTGGGTCTCCTGAGGTGGCTGCAAGGGCTGACGTACTATCTCAGGAGTAACCAGCCACCATGGCCATGCCTGGCATGCCATGTCTTGGTGCCAGGACAGGATCTCAGCCCCACTGCTCCTCCGGGTCACATCTTTGTTGAACACTCCTCTGAAGGAGGTTTGGGTTGGGGCTGACTGAATAGCTGCCAGCTCTTTGCTTTGAACCTGGGAGGTGTTGTCCAGACCATGGAGGTCCCTCTCTTCCCTACCACAGGGTAGGTTTCTCTTCCACCATTGCTCTAGAAGGTGCTGGTCCCCTCGAACTGAGTGGGGGGAGAATCGTGTCTCTGAGGGGCCTTCCCCCAGGCATTTGCTTCCCTTTCAACCGAAGTTCAAGCTGGAAAGGAGTCAAGTGTCTTGTATAAACAGCCTGGAGTCAGGATCGCTCTGGAGGAAATGTGAGGATGATTAAGAGGGGATTTTGTGTGTGTGCATGTAGGTGCACGCCTTTGGCCCCGTGAGCTGCCACTGCTGCCTGTCTGCAGCTCCAAAAACACTCCAGGCTCTGATGGGAGCATCTGCTCTGGAGGGTCAACCCTTCAGAGTTGTGGGAGTGTCCCCAGCTCCTCAACCTCCCACCACGTCTTCACCCTCGGGGCTCTTGTGTCGGCTTTGCGTCAGCAAGACCTCCCTTTGGATGGGCTTGGCTCTTCTTTAATAGCTCCTTCTTGGTTAAGTGTTGGGGAAGATGGATGATAGCAGCTCTGTCCCCTCCTGGAGCTGCTGGGGCCAGCACAGCACATCTGCTGCTCCCTGCAGCTGGTGGTGTTGGTTTCCATGGACCAGCAGGTTGTGGGTGGTCAGCAGGAACATGTAGGGCTAGAGAAGCACGGGGAGAGGGACATGGATTGGAGAGACCTGTGAGAACCTGCAAGGGGGACATGGTGCCCTTCATCTCCACCTCAGAGACCTGCTCTTCCTACCCAAAGTGTGTTGGCCATTGCCAAGGCCAGGTGGGGCTCAGACTCCTTTTGGAGAGCCCTCCAAGTGAGCCCCTCTCCCAGTTATTTACACCCAGAGCCCTCAAGGTTTGTGCCGTCATGATGTTAAGTAGGGTTGAGTCTACTGAATGGAGGGGAAGCCTTAAATCAGGCACATCTCTTGCCTCTGGACAGTTGAAGTGTGTCTGGACGAGCTGAGCTCCAGCTGCACAACTCATAGAGCAAAGGCTGTTTGGCTTTGCTGTTTTGAGTGGCAGCTTCTTCCCAAGCAAAAAAAATCTTCTCTGTCCTTTCTCCCATCCTCTGGGCTCTCCAAGAGCTGAGGCTGCTGTGGGGTCTCAGTGCCAGCAGCAGCACGGGTCAGGATTGGGTCCCCTGGGCACCCTCCTGCTCTTCTGCCTTGCCTTGCAGAAGCTGGACTAGGAGGACTCATGGGCAGGTGAGGAGCAGCTGCACCCCAAAGCCTTTCCCTCCTCTCATGGGTGTTCTCCTGCCATGCCTTCCCCCATGGCAGGCAGCCCCAGGCATCTCGGCACCTCCTTTTGTCCATCCCCAGGTTATGGCCAATGCATAAACCAATCTCAGGCCATCTTCTGCCACCTCTGCCTTTTCCTACCTGCCCTCTCTGGCCACGGCTTGTCCCTCTCACCTCCTGCCCTCCATACTCTCGTGATGCATGGTCCTTCTCCCCATCCCCTGCCAGCCCCAGCATTTCGGGGAGCCAGGCTGCCTCTCCTCCCCTCCCCTCCCCACCAGCATCCTCTCTCTCATCTCCCCATCTGCCCTGGGATTAGGCGGACATTTGCTGGGCTAAATCCAGCCTCAGTGATCCACCCTCTTCCCTCCCCGTTGGTAAACAGTTTTGCTTCTCCAGCTAACGCCTCACACCAGGAGAGTTCTCCTCCAGCTGCTCTGCATCCCAGGCTGCCCCAGCCCTCCACCGTTTAGCCAGAGCTTCCTTCTTCCAACGACTTCAATAGGGTCAGGAACCAAAATTGATGTTCTCTGGCAACGAGATCCCCTCCCCATTTCTCATCCTCCTCTCCAGACCTATCCGTCTGGACTAATTGGTGATCCCAGGTCAGTCTGAGGGAAGGTGGAGGTGGTGGGTCCAGCTTTCACCCAAAGGACCGTGCTCTGGGAGGGATTTTTGAGTGTAGGAGTTGATGGCTGGAGGGTGCAGAGGTCATTCTGCTTCAAGAGTTTACTCCCAGATGTTTCACTTCCACTTTGTCCCTGTCTGGGAAGGTTTCCCATGTTACACCCCACATGTTGCTCTGTGGTTTTCTGTCAGGGCAAAGTTCCACTGTGGGACTTCGTCCTCTCCTGCTCAGCTACTGCCGTGGCAGATGCTGCCCGATGCCAGCCCGTCTGTTGACACCCCTCCGAGCTGGGGCTGGGGAGCTGACGATGGCAGCTTGCCCTTGACCCTTCTTCCCTCTTGTTTTGGTGTTTGCCTTTCTCCTTTGACCTTTCTGTGGTCTCCAGGTTGTTCCCAGCCTGCCCTCACACTGCCAGGGCTCCATCTCCTCCTTCTTCTTCATCTCCATCCTCTTCTCTCCCACTATCCGTCAGCATCTCCCTCATCTCTTATCCTTTTAGATCCTCAGCTGTGTCTTCAGGTTGGTGCTACCTCTCTCACAGGAGAGGCTTCCCAAGAAGCCATCTCCTTGTGCATCTTCTTCTACCCAAATCCTCTTGCTGGACCTGGTTCTGTGTCCTCCTCTGCCCCCAAAGCCCCTCCACCCACCTATTCCATTTGCACCCTCCATATCAAGGGGACAATTTTGTTCTTTTCCTGTTTTGGGGCTTTTTTTCAGAGCTTCTGGGTGCTCCGGCCATTACAAATCAATGCTAATAACGAGTATTGCTGCTCTCCTGGCCAAGGACCTCAGGAATCTGCCAACCCTGCAGGACTTTTGAGCCCCCCATTCATCATCTGGGGCTTCCTGACGTTATCTTTGTGGGACACGCTTCCGGCATCCAGCAAATATTTGATTTCCTGTGAATTTAAATAAAAAAGACCTTTTCCCTTTTGGTTTTTTTTGTTGTTTTTTTTTTTTTTAAATTATTTTAGAATACTTTTTGGCACCGTGCGGATGCATTCCATTCCAAGAAAAATAGAGGAAAACTGTTCTGGCTAAATATAGATCAAAAGACGTTTGTGAGCTGCCTCTTGCATCCCTAGCTGAGAGTTCTTCCCTCTCCCAGCCCACCCGGGCTCTTTCAGCCATGCTTCTGCCTTACCTCTGTTCCCTCTGCCTCCCTTGGGCTGGGTTTCTGCCTGGCTCCAGGGGGAGATGCTGTTTTCTGAATGCTACAGAGATCCTCCAGCACCGAGACCACGCTGTGTGCATCCCATCCTTCCCCTCTAGGGCTTTTAAAGTCCCTTTTTGCAGCTTCTTGGAGCAGTTCTGTTGACTGGCTTGAGAGCTGAGTGGAAATACTGGGTCTGAGGTGATGGAAACCAACGTGGTGCCCTCTCAGCTGCAGGGTTGGCTCTCACATGGTCTGGGGAGCACCCACCAGGTCTTATTTGTCATTGTGCAACTCAACAGGTCCTCCTGCAGTTGGAGGGTTGCACAGTGCAAATACCAGTGAGTATTGATAAGAGTAAAGCAAAGTTCAAACCAGCTCCCTGTCCTCTCCTCTGAACACCACATCGCTCATTTTTTCCAAGTTAATCAGGGCTCCAGTGGATCTGTTGATGTCGGGGGTGCAGCACGTTGGCCAAACTGAGTCCACGTGTGTTTGACTCTCAGATCCCTCCCATGTGGTCCCCAGCAGTTACACATCAGCAGGACACTAACTGAGGTGGCTTTTTCTTTGCCCACAGGTGTTTGTGCTGTGCCATGGGCTCCTCCAGCTCTCCCAGCTCCTCTACAGCGCCAACTTCAAGAGCAGCCTCACCACCATTGAGAAGCGCTTTGGGCTCTCCAGCCTCTCCTCAGGTTTCATCTCCAGCTTGCACGAGGTAACCGGGTGAGGAGTTTGTGTGGGGGCCAGGACACAGTGGGGACCTCTCCAGAATAGAGTCAATAGAGGGTTGTTCACACCTGGTGCTTCCTCAGCCAAGCCTACATGTGCTGTTGAGGCGCACTTGGACACCTCTTCACTTCTGTTGTACCAGGAGGTTGAACATCGGGTTGTGTGGCCCTGAGGGGTAGCAGCAGAAAGCAGGTGGCTTCAGAGGAGACCAGTCCCCCCTGAGATGCCAGAGACCTGAGTGGGAGGCAGAAACACACCATGTGATGCTCCTCCAGTGGTCACAGTTCTTGCGGCTCTTGTGAAGAGCATTTTGTTGTGAGTAGTAGCCACACACCTACAGCTCTGTGAGCAATTCCCAGTAAAAATACCTGTTTTCAGAGGTTCCTCATTGGCACTGGGAATCCTCTTGTGTCCTTGGGGAAGGAGATGCCCAGGTCTTACCTCAACCAGCACCTACAGGTTCAAGGTCTATTGAGACCAGTGAAGGATTTCCCACTGATGGTGACTAGGTCCAAAGCATGCCAAGAAAAAGACCCTGTACAGACATTTTTGGTGATGATGAACTGGCATAAATGAGCCCTGCAGAGTATATCTCAAGGTTGGAGCCCATATGCTCCATATCCACTAGAGAATTAATACCTGGAGAAGTGATACCAAAGCAAACATCATGTAGACTGCAAGAATATAAAGGGAAAGGGTTGGAGCAGGACATAGGCCATGCTGCTAAAGAACAGCAGCTTGTGGACAGCAGACACACCTTTATTTCTTTGTTTTATGGGAGAAATTGCTGTGCTTTACTCCTGCCCTGGCTGCCCAGGACCACAATCTCTTTGTGTTGGTGGCTGCAGCAATTCCAAGAACAAAAACCACAAAGAGACAAACAAGGGAGCCCGTGTAAACATGAAAAAAAATATTCTTAGCCATAGACGCCAAGGTTAAAGTGATGTTTAGCTTGTCCCAAGCTGACCCAGCCCGTGTAATGGTGGTTTCATGGTGTTCATCCACTTGCTTGAGAAAGATGAATGTTTTCATGTCTTCTTAGCTGATCCCATCTGCACTTGCAAATGTTCAGGGTCACAAAATTTGCAATGAGCTGGAGTTTGTAGCTGGGCTTGTGCCTGTTTAGAGTCATGGGAATGGAGGCAATATGCTTCACTTCTTGCTGTATTGGGGGGAATTATGGGGGGGGGGCAGATGTGGGTGCTGAAAGAAGCCCCAGACAAGCCACAGAGGCGTTGTGAAGTTGTCCATGATGACAAGGGACGCACACAGGTTATAAAAGTTGTCCCACTGGCTTTTGATGAGAAGGGGGCACTGACTAGCTGTGGATATTCAGGGTGAGGTCCCACTCCTGCCCTTGGGGAGGTCAATACCAATAAGGGAGCTCTTCACCCACCCGGACACAGTCATGGGGGACTAGTTATAGGCTCTTCACTTGCCCTGTGACATCTCCTAACGTTGTCCCCGTCTCGCTGTGCCCTTCCCAGATTGGCAACGTGGTTCTCATCATCTTCGTCAGCTACTTCGGCAGCCGAGTGCACCGCCCGCGGGTGATCGGCATCGGGGGGCTGCTGCTGGCCCTGGGGGCGTTCCTGGTCACCCTGCCCCACTTCTTGTCAGACCCCTACGAATACACCATCCTCAGCACGGGTGAGTCCCTCCCCAGCCTTCCTTTAGTGTTTGAGGGAAAGACTTAAGGCAGAGATTTGCTACCCTAACCCTGATTTCAGGATGGCTTTGCACCCCCTGAATCAACAGTTACCTGTGAGATCTCTCCTGCCTCTTTCATTCCAGCCATGGTTTCAGGTGCTGTGGTGATGGTGAAGGACCTAAATTCCCCAGAGATGCTCCTGAAGGCCTCCAGAGGGAGCATTTTGTGTTCCAAGCTCAGCAAGGCAGATTCTCCTTGCCAGGCACCTCTCCCTGCCACCCATCCGTGCCCAAGGAGCTTGCTATAGAGCTGAGACCCCTGAGGGTCCCACCTGGATATGCCAGCTCAGGAATACTTGTAGGGAGGCCCCATCCTTTGGATGGCCTTTGTTTGCTCAAGAATATGATGGCCTTTATTTGCTCAAGAATATGATGGCCTTTATTTTCTGCAGCTTTGATGGAGAGCTTTTTCTCCTCTGGTGACTCAAATACAGCTCACAGGAGCTACAGGACAGGAGAAATTAGTTCACTTCCATCTTCTCTGATCAGCCTGTCTTTAAAAGCTTGGTAGTTTGCTATATTAACCTCAGTGTGACACCCCAAAGGAAGGGAAGGGTGATGAGGACTGCTAAATAAAAGGAGCAACCCATCCCAACTCCAGCAGCGTGTGCCTGCTCAGCACGTCTGGGACATTTCCCAGGATTTAGAGACGTTGTGTGGGAGGAGGTCCAGCTTTCTAACGCTCATTCTTCTCCTTTTCAGGCAACAAGAGCCAGGTCCAGGCTGAGCTGTGCTATGCAGAGAACAAGTTCGTGTGCCCCAGCACCAGCCAGGACCCCCGGAAGGAGGCCAGCAGCATCTGGGCCATGATGGTGATCGCTCAGCTGCTGGCTGGGATCGGGACAGTGCCCATCCAGCCCTTCGGGATCTCCTACGTGGATGACTTTGCAGAGGCAAACAACTCCCCTCTCTACGTCGGTGAGCGGGGCTGGTTTGACTCCCCCACGCCCTTAGAGGTGGGATGTAGAGGTGCTCATCTGCAGAGGAGCCTGTGGCCGTGGGTTGAGCAGTGTGTGGGGCTCATGAGATACTCTGGGCCGTCTCTCCTCTTGATGGTCAGCTGTTCTCTGGAGGTTTGGATTTATGATGTGGGTATTATCAGGGCAAGGAGAGGAGGTGGATGAGCTGGGGCTGCTCCCTTGTGGCTCAGAAGCATAGAATCACAGAATAGGAGGGGTTGGAGGGAGATCATCCAGTCCAACCCCCCAGCCAAAGCAGGGTCACCCAGGGCAGGTCGCACAGGAACGTGTCCAGGTGGGTTTTGAAAGCCTCCAGAGAAGGAGACTCCATGACCTCCCTGGGCAGCTTGTTCCAGGGCTCCATCACCCTCGTGATGAAGAAGTTTCCCCTCACGTTGAGGTGGAACTTGTGTTCCAGTTTCTGCCCGTTTCCCCTGGTACTATCACTGGGCACCACTGAAAAGAGACTGGCCCCATCTTCCTGACACCCACCCTTCAGATATTTATAAACATTGACCGGATCCAGTTCAAAATCAATATTTCTGCTGTGAAATTGACCCACAGAGGGGACTCCCAGGCTGAGGAGGGAGCTGGATACCTGGAGGGAGCAGGCTCTTGGTTGCCAAGAGATTGGTGCTGCCTTCCATGTTAAATTTCACTTCTTTTCCCATGAAATCTCACCTGGTGCTGCCTTGTTTACGTGAGCTCTGAGCTCAGCCCATAAGTTATTTAAAACCCAACTCCTCTGGGTGCTGAACAATGTCTTCAAGGCAGCCAAAGGTGTCAGAGTGATTGAGGAGCCCCAAACGGATATTCCAAAATAAGGTAAGCAGCAAAGGAGAAGGAAAACCTTTGGGATTAGGCTCCCAAGGACAGACTTTAGACAAGTGCTGGAGTGCTTGGCAGGGGCTCCAGACCCACCCAGGTGTGCTTTGCTCCAGGCTCCTGCTGGAAAGGGCTCTGCAGAGGTCCCCTTTCATTCCAATGATCTCAAAAGGAAACACTTAGACCTTACAGATTAGGTTTAATTATCTATTTTTGAAACAGGGCAGTTCAACTCCACCAAGGGTTATCTGCTGGCCTTTGTGCTCTCAACATATTCCACCTCCCCTGAAGTTTTCACTAAATGTTTTTGCTTGCATCTAAGGACCAAGATGATTTTGGGGGTTTTTTTGCCAGCACCCTGCTGCTCTCTGGGGTTCCCTCTTGGTCACAGTGGATCAGAGACACTCACAGTGTAAAACCTTGATTGCAGCAGAGCAGAAGGACATTTTCTGCCTGCCCTCCTCCTAATCCTGTTAGAGAAACACCACATTCAGTATCTGAGCAATGGGGATCTTTTCATAATCTGCCATATCATAGAAGATGGTTTCTCTCCTCTGCATGTCCTAACACCATTCCTACCTCAGGTGAAAGACAAAAGCCACGTCTGCATTGATGCTTCTGCTCACTCTGTGTCTCTCTGCTGCTTTTTCTCAGCCATCCTCTTTGCCATCGCCGTGTTTGGCCCTGCTTTTGGGTACCTGCTGGGCTCGGTGGTGCTGCGGCTCTTCGTGGACATCGGGAGAGTTGATATTGGTAAGTACTTCTTGAGTAGCCACGTTCCTTCTGAGTCAGGAGGTCACCCTGAGATAACCAGGCTGACAGAAACCAGCAGTCCCATGACCACCAAAATCCACTCTCCTGGAAAGATCTGACCTAGAATAGCCCCCCCAGGACACTTCTCTTCTGCATCTCCCTGTGAGAAAGGCTGCAGACTGTCCTGAAGCCACCACTGAGGCATTTCCATGTCCTCCTCGTGGTGCTGCTCTGAAGTTTGGTGCCTGCCAACTGCCACCACGCTGAGGAACCATCACACCATGCCATGGTGATAGAGGGGAGCAGGGACATCTGGAGCATCCAAGGATGGAGAAGACAACCACAGGGTCTACTCATCCTCCTCCCCTTCACTAGCATCTGCAGAGAGAGACACCCAGCCAGTGCCACCACGGGGCTTATTTTCTTTTTCTGTGGTTTCTGGTAACTTAATGACTAAAGAATTCTCCCCAGCTCCACCATTAATGTGGCTTTTCCTGTGTTTCCTCAGGGAGATCAGAGCTGCCCTGACATTTTTGTCCGGTGCCTGATAAGAATAATAAATGAACTTGGGGCAGGAAACATCAAAACCTCTTGGCTCCCTCCCAGCTTAGCAGCCTCTGCCCAGTCGCTCCCTGATGACGTCCAGGCTCTGGTGTGGAGTGGTCCTGGGTGGAGAAGCAGCTCCAGCGGGGTGTGTGCTCCTCTCCTGGCACACGCTGGCACAGGAGGCTGCTGCTGGTTCCTTTCCCAGCCACAACATCCTGGCGATGAGGAGACGGGTCCCCATGCCAAGCCAAGCATCCCGTGAGCATCTCTCGGCCCAGCCAAAGGATGCCTGAGCTGGAGACTCAGTGGCTCTCACCTTCTCCTCCTTTTCCGGAGAAGGCGCCCAGAGTTCCATCCACTCGGAAACCAAGCTCATTAAGAGCCCTTCTCAGCCTGCACGGGTCCTTCCCTTGGCCTCTGCGAGCAGAGAGTGACCAGGGCTGGAACAATGGGGAGGAATTTTTTCCAGGAAAGTGGCTGTGCCTTTTCCCGGTCCCTGTCTCGCCCAGCGTCCCTCCAAACCCACTGTGCCCCGGGCAGGGGAGGACGGAGCCGGGTCCCCACAATCACTGCTGGGCAGGGAAGAGCTGACCCTGTGCCACCAGCATTCTTCCATGCTGACTAAACCCAGCCTACTGGCATCTGGGTGAAGCTTGGATGGGGAGCAGCAGTGCAGGGTCCTGGCCAGGGGAAAGGAGGTCAAGCACAACCAGGGCTGGTCTTGCTATCAATGCTCCCACCTCCATCTAATTACTCTTCAATGCCAGCAGAGATCCTTGGGCTGTGTGCCCCCATGACCCCTTTGTGCTCCACCAGCCCATATTTACATGGACACTTGCCCCTTTCACCCCTAGACACGTCAGAGCAGAGCTCTCACCGTAAGGTCCTTGTGTCTTGCAGCTACAGTGGCCCTGACACCGAAGGACCAGCAGTGGATTGGAGCCTGGTGGCTGGGACTTCTCATCTCCTCGGGCTGCCTGGTGCTCACGTCCATCCCTTATTTCTTTTTCCCTCGGTACCTGCTGAGAGAAGAGGTGAGACCCCATCTCTGGAGGGCCAGAACATCTCGGTGCTGGGGCTGCGCTGGGGGAAGGAATACTCCAGAGGAGAGGGGTGAGAGGGAGGGAGGGAGCCCAGAAACCTTTCACAGAGGTGGTTACAGCTTCTCACAAGTGAAAAAGTTTCCAAACGAGCTAAGATGTGAAGGACCAGACCCTTCACTTGCTCAGCAGCAGCTGGAGAGCCAGAACCAGCACAGCTCAGCAGAGCAAAACCAGATCTTGTGCCCATCAACATCATCCGTTGGGAAGGGTTTGGGTTAGAGTTGTGTCTGTGAGGACCTGACCCTCCTGGGGTGTCTGACCTGGTCCTGCTGGTGCTGGTGTATCTTAACTCCCCTTACAAGCTGACTCCAGCAGCATCATCATCAGTGACAGCCCCCACTTGGAGCAGAGTATCCTCAAACATGGCATACGTGGGAGCAGCACTGGGACAAAGCTGGGCAGCAAGGTTTGAGAAATGGGCCAAAAACTACAAAAAACATTTCATTTCAGCATTTTCAAAGCCAAGCCCCACTCGTTTAGTTTAAAAAAAATAATGTTTTGAAATTGTTTAATCATCAATTCTTTAAAGGTCAAAATCAAACCCAGAACATTCCATTGTTATAGCTGGTGGGGACTCACCAGGCTTGAGCTGACCTGACCTGTTTCTCACTTTCATTTTCAGACTTTTTGCTGAATTTACAAAGAGATCTTGTCAGGGTTCAGGAGAGGAAAGTTTTCTGAGCTCTTAAAGCAGGACAAGCTTTTGTCTCTCAGCTCTGCTCAAGGGCTGCAGTGGTTTTTGAGATCATTCACCCCTTTGCTGCAAGGGGCAGGAGAAGCAGGAGAACTGTCAAGCTTGGCTGGGGGTCAGAGATGTCTGGAACAGGCTGCTCTTCTCTCCCTCCCCAGGACTTGAGCACGGAGACTGGGATGCTCAGGAAGCTGGAGAATGGGGTGGCCGAAGAAACCTCCCTGCTGGAGTTCATTAAAAGTAAGGGGGGGGCACTTGAAGGCCAGGGTGATGGGGGTGGGCACCACCATGCTGGTGTTTCAAGCTCAGGGTGCTTGTTGGGAGCCTTTAAGTTTGTCCATCGCGTTGGTTGGAGTTGCTGGAGGATCTCAGGCACCTCAAGGTCCTTCCCTGAGGAGCACAGGAGGATGGACACAGGCTCCCTCCTGCTGTAGGACAGCAGTGTTGAGGTGTGTCCTGGTTCAGGTGCCTCAATCATCTCTGGAAATTGGCTTGAGGCCCTTAAATGGCCCAAGCACACTGGGAAATGCTGGCTGGGTGCTCTAACCCACAGCTCCAGAAGAGGGCATGGTCTGATGATGGGGCCACCTACACTGCAGCTTGTACTGCTTGTTTATGCGTAGCTGGAATGGGCTTGAGGAGGGATGTCACTGATAAGAGAGACCAGTTTGATGACTTTATTTAGCTCCAGGATGACTCCTTTCCAACTAGAGCCCCTCCCTCCTTCCCTCTGCATCCCCTGCAGTCATATCCTGGAGCTGGGTACTCCCTCTTCTGTACCTCCTTGGGCTTTGATGAAGGATGCCAGGTCTTCTCTGCTAGGAGGGGAAGGCTAATTAGAGCCCAAATAAACAGAGCAGAGCCAGGCTGCCTCTGCTGAAGGGCTGTCCTGGCCGGTCAGGAGGACATGATGTCCCACCAGAAAAAACACTGTATTTAAGAGCAGGAGCCAGATCTTGTCCATGCAGGGCTGGGGGAGCTCTGCCAAACCCCCTTAGGCTTTGTGTGGTTGCACTGCCTGAAGGTCTGGACACTGTTCCAGAGAACCTGTGGCTGATAAGTCCTCCAGAGGCTTGGGAGTTTGGAAAGAGCGGGAGGGAGGGTGGTGGGCAAAGCTGTTCCTCCATCCATGGCCCTCCCAGCTGCCAGGTCAAGTTATGGTGTGTCCCATGGCCTTAGACAATCCCCTGCATTAGCTCACTGGGAACAGTCTAAAGAAGGGGTTTTATCACAGTATGATTTACTGATGTGAGGGTCGCATGGTGAAAATACATTTTCCTTACGGTTTCCCTGCAGGATTCCCAAAGATCTTCCTCAGGCTTCTCCTCAACCCCCTCTTCATCCTCCTGGTGCTGGCTCAGTGCAGCTTCTCCTCGGTCATTGCGGGTCTGGCCACCTTCCTCAACAAGTTCCTGGAGAAGCAGTATGGTGCCTCCCCCTCGTACGCCAACTTTCTCATAGGTGAGCACAGCTGGGCACCAAAAAATCCCCACCAGCAGGGACCCCCTGCCCGTGTTCCCCAGACCTTTTAAATCCTGCAGGAGGAAGTCACTGGGAAGTCATTTTGAGATGAGTCCTAGGGATTACCTCAAGGATTGATGATTTCCCTGCCCTGAGGTGCATGCAGAAGGCCAGGCTGTCTCACAGCCTCCCACATGGGTCAAGCAGGTCTGGATCACTCTGATGCTTCAAGTGATTACACACCAAGCTTGGTCTTGCATCTCTAAGCCAGGCTCCCGAGGCTGAGGTTTCCCACAGATGCCACTACCTTGGGGTTTGGTCTGTCTATGGCAGCAGTGGGGGTTCTCCCAGCCACCACGAGGTCCACCAAGCCACTACCCCCAGCAGAGAGGTGCTTGGCAGGCAGGATCTCCAGCTAATGCCTTCGTCCTGCTGCAGGAGCTGTGAACCTGCCAGCAGCAGCCCTCGGGATGCTCTTAGGAGGCATCATCATGAAACGTTTTGCCTTCTCCCTGCGGGCCATCCCCCGCTTTGCTGTGGTGGTGCTTGTGTTCTCCATCCTCATCTGCCTGCCCATCTTCTTCATGGGCTGCTCCACGGGGCGCATCAACGGCATCTACCCCACAAGGTAACAGACACTTGGGTTGGTTCCAGCTCCTTGTTCACTGATCCATGGGGTGGGATAAATGCAGGTGGAGAGGAAGAGGCAGCAGACATTGCCCCACTGCTGTTTGCTCCTTGATCCCACTCCTGGAGGAGATCTAAGGGAGATCTGCAGAGCACAGAAAGCTCAGGAGGACATTTATTCCTGAATTTCCATAGCGTACAAGGATGGTGTATTATTGTCACTCTGGGTTTCCAGGAGGAAACTGGTAGCATTAGTACCCATGTCCCTTTGTCCCAGCTGGCCACCACCTTTCTCCTCACCCAGGTAGAAACCTTTGGCTCTTGCCATGTATTTTTAAGACAAAAATGACATTTAGCCTTCACCCCAGGCTTGCTGTCAGCGCACCCTGCTCCTTTCCCAGGGCACTGCCAGCAAGGGGCTTCCATACAGATGGTTCCCTTCACCAGCAATGAGCCTCCAGCAGATGAGCTCCCTTAGGCAGCAAGGCAAGACAGGGCAGGTAATTTGGTTTGTGTCTTGACTCCCTTGCTGTCGTCAGGCTTGTCTGGAAAGGAGCCTACTTCCAGTTCCCCTCTGGATGGTGTCTCCAGCTGGGGCTGTTCACACATCTGTTTGTGCAGCTCTGGATGGAGCCCAGCTCCAGTTCTCCAGGCGTTGGGCTGATCAGTTTCCAGCAGGCAGGAGGGGGACAGTCAGAGTGTGAGTACTTGTTTGCAGACATAATTACTGTTAGCTCACTGTACACTTGCAGAGGTACCTGCAGGGGATGAAGGGCTGGCAGATGTCCAGCCTGCTGCTGGCAGCACCCCAGCACAAACAGGAACGGGGAAACTGGCTAAATAGCAAGAGGGATTTTTTTTTCTTCCTCCTCTCCTCTTTCTTAATTTTTTAGAAATTGTTTTCTCCTCCTTTTTGGCAGTACATTGAGTTCCCAGCAGCAGGTTAAGATGCCGAGTGGGTGCCACTGCTCTGAGCACATCTTTAACCCAGTGTGTGGAGAGAACAACGTGGAGTACATCTCCCCCTGCTTCGCTGGCTGCACCAACAGCACCACCAACGCCTCCATGCCCAAACAAGTGGTGAGGAAAACAAGGGGTTTGCAGGGCAGGGGGCGTCTTGCTTGCTGCTGGTGGTGGAGGCTGCAAGAAGCTTGACAAACAGCATGGTAGAGCCTTTTTTTGGTCTGCCAGAGATGCTGAAGGCCTGAGAAGATGCGATGGAGAATTTCTGTCGTGCCCTGGGACTCTGCTTGGAGAAATGGGTTCCATGGCACAGCCATGGCAGGAGGCCTTGGTTGTGCCTTAAAATTGGAGCTGGTGCTCTGATCAGTCTTCTGCCAAGTGCTGTGGGCTGGTGCAGCACTGAACACCCCGCTCTGGGCGTTGGGAGCTTTACATTTGTTTTTCCCAACAGATCTACAAGAACTGTTCCCTGATCCCTGCTGGGAATGGGCCGTCCTCTGCCAAGACAGGCTCCTGTCCCCTCAGCTGCTCCCACATGCTCCTCCCTGCCATATTCCTCATCTCCTTCGCTGCCCTGGTGGCCTGCCTGTCCCACAACCCCCTCTACATGATGGTTCTACGGTGAGCAATGGGCAGAGGGGAGGCACAAGGCACTGGGGGAGGATGTTATGGGTTTTCTGTCCTGAAACGTGGCACCAAGATGCTTGGCCAAGTTCTGAGCTGCTGTGGCACCTCTGACTTCCCCCCTGCAGGGTGGTGAACCAGGATGAGAAGTCATTTGCCATCGGAGTCCAGTTCTTACTAATGAGGCTATTGGGTGAGTGTCCCTCTAACGAGGCTGGGGGAGGGCAGCAGGGTGCTCAGAGCCTTGCTGGAGCCCCGGGAGGTGTTGAACCTCCTTGGGGAACGGCAGGCAGGGCAGGGCTGGCAGCCTGACCCCATCCTCTCCTCTCCAAAGCCTGGCTACCAGCTCCAGCCATGTTTGGTGCCCTCATCGACTCCTCCTGCATCCACTGGCAGCAGCAGTGCACCCAGCGCCGCTTCTGTGCCTACTACAACAACGACTTTCTCCGCAACAGGTACCCCTCATCTGTGTCCCCGTGGGCCCCCCCTGCCAGGGATGGTCCCCAGCTCAGCCTGGTGCTGGCTGGAGGTGCCACCTCCACACACAGTATCTCCCTGCTCTTCTCCTGACAGGTATCTGGGGCTACAGGTGGGCTACAAGGTGATGGGCACCATCCTCCTCGCCCTCATCAGCTGGAGGGTGAAGAGGAGCAAGGAATACAACGTGCAGGAGAAGGCAGCAGGGCTGGTGTAGCCCACGCCAGGACTGACTCTGCACCTCCCATCACCCCCTGCCAGTACTTTGTCTTTTTGGGGTTTGTTTTTCATCCTGAGGGGGTGACTTCACCTCAGCAGCTCTAAGTGCCTCTCCTGCAGCCCATGGCATTGCCATGCTCCTGGTGAAGGATGCTCCACACAAACCCCATCCTGGGATGAGCTCCTCCCGTGGGCTCCAGCTGCACCTTGCCCATGGCTTTGGGGAGAAGGCAGCCCCCACTATCTGGAGCAGGAAGCTCCCATATAACCAGAGAAGTGCCTGCTGTGGACAATAGTTCCCCCTCCAGCATGATATTTCCAGCTGGGAACTCCTCCTGATGGGGAGAGGAACATGGGGAGATGGTCACCAAGCCTGTGGGGCCGCCCCATGTCCTGCCCTGCCTGCACCCCTCGTGGAGGTCAACATGGACAGCACCCACATTGTGAGAAGTTATCACTGGGGGTTTATTGCACAACATTTTGGGTGTTTATATTGCTCTTTGTTTTTTAAATAAAGGTCACTTTTCCAACTGTGGTGCTTTGTGGATCTCACCATGCTTGCTGATCTCCTCCTTACCCGAGGAACAATCTGCAGGCAAAGCACAACCCATAGCAAAAAAACATTGCCCAAAAGTGCTTTAAAGTCCAGTGAAAGCCTCAATCCCTGCAGATGTGTAAATGTGGGTGAGTGACTCTGGGTCAGGCAGCTGGGAGAGAGTTTATCACATCCCCTTGTCTTGCCAAAGCCATTTAAACCCCTGGCTGCCAGGCTGCAGCCTGAGGAGCAATTTGCCCAGCCAGCACAAAGCCACAGCCTTGGAGCAAGGTTTGTACTTAAGAGCCAAAAAACAAAGCACAAAGCTGACGGGGAGGTGGGAGGAGGAAAGCAAGCAACATTCAGAGTTTCCACTTCTGCCCTTTTTCCCTCAGCCACTGGGGAAAAACAGCCCCAAATATTTCACAGGCCAGTCGTGGAGCATTGCCCAAGGAGCACATGCAGCTACACAACAACCCAGCACACACTGGGGAGAGCTGAGGCAGCTCCAGCAGTTGTGAAGTGCCTTTTCTGGTAAGTTTTTTGGTTGGTCGTTTGGGGTTTTCTTGCTACGTGATTATCGAGTCTCTAACGTTCAGACTAAGGAGTAAATATGCACCAAAAAACCCCTCAGAACCCAAAATCCCTGTGTGTGGAGGTTGGTTTTGACAAGACAGACCTGGCCACCAAGCAAGGTTGATTTCCAGCATTGTGTTGAGTAAAAGTCCCCATCCATGCAGAGTTGACACCACTGAGAAGGGTCCAGCACAGAAGGACTAAAGCAAGACTGGAGAACAAACATTTAAGCAAAAAAAGAAATTTATTTAAGGAATTCTTTTAATAAGAATAACTTAAAACCAGCCATGGCCTCATGCTGCCTTCCCCCAGTAGAAGCTAATGCTTGGCCTCTGCTTTTGAAGGAGACAGGTCTTTGCAAGCAGAATAACCACCCAAAGAACCAGCAATATTCTCATTTCAGCGTTACAGATTCAAAGCAGGAAGGATCTCCAGCTACAGGAGTTCAAAGCATGACAAGCATGTTCCAACAATACTCTGGCTGCAGGAAATATACTTCATAAATACAACCCTCCCACCTCCTGCATAGATAGTAGAAGAGGAACACAACAGGTCAGCTCAGTGATGAAGGAGGCATCAAACAGAGGGGAAAGGAGCCTGCAAAGGAAAAAAAAGGTCCACCAGCAGCCAGCCACTCCCTCTACCCTAAACCAAAAGGGTTTAAAACAAAGAAAAAATGTCAATGCTGTAGGTTCTCACGATATGTGGTGTGGGGACAATCATCCTGATGTAGATGCTGCACAGAAATGACATCCCACCAGAGCACACAGCTGCACGAAGCTGTTTTGAGGCTGTTGAGGAAGGAGAAGCAATTTCAGCTTTAAGCACCAAAGAAAATGAGAATGAATGGGGAAAAAATATCCATTTCTTGTCCCTCTTCATTGAGCATCTCCCTCAGAAGAAGGAATCACTCTAATACACCAGCAGCTCCTTGACTTTCCCTCTGCCACAACTGCTGACTAATTACACACACAAAAAGATCCTACTGCAGTCACTGGAGCAGGAGATGGGCAGGGGAGTGCCCAGCAAACACCTCTCGTGGCAGATCTCACACATAATGGAGGTATGAACCTAAAAATGTGCTAAACTAGGAGAGAAGGCAGCACCCAGCCTCCAATCTCTAACACAGCTGGCAGTGCACTCCTTCCTAATTTGCTTCACAGCTACCAAATGAAAAGCCAAATTAAGGAAACACAGAAACTCAGAGGATCAGGAAAGAAGAAAAAAAGAGGGGAGAGGAGGAGGAAATCACACCAGCAGTTGTGCCACGTTGCTCCCCAGCCCATGAGCAGCAGAGGAAGACACCACAATGCTGATATCCATCTTAAGTTTCTTCTTGCAGCAGGAAGATGAGATTTGACTGCTTCAGACCATCTTTTTCCTTGCAGTCCCCAAGTGTCCTGCCCTCCCCAGGCCTCTCCCTTCAGGCAATCTTGGCCAGCCACTTCTCCAGGCCCTCGAAGTCAGCATCTCCCTCCTCTCCCTTGCTGCCCCGAGCACTGCACTCCACGAATTCCACCTTCATTGGCAGCTGGGAGAAGTCAAAGTCCTTGCCCTTCTTCCCCAGCTGGGCAGGGCCTCCAGTGCCTGGGCTATCCAGGCTGGTGGGAGCTGCAGAGCGGGTCACTCGTAAGGTATTGCTGTGGGCAGAGAAAAGAAAGGGTTAAGAATTGTGACACAGGGGGACAGGCCCCAAAAGCAAGGACTAAGACAGCAGACACTTCTTTGGGTTCTCCACACCAGGACAGGAAAGCAGAGCAGTGCAGGGAGGAGGATGGCAGGAATAACACTATCCAACAGGGCATGTACAACCTACCTACAAATTAACTTCTACACACAGATAACTGACAAATGCTCAACATCAGGACTAAGAAATGTTTATCTTCCTGGAGAGCTTGAACACAGAACAACTAATTCCTCCCTTAATGGGAAGCTGAGGTATTCAGCCTGGAAGAGGCACTAGCACGAATGACCCTGCTGCCGACTACTGGCCAAAGGGATTATAGAATCACAGAGTCATTGAGGTTGGAAAAGACCCTTAAAATCATCAAGTCCAACCATAAACCCAACACTGCCAAGTCCACGTGGCTCAAGGGAGCTCATTGAGCACTGGGGTAAGAGACAGAAAGGAGAGGAGAAGCTCAGGGAGTTCAAGACCCAGTTTCATACTCACAGCTCTTTCTCCAGCTGCTGCTGAATAAGTTTTGCGGATTTTGCCATCGTGACATCTAGAGAGAGAGAAAAAGAAAAGGAAATCAGCTGTTTGGGTTTTTATGTCAGAATTCAGGACCTGGCTCCTCCTCCTAAAGGTACAGCAAGGCCTGTTCACACCGTGCAGGCCTAAGAGTCACTGGGACAAAGGTGGCTGGAGCTTTGGGTTTGTAGGCATGAATTAGAGCAACCCAAAGGTCTGATATAATGCAGGGCAGTAATTTCTTATTGCTCAGAACAAGTTGCTTTAAACAGAGGCTGGGGTTTGATGTCCCACCTTCAAGGCCCAGCACTCTCACCTGTCCTGGTATTATAGAGCTCAACACAGAGCTTTTCAACCTATGGGACATGGAGTCACGAAGGTGTCAGGCAGCTCCTGAAGTAGTGCACAAAATAACTAGGAAAATCTAAATCTGATAGTGCCCAAAAGCTTCAGATTGTTATACAGGGATCCACAGCTTCATTGTAAGAATTGTAGGGATCTGAGAATCTAGTCCTTTCCAGTAACTGGGTGTTCCTGCTAGTCCAGCCAAGAGACAACATACAACCCCGGCAGATAAATGGCTGTCTAATTTTAACACTGAAGCTACTGAGTTTGTACAGACCATTACACTCAAGTTGATCTATTTTCTATTTTTAACAGATTCAGGAAGACAGTTCTGCACAAGCAGAAAGTCTCTCGTCTTACTTAAGCCTGTCTAAAAAGCTGTAGCTCTCCCAAGGGGTGTTTCTCAGCAAAGCTAGACAGACCTGACTCAAGAATTCTTCCAATGTTCCTGCCGAGCAGTCCAAGTTTAAAATTAAGCTCCAGCCTTCACTTTGCTGCAATTCCAACTCCTAAGAAGCTCAGCACCCTTGGCATGAACCCCTATCACTGAAGGACAGGTGACAGGCCCAGGGAAGCAGAGGTTACCTTGCTTGTTGCAAGCGATGAGCAGCGCGGGCGCGTTCTTGAGCACGGTGCTATCGACCAGCACCTGGTAGAGGAACTCGGCCACGTCCTTCACCTCCCTCTGGAAGGCCACGCTGTCCACCACAAACACGATGGCTCTGGGGGAAAGAGGGGAGAACATGTGCTGGGCCTGAAGATCCACAATCATCTTCCCCTGCAAATATTCCAGCCTGGCTGTTAGTTTCCACAACTGATCTCATCCAACTCAAGAGCAGGTTCATGGTGCTGGCTGAAATACACCCCGTGTCCAGCCCCAGAAGGAAATCATTCCCTCTCTGCCCCATGGATACACCACAACCCCTGAGCCCTCCCTGCTGGAGTTGCTTTGTGTTGATGCACTACAAACAAAGCAGAAAAGCAGAACAATAATTAACCCCCACTATCCCAGGAGCTCTGACTCTCAGGGCACCACCACGGGGTGAATCCAGCCCCTCACAGCACCCCCAGCACCACCATTTGATTCATCCCTGTCCAAAACATCACCTGCCCCCTCCTCCCCTGCCAATGTCCTCCTGGTTACCTGGCTGCAGCCTTGAACCTCTCCAAGAACTGAAGCCTCAAGCTCTCATGGCCTGGAAGGTCGATTAAGGTGACATTAGCGCTCTGGGAAGAGAAGGGAGAAGGTATCAGCAACACCTCATCTAGGGGTACCTGTGACCATGGACTGGGGAAAAACAGTCTGAGATTTAGCCTCGTGCTGAGGCAGCAGTGGACAAGTGAACCCCACACCAGGCAGAAGCACATAACCCTCCCCGAGGTGCAATCTCTACCAGCCCAAACAATCTGACAGGCAAAAAAACATGCTGAGGAACAACACTGATGGCCAGGCCTCTGTAAGGAGGGTGCCAACACCAACAAACCACCCACCAGAGCTGAGAGGACAGAGCATGACCTCAGAGAGGAGAACGTTCAACCCATTTCTCACCCACAGCACCTCCTCAACTCCCACACACACAGGGCGAGTGACGACGCTTCAGTCCCCTCTCTTGGTGCCCCAGCAGCTTTACACGGTCCCTACAGCAAGATCTCTGCTCAGCAAAACCACCCTCTCCTGTCCTGCAAGTCCCTGATACAGAATATTAATCACACGGTCTCTAAATCAAGGTAACTATTCACACACCAATTCTACCTAAATACACGTAACTTTTCTGGGAGTGACACAAAAAGGCCCTTGCAAGAGGCTTTTTAAAAAGGAAAGCTACAAACATTTCCCTTTCCAGCCGGAGAAAGCAGCCACGTTAAAGAGAACAAATGCCTCTCATGCTCCTCACCAAGATGTGGCCAAGCAGGGCCACGTCACCGCTGAAGAGAACACTTGTTCTCAAGAGGGGAGAGAGCTCTACCTACTCACTGCTCTTGGATTTTAAAGAAAACCTCATCTACAATTTAGACCATCAGCACTGCAGCATCCCAGCACCTCTCCCCCTCCAAATCCCTCCCATCTGCTCAATCTTAGAGACACAAATATCAAAAAACCCCTTCATTTCTCTAACTACCATTTTAACCTCGTTATCACCAGTGTTACTGAAGATTGCCATAAAGAAGCCACAAAAAGATCTTTTACAATTCACCAGCACATAACTTGCTGCTGCCGTGTGTGCCCAACAAGAGACTCCTCTGAAACTAAAGAGAGCATCACAAACTGAAAACAACTAGTTCTGTGGCCACCCAGGACCTGAGAGTAACCACAACTCTTTTTGAGACCACACTTTGGTTCAGCTGGAGGCTCTTTTTAAGCCTGCTAAAGCCTTTAAATTCAGGTTTTCCTGGGAGACACAGAAATTACTGCCAAGCAGATAAATGAAACAAAACAATATTCCCTTGCAAATCTCCCTCCTGCTCCATACCACACTTGTCCCCACAGCACGTGTTTCACTCCACTTATAAAAGCAGCTTCTTTTGCTCTTCTATAGAAAAAACACCACAGGCTACCTGCCTTTCAAAACGTGATACAGAAACGTGGTTTTCAGTCAAAAAAGGTTTCATAATTTAACAAGCAAAGAAAAAAGAACCTGTGGAGTTGAGGAGTCCCTTCTACCTCCCAGGACCTTCCTACTTTCACAGCACATGTTGCCAAGAAAAATCCCATCCTACACTCAAATAACTGGGGACTGATTTCAAGCTGGGAAGACCGAGCAGCACAAAAAGCATCAGGGAGTAGAAAAACAAAGGCAGCAGCTGGTTACAGCAACCAGGCAGGAGTTACAGCCCCAAAGCTGCTGCTCACCTTGTCCTTGCTGGCCCTGTACACTGCAGAGCTGTCGGTGATGGAGGTCTGGGTATCCCGGTACCTGCCCGTCAGCAGCTGTGGAACACAAAAGGCATTTTCAGCTGAAGCTGGAGGAAAAATGGCACCATAATTCACCCCCTCAGAAACTGAAATATCAGTGAGACGCCGCACACTTCAATATCCAACTGCACTTCAGGTAAATTAAATAATTTCAGGGGTTTTTTCCCCAAAGAATTTAAAATTATGGATAAAACCCAACACTTTTATACACTGCTAAAGCAAGAAGGAAGGGAGAGTGTTCCTGCAAGGCCTCCGGAGCACCCTCACCTCCGCAGGGGAGGCCTCCAGGCGAGCACAGACCCTCCCCCGGGTCCCCTCCCGCGGGTCCCCGCTCACCCGGGCGAACAGCAGCGTCTTCCCCGCGTCGCAGAGGCCCAGCAGCAGCACCGCCCTGCGGCTGCTCCTCCTGCCCTGCACCAACCGCCAGATCACTGCGGGAGAGAGCAGGGAGCACCTCAGCCCGCCGCCCCCTCACCCAGGGCCGGCCCGGCGCTCCCCGGGGAGGGGGCAGAGGGGTTCCCGGGACTCACGGAAGGTGACGGCGATGGCGAGCAGCGCCAGCAGCACGGAGAGCAGGGCAGGGTCCTGCACCCGCAGCTCCCGCCGCAGCGCCTCCAGGTGCGGCTCCAGCCCGCCCGCCATGGCCGCCCCTCTTCGCACACGTCGCCGCACGCGGGACCCGCTTCCGGGCGGACGGGGCGGGGCCGGGGCCGCGGGGCCTGACGGGGGCTGCGATGGAGGAAGAGGAGGAGGAGGAGGAAGGGGAGAGGGGCTGGAGATGGGTCTGGGAGTGGGAATCCGCTGCTTGAACCGGCCCTGGAGCTGAGGGAACGCGGTGCCTTTACCTCGGGGTAATGTGGGTGCCTGCGGTGGCCGGAGGGTCGTGGAGATCCAGGTGATGTATCCCCCTCAGCACCAGGTCCTTGGCTTGACAAACTTGAGATGTTCGGCCACATCTGGTTGTGGGCTCGCCCCGTTCAAGCAAGACATCCCTGAATGATGGTGAGCCCAGAAGAGAGCCCCCAAGGTGGGCAGGGGGCTGGAGGATCACCCTGAGGGACCAGGCTCTTCACAGCGGTGCAGGACGAATAGCAGTGAGAATACATTGAAATAAAAGAGTTTCAGAGCGGGTATGAGAAAATTCTTCCCCTTGAGGGCTCCCAAGCAGTGGGACGGGTTGTCCAATGAAGTAAAGTCACCAATCTTGGAGGTTCTCGGTGCCTGACTGGGTCAACCTGGTTGACCCCTTTCTTTGAGCGGGAGGTTGGACTGGAGACCCTGGACAGACCCTGGACCCTTCCGACTTGAGATACTCTGATCCTCTAGTGAGGCTCCTTTTTTCCATCCCTCCTCCTTACGGGACACCGGATAGGGAACACAGACCATGCAGCTTTTCCTGTGGCCATGGCTGGTTGTAGAAGCAGATTAAGAGGCACTGTATCTTTTTCTCTGCTGGTTTTTAAGAACAGGTTAAAAAAAGCCACCTCTCCAGTATACTTCATCATCCATCAGAGTCAGGCTGCCCACCTACGTGTTTGTTTTCAGATCAGCATTGGACAGAGGACCAAAACAAGCGCGTTTCCAAGCCCTAGATTTTCTGCAGAGAGGAAGACTAAGCCTGGACTCTCCCCATCAATATCCCTCTGTGTTTTAAGGGTGAAAATGACTCAGATCCAGCCAGCTGAGATATAGAATCATAGAATGTTTCAGGCTGGAAGGGACCTCTAGAGGTCATCTTATCCAACCTCATATGAGCTGGAGTGATTTCTATCCACACCTCCCATCTCACAACCACTGTAATTTTTTTTGGTTTAGTTTTTTTTTTTTTCCTTCTCCACCCTTCCACTTCCCTACATAAACACGGGAAGATCCTGTGTCCCAACCACACTGGGCAACTGTCATCTGCTGGGGAGATGACACCCAGGGTCACCTGGGTGAAGCAAAGCACAGAGAGTACAAAACATCCTTTAATTGGTCTGCGGGGCATATTTAATCCATTTTGTTGAAACTAATTTCTCTAACCAGCAGCAATAGCCACGTTAGTATCAGGCACTGTCCTACAAAGAGAGGTACTGAGGAAGGGAGGGGCTAAGGACCATTTGGAAGAATCTCAGGACACCTGCTTAGGTTTGAGATTTTATTTCTTGCTGTGATGACAGGAGAGAACAGTGAAGTCTCCAACAGCCACTCTCAGAGTGATGAGGAGGGGCAGAGAAAGCAGTGAAGGCAAAGGGCCCTCTGCTGAGGGCACGAGAGGAGTCATGGCTTGAAGTTTCTTCCCCCTTCAGCAAGGGTCCTGCCCACCTCATTGCTTGTCCTCAAGGAAGGTGCACACCTGGAGGAGTTCTGCAAAGGGAAAGGACAAGGAGAAGTTCAGACCCTGCCTTTAAATACTCCCGTCCCACCAGCACATACCCAGTCATACCAACAGTGTCATCACACAGAAAATATATTCAATGTGCCACCAAAAAATGTGTGTTACCCACAAATCACACTGAGCACACCCTGGGGGGACAAGCTGGGTTCTTTTTAACATTTCTCAAAATGCATATTTTCTAAAGGTGAGTAAAATTCTCTGATTCCTGTTGATGCCAGAGCAGGAGACTTCAGGACTTTTTCTGTGTACTGGCATCTTCATGAGTTACCCTCATTTTGCTTAAAAAAATTAAGTGGACAGCTACAGAAGAAGCTGTTAGTTACCTGATGGATTGCAGGTGTTGAGGCTGGCCACTGAAGCGTGGTATTTATCCCCAAGGAATTCCTTAGATGTTGTTCCTTCAGGGAGTTTGACCAGGCACTTGGTCAAGTCTTTAAACAGAAGGTCCTTGGTTTGAGATGCAAACATCTGGAACCTGTCTTTCTCTGCTCCTTTCGTTCCAAAGAGTTTCTGAAATAAAGGCACAGAGAGGTGAGTTCATGTCAGAAGTGGAAAGCTGACAAGGTTCACCCTGTACAAGCCTAGATCTTACACCTAGTCCTTCACCATCACCCTGGGGAGCCCCCAGCCAAGTTCCATCAATTCAGGACTGAATCTCCTCTCCCTGTGGTTGGGTGAGGGGTCTCTCTGGTAGGCACAGTTGTGGCACAGCTGTCAAACATTATTTTTTGTATTTGGACATGTCACTACATGCAGAGCATGTACCTGACCCAGCTGGGTTAGAGCCCAGGCACCCCAGAGGAGTTTCTGGAGCACATCTGCAAGAGCACAGCTCGAGAAGGAGCTGATATCTCATGTCACACAAGTAGAGCATGACAATAGCACCTCCTACGATCTGGCTGTTACCTAAAGGTGCATTTGCTAAGGAGGTAGAGGAGACAGAGCAGTTTGGAAAGGCTGGAGGAAGGGAGAGGCCAAGGGACAAGACCGCCACCTCCTATTAGTTAAAATCTTCCACGTTGCACTGACCCAGGGAAACTCAGAGCATCATTGCTCTGAAAACACAAACATGCCTCCTAAAACCAGCCCCAGGACATTTCTCACATCAGTTCTACTAACCTCTTGTCCCTCCAGGAACTCACGGACTTTTTTGGCTTTCTCAGGACGTGTGATCACACCATGGGTGGGGACTTTGGCCAAGTTGCAGGTCCTGTAAGCCATGACGTTCTCCCGGCGCCCGTCAGTGCACAGCAGCTCAAATTGGTCCATCTTCAGGTCTTTGGCCCATTCTTCTTTATTTCTGCCTTTAAAGAGGATTGGTTTGGAGATTCAGAGACCTTGTGTAGCAGAAGAACATCAGCCTCACACCTCAGCAAGGCGTTTGTCCCTGCCTGCTTGTGCCCTGCCACTTGGAGCTGAGCCTGTGAGTAAAACTGAGGAAAACTCAATGGAATGAGTGAGACCCTCAGAGTAGGCTGGGGGATTTACTTACATCTCCTTCCTTCCATTTTTTTCCTAAATGCTTGGAAAACTTCAGCCACTGCTCTCAGAAATGGGAACTGAAGTGGGGAGCTGAGGCAGGAGTCTGTGGCCAAGGGATCACCTGAATAATTGTGCAGCTGGAATTAAGTGATAGCAGAGAAGTGACTCTGCAGAAATGCCTGGAGGAGCCACCCTGGGCTGCTTGAATTCTGCTTCTCTTGTGGGAGGTGTGAGACTGACAGGAGAGCAGGTGAAGCTTGTGCTACCCTCTGCACTGGGACCAAAAATAATGCAGACAGGGAGGGCAGCCCTGCTGAGAGCTGTGCAACAGAAATACCACATACCCTCGGTGTTTTCCTCAACGATTGAATGCTTAACAAAGGCCACATCCCCTTGCTCAACCAGACACCTGAAAAGTACAAAGAAAGGCAAGTGATGTGGGTGCCCGAAGCCCAGTCCTTCCCAGCATACTTGTTCCTGACCTGCGTCTTATTTTGTACAATTAATCCCCCAGGACAGCCAGGTCTAGAAGCCCTGCCAGGAATATTTTAAGGTTATCTGAAACACCATCTTTTAACACATTCTGGGAAAAAAGATGCATCCTTCTCACGTGGTAACTAGCCAATTTATTTTGTTGTCAGAAAGCAGCGGTATGGCCAGGTTCAGCATTGGCTTTGCTTTCTGCAGTTCCTCCCTGCACACTTTAATAGCCTTATAAAAACACTTAACTTGCACCAAAAGGGCTGCAAACCCTGAACAGGGTCTCTTTGGCATTAGATGTCGATAAAACAAGGCCCATTCTCATTTTAAATTCATGCCTAATGTGAATTATTTAGACTTGAGCTGATGCTGAGCAGGTACAGAGGTGGTGGCACCGGGGCTGACCTCTGGTCTCTGCACTTTTTGGAGGATGGTTCATTTTAACTAAGGAGGTGACATTTTTAGCAGGGAGTGTCTAGTGGCAGCATCGTCTACAGGTCCCCATCTTTTTATACTCCTTTTTTGTGTAAAAATACAGCATTGCTGCCGTTGCAGGAGGTCTGGCCAAAATGCTTGTGTCTCTCCAGATTTGTTTTACAGAGGAGGAACATCAGTTTTACAGAAGGGGAACATTTTGCATCATTTGCAGGAAGCTGCATGAGCTAAAAACATATAGCACGTGTATAATACTACAGACACACACCCTCAGCATTGGGAAGGTTGGCAAATCAGCATCAACGTGGGACTGTGTGATGTCCCCAGAACTTCTGATGAGACGCAAGGTGCTTGAGAGCACCCTGGCTGTCCCCAGCACCTACCTTAAAGCTCCAGTGTATCCATAATATCCCTCGTGGCTGTTGGGGACACACTTCTCCGAGGGGATGCGGTCGGAGCCCTTGCAGAGCAGGCAGAGGCGGGAGTTGGGAGGAGAGCCCGGAGCACAGCCCTGACTGAAGTATTCGTCTGCATGCAGGGATAGGAAAAAGTCACTTTTCCTGCACTGACAAGTTAGCTTTGCTTTTAGTAAGAAGTTCTTCCCCGTGAGGGTGGGGAGACACTGGCACCGGTTGCCCAGAGAGGTGCTGGAAGCCCCATCCCTGGAAGTTAAGACCACTTAAGGAAATTAACCTGCTCTAGTGGGAGGTGCCCATGGCAGGGGGGTTGGAACTGGATGATCTTGAGGCACAAGAAACTTGAAGCATCAGATGAAGGATGGGAAGATACCTTTGCAAGCAGCTTCCCAGCTGTAAGACTCAACTCACCGAAGTTGCAGCTCCCTGTCCTGTTGTGGATCAGGCCCATGGGGACGTTCCAGCCAGCAGTCCTCCCAACAGCAGTGTGGCACGACTTCTTGCCCTGCAGGTTGTTCCACGTGATGCCACTTTTGGATTTCTCCACAACAGCCACAGCAAAGTAGGATGCTTTCAGGAGATAAAACAGAGGAGAGTTAGGGACTGACCCGAGGATCCCACCGTGCTCCCTGAGGAGACCATTGGCTGCACTTGAGACAGGGCACCTATCAACAGCAGAGGAGAAATACTTTGTACTTATAAATGATTTACAACAATGGAAGAGGCTGCAGATGTGATGCATCTACTCCCACCGTGCTCCTGGGACACTATTATCCCTGATATTTCCCTGCCCCCCAAAACTCTGGCACTTGGGTATGCAAGAAGGCTGTAGCAAGACATACATGATGATTTCTTATCTCTGCCTGATTTCTTATCCCCTCCTTTAGCAACAGACAAACCCCTTCCCTCCTCTCCCTCTTCCCATTTCCATAAAGAACAGTTTCCTGACACCACAACCCAGACCCTCTTTCCCTGCTCACAGCCCTGGCACAGTTATGGTGTGGCTGGACTCCAGATAGCAGCAACTAAGCATCAATCTCTGCTGCTATGTGAGCTTTGCCTTGATATCTGCCTGCAGACCCAGACTTTCCATCTGGCTGCTGAATTTGTCTCCCAAATTTTTAATATCTACAGTGGATCTTTGTGTGGAGACTGGTCATTCATTCTCCAGCCATGACTGCTTATATATTTCATTATTGATATCCATCAGGACTGATTTCTGCCCCTCTGCTGGCAGTAATTACCTGGTTCTCCGTTTTCTTTGCCGCATTGGCTGTAATCTGAGGGAGGGAAGAAGAAGAAGAAGAAGGTATTAGATTAAAGATACAGCAAATCCAAGAAAGGACCAAGCTCACTGGTTTCTGGAGAAGCTCCATCCTAGAAGTGACTGTTTCAGGTAACACCTCGTGCATCCCCAGAACCAAGCACAGCCTCCAGCTGCTCCTCTGAGCTAAAACAGCCAGTCTCACCGAGGCCAATGGTAAAGGATGGGGACATCATGATTAAGACAGAGGAGCTGGAGGTCCCTGTGCTCCTGGCTGTCAATACCCACTCCCCCAGGGCTTTCCACCTTCCTGGAGAGACAATGTGAGCAGAGCTGCCCCAGAGCACGTGTGTTTGCTGCAGGGTGCAGTGCTGAGGCTGCTTTCTAGCTGCAGAATAAAAAGAGTGGGTTTGCCCCAGCCTGTCCCCCACTGTCTGGCCCCAGAGGGGCTGTTCTTACCATCATAGTTCTCTCCCATCACTGGCACCAAGCCACACACCCCAGCAGTGTAGACAAAACCTCCATCGACGCTGA
This sequence comes from Brachypteracias leptosomus, assembly GCA_013401335.1. Lineage (NCBI taxonomy): Eukaryota > Metazoa > Chordata > Aves > Coraciiformes > Brachypteraciidae > Brachypteracias > Brachypteracias leptosomus. The sequence goes on from VYZX01018786.1 coordinate 249,669, forward strand.
TGGCATCTGCTTCACCTTTCTGCAATTAAACAATTACATTTTAATAAAACAAAATTAATTAAAGCAATGAAACAACCCTCTGTGTCCCCAGACCAGCATTTTTCAGAAATCAGACTCTAAAAGAAGTCCTCAGTGTAAGGGAGAAGGGCTGGGAGCTAAAGGGATCACTCCTCTTCTAAGCAGGCAACTGTTGTCCTTTCCATTTTACAGAACCTATATTTTGCCTTCCTTTCCCAAATAAAAACTTGCTTCACACCAGCACGTTGCCTTTTCTTTAGGAAATCTCCAAAAAGAGCACCGTTCAATAAAGTTTTTTGGAAAATGTTAGTGGGTGATGAAGCTTTTTCCCCGGGATGAGGTTGGTTCCTGCCCACTGCTATTTCTTGCAAAGCTCCCAATACTTTATTTTAACCCCCCACCAAAAAGCCATACCATTATCTTGAGGAGGCAGTGGTCGTTGCTGTCTGCCACGGTGCACTCCACCTCCCCGTTGCTCATCATGCTCCAGATGTCACACTTGCTTTTCTCATCCTTGCCCACCGCACACCACCGGGTCTTGTTCTCCCTGCGGCTGGAGCTCAGCTGGTCTGGGAAACCACCAGAGGATAAGCTGGAGTCCTGCTGGACACCAGGGCTACAAACAGGGCAGTTCTGGGCGTGTGGGACTCAACCATGGAACCATCTGACCACACCAACCTGCCTCTGCCCAGTGCAAGGCGCTCCTGTTTAATAAGCCCTGGGCTGGTGTGGATAGAAGGGATGATGCTTAAGTTGAAGGATGCTTTAAAAATCAATTTACAGCTCAGGAAGGGGAATTTATAGGTAACACAAGCTCTTTACCCAGATGTGCATGAGCTAAACCATTGCATCCACCACACGTTAATAGTACTGGTATCACTGCCTATAATACATTCCACATTTCTCCAGACCCCACAGCCAGGACAACCAGGAGACCAAGACCAGGCTGAGCTGGAAAAATACAACCTGGTTATGTTTCTGTGAGAGGCGTTTGAATAATCTGGTTTGTTAACTAAGTCTATGCACCTCCCTCCCATAAAAGCCACAGCAGCTGAGACCAGAGATCTCTGAGCAACTGCCCATTTATGGGGGGTTCAGAGGTGATTTGTGGGGTGATTGACTCTCAGAAAGCCACCTGGGACATTAAATGCTTGATGAGTCTAGATGGAAATAAAGAATCCCTCAAGTGGCCAATACTGCACCTGGTGTCCTGGGATGTTCCTTCATCTGATGTCCCAGAAATTAAGCAATTTTGCCTACGCCCAGTCTCTACCACCAGCTGAAGAACTGAGGGCAGATTTTCTTGTTGTAATTGTGGTGAAGGGACAAGGTGAGAAGTGTGGGTAAATTTTCCACCTTTGTCTGTGTGGTGATGATGTTATTTTGACTTTGAAATCAACAAATTCCCTTTGCAAGTGAATTTTGTGAATGTGGTGTGATTCTAATGATAATGCCTTTCACAGGATATATGTTGCAGAGAATTCTGTCTGTGTTTGGAAGAATCTCGTTCCTTTCTGCCCACATCTGTTTGCTGATCCCATCTCTCCCCTGACATGACTTTGGTGTCCCATGCCCTGCCCACCTTTCTGGATGCTCTGGATGGCACTGTAGTACTCAAAGCCCAGGTAGAGCTGGGAGTCCATGAGGGGGGGGATGCGCTTCAGCTCTATGGCAGAGTCTTTGAACAGCAAGTCTTTGAGGCTTGGGTCCTTATTGCCAGGTACCCCAAAGAGGTGGAAGGAGCTGGTTGTGCCCACACCGAATTTTTCCTGCCACAAGGGAAAAAATAATCAGCAAACGACCACAGCAAAGCTCTTGGAAAGCTGGATTGAGGGCAGAAGAGGGGATGCTGGGGGGGTGGAAAGGGGAGCTTGGTGGTACCTGTGCTTTTGAGAGGAAATTCCAGATGTCCTCAACCTTGCTGTCATCTCGGGCCACCACAGCATGAGCAGGGACCCTGGCCCAGTGACAGGCTTTGTAGTTGTCCACGGGCTGGCGGGTGCCGTCCAGACACAGGAGCTCATACTGGTCCTTCTCCCCTGGGGCGTTCTCTGGAGGAAGGGAGGAACCATGAGTTGCATTATCACAAAAACAGACCAAAAAAAGTCAGCCTGGGGCATCTTTGTGGTGAATTTATTTCTGCTGGAGCTTGAGGAGCATTATTTGCAGCAGACACATTGCATGCACCCCCTTTGGAATGGTGATAGGGTCATTGTGGCCATACAAGGCAACGCAGAAAGAAGAATACAAGTTTTCCTTCTCCAAAGAAGAACCTCCAAGGAGAAAAAGTGGACTTCACCATGACCAGATTTCTCAACAACGAGGATGAGTCAGTCCACAGGGTGCAAAACCTGTTTCTGGAGGTGAGAGAAGAGGTTTGGGGCAAACCTGGAGAGGAATGAAAACTTGGGCAGGGTGGAGTGGCAGGGAGAGGTTGGACTGGAAAGGAGAGATAAATGATCTTGCAGACCTACCTTGAACAGTTGTGTGCTTCACAAAAGCCACCTGTCCTTTCCCATCTTTCAGGCAGCTGCAGATGGGAGGAACAGAAGAGATGTTAAAAAAACCCCAGACATTGTGGGTCCCTATCTCCTGTTTCAGCAAATTACTTTGGCACAAACTGCAGCTGGTCTTCCCCAAAAAACTACTGACAGGGAAGAAAATGTAATGGTGGAGAAGTGATGCTCAAGAAGCCCAGTTAGACTTAGCACAATGTTAGTCCTGTGTATTTTTAAGTCTGTGTGACATCCCAGCTGCCTCCCTCATCTCCCTCTAGCTGCCTGCCAGTTATCACCGATTGGATCTCTAATCACCAGCACTCACAGCCCTATAAAGCCAATCTCCTCAGGACCCCTGATCACAGCCCTCTCTGGTATAACAAGACTTGCCCGTGTCAGGGCTAGACTGTAGCTAGAATATAGGATAGGAAAAGCAGCTCTCACTCACTGGAAAGCTCCCGAGTATCCAGAGTAAGGTCCTGTGCGGGAGCACCTGCTCTTGGGGTCCCCCTGGCACTGGCGGCACAGGCTCTGCTCGGTGGTGGCCCCGGGCACGCAGCTGGCAGAGAAGAAATTGGCCACAGCTGGGGGAGCAAGAACAAGAGTTAGTTAAAATTCACTTTTTGAAGGAGCTTTAAGAGAGGGGGATGCACAAAGAATGTCAATGACTCTTCTCTGTGAGACGCAGATGACTGGGCAGCATCACTTCATGGTACCACCACCCCCGGCTTCAGATCTTGGTGTTCCCCACCTCACCTTGCTCGATGGAGGCTGAGTCTTTGCCATCCCACTTGATGTCCCCTCGGTGCAGGAGTGTCCCGATGGGGATGTTCCAGCCCGCAGACCTGCCCAGCCCCGTGTGGCAGGAGGTCTTGCCCTTCAGGTCATTGATGGTGAAGCCTGTTCCTTTCTTCACAACAGCCACGGCGTAGTAGTTGATTGTGGAGCCTGCAGTGCAGGGAAAAAACAGGGAAGTAATGAAAAAACAGAACTTAGGAACACTTCAGACCCTGCCAAACCCCCCATTGCAAAGAACAAAGTGCCGCACTTCCAAATAATTAACAACTTTGCCACTTAAAAACAACGCATGGACATGTACCTCCATTCTGTGCATAGACCTCAGCAACAATGGGCTTCAGCTTGTAGGGGGCAAGACCTGCCTCGTAGACGTGGCCACCGTCCAAGCTGATGGCATCTGCTTCATTATTCTAAACAACAAAAGCATTTTGGTCAATTAATAAAGAGCAGGGGCACATAAGACAAAGCACTTCCCCGGAGTCTCTCCTGGATCCTTGTTGGTGAGTCCTTCTCCACAGGTAACAACAACCAGTGACCCAAAGGGAACCCCAACCTTCTCCAGGCTGCTGAGACACCCCCAGCACCCCCTGCAGATGTTTGCTGCCCACTCACCGAAATGGCTTTAATGCAGTCCAGATAGGCTTGTTTATTGGGGCAGCTCAATGCAAAGCCCTCTGGTTGCATGAGGTCCCTCAGGATACTGCATTTCTTCTCTTCTGCTCCAGATATCGTGCACCACCTAATGCTTGTCTTGGGGGGAGCAGCAAAGCACAGAGCTGTGAAAAGAATGAGAAATAAATAGTCTCGGAGAGGCAGAAAGGCACCACGCGGAGTGGAAGAGCATCTCTGTGGTGATCTCTGGTTCCCTGCAGCCCTGGGATCAGGCGGTGGCCAAGTGCAGGATCTCCCTTGGACATCTCCTAAGTCATGTAGGAAGGATGTTTCATTCCCACCTGGTGTGTGCCCCTTCAGGAACATCTGGGAGGATCACTCCTGCCCCTGAGCAGTGTCTGTCCTGCACACCATTGTGAGCCAAGCAGCCTCAGCTCAAGGCAACATCCACCAAATCCCCACCCTTCAATAGAAATCAAACTCAGGACTTTGCCAACATGGGGAAAAAAATGCATCCCACTGAGGTAGTGTCTCTGCAAATAAACCCCAGAGGGAGAGCAGCTCCCACCTGGCCACACTATGCCCAGTACATTGCCACACAAACCCTCCGTGGCACCTAGATGATCTGATGTATTTAACTGTCTCTTTATATCTCACCTCCTCCACTACACCCAGTAACCCACACCAGCTCCACGGTCCTCCTGAGAGCTCCCCACCCAGTAAATGCAGCTGGCTGCTCTGGGAGACCTGAGCAAAGCAAAGACCTCAGGTGGACATGGTCTCACTCTTCCTTCAGCAACCTGAACACCAGAAATGCTGGTAACGTGGTTAGAGTGTGTGACCAGCACATACCATGAACACTTCACCTTAATCCTGCCCCTTCCCAGCAGGATTGCACCCACCAAGGGGCAGAGTTTGTTTCCTCCAAACCCTTGGTGGCACATTTCACTCCAATATCTCCAGACTAAGCATTTTCTCCTTCACCTCTCAGACAGTCTCTCTTACTTGATTGTTCAGCCATAAGCTGCCAGCAGACACCTCCCCTCCTCCCAGTGGAGGTGCTGAATTTGGCCACAGGGAGAATCCTTACCCTTAATTCCTACTGCCCCCATCTACGTTGTTCAAGTCTTGGCTGCACAAAACCATGGACACCTTGATCTAGTGCTGGCAACCACCCTGCCCTGGATGGGGACCTCCTGAGGGGGTCAGCCTGGCTGCACTGGTCAACACTGGGAAGGTGATGGGAGCCCGAGTGCCACAGCCTCTGCTGCAGGATTTTTGGGCAACTTCTTGGCACCTTCTGTGCAGGGTATGAGGAGGGACCCTTCACCATTAATAAGACATCACAAAGGTGCTCAAGAACTTTCCGATGCCAGAGGCACAGGGAGCACCTCCCACCAGAGGACATTAATCACCACCACGCTTTATGGGGGATCAGAAGAGCCCCACTGCCTGCCCCGAGCACAGGACCCCTCTCTCCCTTGCCAGGCAGCATCCCCAGGTTAGGTGTAGACCACAGCAATGTCCTTGCCATGGCCACCTGCCCATCGCCTGCCAAAGCTGTGAGCAGAGGACAGAAATCCTTGCTCCAAGCAGAGCCAGCAGCACAATTCAGACATAAAACACAGAGGGGTCCAAGCAAAGTGCAGCAGCAGCGGAGGATGGAGCAGAGGGGGGAGCATTCAGAGTCTCCACTTAATTTAAGCCCTGGTTTATTGTCACTGCCTTCAGGTTTAACCCAACACACCCACAGGCTTGGCAGGCAGGTCTTGCTCTAGTTTCTCCCCCCATCTCCTCTCTGCAGGAGTGCAGAGCCTCTCCCGAGCAGTCCCCTCCCTGGGGATGGGTGCTGAGCATCCCTCCTCCTCCAGAGGTGTCCGGGAGCTTGCTGTGGGCAGGCCCAAGGGAAAAGCTCCTGTCATCAATGCCCAAAATACCATCCTTGCTGACAGAGCCGCCCAAGCATCACTTTGCATCCTGGCTTTTACTGAGCAGCTGCCTGGGGCTGGCACATGCTGTAAACCAGCCCTGACTAGGGGAAAACCTGGAGTCCTGGCAGGTTTTGGCTGCTCCTTTCCCCCAGAGCTGCTCCAGCAGACACTTACCCACTATCCCGAGGGACAACACGGTGGAGAGCAGGAGTTTCATACTTGAGGGGAGTCGGGTGCCGAGGAGGGGGTGCAGCAGCCCTGGTCACAGACTGTCCCCTCCGAGCCTGTGATGGCTCTCCAGCTGCCTTCTCCCCCTTATATAGAGGAACAGCCCTGGCTGTGTTTGCAGAAGCAATGACCTAACACTGTTTGTCCTTCCTTGTTTCTCAATAGCTCCTAAATCGTCCCCCTCCCTGGATCAGCCCATTTTTAGGAAGCCTTTCACTTTGGCACTGAACCCCTCCGCGGGCAGGAGCCAGAGCAGGGCAAGGTGCTTTTCATTTGACAAGGGGCTGCAGATGGAAAATTCCCAACTTGTGACATCTGAATTCCCCTGCGGACTGAACACCACAGGAGGGGCTGTTTCCTTTGTGCTGGCCAAGCCCCCCTCCTGCCCTCCCTGCCCTGCACATCCTAATCTCAGAAAGTCCCTGCTGGATCCAGCCCTGGGCTCTGTGTGTTTGCCAGGAACGCTGCTGCTGTGCACATCGCCCTTGGCTGGCAGACCTGCAGGGCTGCCCACCCCCTGGCATGGCAGCGGGGCTGGAAAGCCTCAAGGTTTGTTACCCGTGGTCCTGGCAGCTCCTTGCGCAGGCAAAAATCAGTGGCAGTGACCAAACAGCTCTACAGCCAGAGGAAACATCATGATGCACCCTTGTTAAGGTCTTAGGATGAAGCTGTGAAGAAATGCTGAGATTAGCAGTGACCCTCCTGCCCCTTCCTCTGCAAACCCTCTCCTCAGGTTGGGCAACTCCTGATTTAAGTGGGCCATGGGTTTATGAAGATCTGCTGCCAAATCCTACCTTCTCCACGATGGATTTCCATCCATTCCTGGTCTGTGCCCATCTTGTGGAGACTCCTTCAGGATCTTCGTCTCTCCCGTGGCCAAGATCCACTGCTCCACCCTGACACAGCAGCTCTGGGGAGGAGAAACTCTTCCAACACACAGTGTGCCTTGGAGGTACCGAATGGCAGAGTCACAGCAGATTGGTGACGTGTCCTCTGGGCCACCTGGGATTGACGGCTCAGACCTTGATCTCCAAAGGACCCAACAGGGCTCCAAGATGGTCCTTTCTGAGGAGCACATCCCACCAAGCCTTAGATGCAAGGGGAAAAGTCCTCTGGGTGGCCTCCACCTGCAGAACGTCTTCCCTTTGGAGTCCAAGAGGGACAAACTTCTTAGTGCAACCAACTTCCTCACCTGAACATCTGTCAGAAAACTGTTCCTCCAAGTTTTGAGTTAGAAAAAGCACACTTATTGACTAAATACACACACGTCCTTCTACAAGGTCTAGTTAGGTCCCTACCTCACTGCCTGGGTGCAGCTTTGTGCTCCTCCTGTGCCCAAATTCATGTATCTGACTGACTAGGCTGAGATTGAGCAGTGAGGACCAGTTCTTACTAATGATGGAGATCACTGTTGGCCTTCAAGATAAGAGGTCAATGCTCCAGCTCATGCAAGCAGGAGCAGCTTTACCAGAGCTGTCAGTGCCTCTTGGACTTTGTCCTTCTTATCCAGAAAGCCCCAACCCTTCTCTAATGTACATCTCCATGAACCAAGCTGGATTCCTATTGCACATCCCCAGTTCGTTGTATTGCAACACTGCAGATCCCAGCTGCTCTGCTTCCAAAAAGAGGATGCTGCTAAAAATTACATGAATAATGAAGAAACACAAGTTAACACACCCTCTGACCAACCACAGCTCGCTGGTGATGCATAAACACACATGAGCCCCCAGAAAAAAACAGGGCTTGGCCCCAGGCTGGGTAAAATGGAAGGTAAAATAATATTGCTTATTTCTGTATCTCCCTTATTACTGCAAACCAGGCTGTGGTTGTGGTGGGGACAAGGCTGGAGCTTCGGTTGTGTCCTAGGAACGGGCATTTGTTGGGATAAAGTTAGAGCTGGCACGAGTGCCTGGGAGAGGGGTGGACTAGGAGGTATTTAAAGGTCCTTTCCAACCCGAACTATTCAGTGATTCAATGTTGAGTACTCAGGAGGGGCAGGAGAAGTCAGGAGGCTCCTGCAGAGCTGGTTTACCTGGCTGGTGTAAGCACCCAGGGGAAATCCCAGCCCTCCTGCCCGGGTCTCTCATGGAGTCACTGGGTTGTCCCCTGGCGCCAGGGTCAGTGTGGGGCTCGCAGGAGCTGTAAACCACCCCATGGCAGTGCCAGCCCGGCCAGCACACCATGGCCAGCAGTGACTGGGACCAATCTGGCACTGCCCGTGGCTCCCAAGGCCTGAGGGATACCTGGAGAGCTGGGGCAGTCTTTCCAGAAACATGTTTTCAGTCCCTGCGTGGCCCTGCAGGTCAGCTCTGGGGCTCTGCTCCAGCTCCAGAGCCAGTGCAATTAGCTTATTCTTCAGGAAATGCCCCAAACCAGTTTCCCTGCTGCTTAGGAGAAATACTCGGTGTCAGGTTCTGCCTGTGTTGCAATATTCTGTTTTCTGGCTGGGATGAGCTAACCGGCCACTGGAGAGCGGGAGCTGGTGTTGTTTGAACCAATATTTGCTCCCGAGTATTGCTCCATTCCTGAGCTGCACACAAAGGGCTCTCTGTCCATTTGAAGCAGCTCAGACCACTAAGCCCAGATGTGGACTGGAGCCTCTTGTCCAGAGCTGCTCATTGTGTCACACCATCACAGGTTTGCACTTTTTAGGTTGGAAACTAATGGTACCAGCAGTTTGACCCTTCCTGCCTTGCACAGCAGCTCTGCAGGACACTGTCACTGCCCCGCATCTTCTCCATGCACATCCCTCCCTCCATCAAGCACCAGCTGGTCCAGCAGCAGTGAGGGAACAGGTTTTCTTGACCTCCTCTCTCAAACAAGCCACCACTACCTCCCCTTGCTGAAGCCAGGAGAGGTTCCTGCCCTGCCAGCCAGCACTCCATGCAAAACTCACCCACTTGGAAACGCAATTAGCACCATTCCTCCTAATGAAGGGTTCCAGTTTGCTTAATGAACCCAAAGGTTAACAGGATTACCAGCAACCTCAGGAGCTGTGATATTCCTGGAGGGCTTTTGGAAGGGACAGCAGAGCAATTCCCTGGGTTAATCAATCCTGCTGGAGCCTGATAACATCCAAACATCCACCATCACTTCCCATGCGTGTGTGGGAACACACCAGTAAACACTGATAGCTGGGAAAGGAGGTGCAGGAGCTGCCAGCTGCCCTGCATGGTCACAGCACCTTGGGCTCCTCTCCCACACAACCCCCAGGGGCTGCACCAGGGCAGTTGCACAACTCTTCTGTCCACAACGTGGTCGTGTCCAGCTCCGTGGGACGTGCCAGGCAGTGTCCACGGGGGCACGTTTCCACAACAAGATGCTGGAGCATCCCAGAGGATGTGGCTGGGTGAGGACGGGAGGAAGGGTGGCTTGTTTCCAGGGGAGGAGGGAGCTTTGCTTACACAAACCCCCATGGACACATCCAGGGATGAAGGAGTAGAGTGTGAGCAGGGATGTCACAGAGCCCAGGTCATCAGAACAGGGACAGAGGCAAGAAGATGGCAGAGCTGGTCAAGAAAACCACAAGGTGAGAGAAGAGCAAGAGCAGAGAAGCATGAGGTGCACCTAGAGCCACGGCCACCCCACCCCACCACCACAAGGGGACACCCAGCAGGGTCCTACGTCTTTATCTGCTGAAGGAGCAGGAGGACAACACTGAAGATGTCTGACCTAGGCAGAGATGTCCCTGCTTGCGTAGGGAGGTTGGACAAGATGACCTCTAGAGGTCGTCATTCTATGATTCTATGATAGTATAAAATAAAATAAATAATATCATTCTGCCATTCTGGCGTGTGCTGCAGAGGGATGCTGGTGATTCAGGTAGACCAAGAGTGACTTTGCAGGGTCTGTGGGCACAGAGCAGCCAGTGGCAGCAGGCAGCAGCTAGAAGGGCACAAAAGGAGACAGCAAGGGGGGGACACCAAGAAGGGGAGACTCATGAACTGGCTCCGTGGAGCACAAACCCTGGGGCTGGCAGCTGGAGCAGCTCTTGCTGCTGGATGCAGCCCAAGGAGCAGGAACTGACCCTCTCATTGTCCTCCAGAGCCCACGGGCAGCCCAGCTGGGCTGGCACAGCCACCCACCGCTGTGCCCAGGCATTGTGCTCAGCCCTTGGAGAGCAGCTCTGGCCAGGCAGGAGATTTGGGCATTAAATGGAGGGGAAAAGGGTCAGCTCAGCAGTGGGTCAAGCTGAACTCTGCCACTCGCTGTTCAACCCCTTTCCAGCCAGTTGACCCATGGTAATCATTAATGCCAAGCCCCTGTCCGTGTGTGGAGCCTCACAATAGCTAATTTTTAAGCTGTCATCACAGCTCCACGCTCTTACATGTGTCCTGGTTGGAGCCACCTTCCAGTGCAAACACTGTTGTGGCCAATACATTTCCTCACTGATTAATAGTGGTTTTGAAACCACCAGAAAAATCCGTTGGCCAGCATTCCCTTCCACTTGGTAATCTTAAAGCAGCATTAAGGGGAATTAATGGAAATCAGGCTGCAGAATAACAGCAAGGCTTAGGCTTTATTGGAGACCTTTGAACTCTAGTTAAATTAATTTTCCTTCTGCTCTTGACATTTTCCAATAGGGACCTGGCAGTCCAGCAGCCACCAGCCCTGCAAACATCTCACCCTTTGGAGAGCAACAGCCAAGTGTGACACCAAGGACTCCATACTGGACCTGGGAGGGCATCTCCTCCCTGCCAGTGCTGGTGACCACCATGAAAGACCTCCTATGGGACCTCTGAGGAGCCCACGGGCAGCCTTGACCCCTCAGTTCCCCCTCTCCCTCTCAAGCATCAAAGGAATTTGTTTCCTGGACGTTGGTCAAGATGTTCTCATCGAGATAAAACCCAAGGGGAACAGCTCCTCCTGTCCTCTCTGCTCCACTCCCTGGTTGCCCAGGCCTGGCACAAGGCACCCCTGGACCCTGGCTCTGAACCCACCTCACCCTTTCCAGTAATTACTGTTGTGCAACGCAGAAAATAATGAAAGTCTTGGGACTATTAAGAGCTCTGGGAGGAGCAGAGAGGCAGGAGTGAAAGGCCAAGCTGAGCAGATTCCAAACCCCCTCCTGAGGGCTTGCAGACTCCTGGGGCATTTTAATCCTATAAATAAAGGATAAAGGGACAGAAATCCCAGGCAGAGGTGTGGGGGCTTCGGTTCACTTGTCTGGCTGGTGCTGGGAGCACTGGGATGGGGTGGTCAGCAGGACATGGCAGCTTCTCCCGGAGCTCCTGCAGCATCATCCATGGGTCCCTTGCCCTGGCAGAAGTGGCAGCAGAGCCCAGCTACAGTGTGATGTGGCCATAACAGCTCCTCAAAGCTGTTGAAAGAATCAGGAAGTAACCACAACAATTTCTCGTTTCAGATGCTCTGCCAGAAGTAGCACAAGGTGGGGGAACGTGTGCTCGGTAGGTGTGATGGTCACGGGGTGCTGGATGGAGAGACGTGGCTTGGGGCCACTTCAAATCACAGGGAAAGGGGAAAATAACTCGTTTGGGAGAGTCTGGTCACTGGCAGGGGCTGAGGTCTCAGCACGGCCATGTCCACAGCCCAAGCTGAGATCTGTTTTTCTCCTCTCAACCAGAGCTTCTGCCCTTCAACACATGTCCTGCTGGTCACCAACAGCTTTCTCCCTTTCTCCACTGCAGGCAGAAAGCCCTGTCACATGAAACTCAGACACACACCACAGCCAGAGTGCACCAGGACCACGTGTCGGGGGCAGAAGGACAGGAGAAGCTTTGGAGAAACCCTGGTCATCACTGGTCCCTCACCCAAAGGCATCACCAGCTCTTACGGCCCCATCCTCTCTCATTTCCAGCCTCCCCAGGAGCCTGTTCATGCTCAGCCCATCAGTCCCTGCCCAAGCAGTGCTGGAGGAGCACCAGTCCCCAGCTCCACCACAGCTCTGCCCCTGCCTGGCCATGGCCCTATTGATACAGACCCCAACCCACCTGGGGTCACTGCAGACCCCATATCTGACCCCAACCCCAAACCTGCCTCATTCCCACCAGCTTCCCAGGGGATGTGGACTCTGGACTGACCCCAGCTACTCTCCCAGGGCCCATCCTGCTCACCTGGCACGGGGACAGTGATGGAGGAGGTCTCTGCTGAGCTCCTCGTTCCTCCAGGAGCAGCCAGCCCTCGTGGTGCCCTGGCATGGAGGAGAGAACAACACAAAGACATCTCCTGGTTAGAGCAGGGGATGGAGAACAGGGCTCCAGCTCTCTCTTGGGGCAGGGAGCCTCTATTTCAGTCTGTTTACAGCCCACTTTATCCTGGGCAATTATTTCAAAGGTTTTCTCACTGAACCAAACGTTTCCACTGAGTTCTGGCTCTCCAAGAAGTCCCCCAGCCCTAAGCTGACATCAACACCATCTTCTATAAACATGCCCTGGAAAAACAACATGAACAAACAGCAGGAAAGGCTTTAGGAGATCCTATTACAAACAAGAAATTTGTTCCTCTTGCACATTCCCCTCGAGGTGGGAAATCCCCACGAAAAGACCAGGCTGGCCTCTAGTCAAGGACATCAGGGCTTGTGTAAGGGTGTGGGCTTCAAGAAAGCTGGAGCTGCCAACCCAAGTCTCTTTTCTGGTCTATCACAAGGGGAGCTAGCACAGATTTGAAGAGCACAAACAGCTTTGCAGAGGAGCCTTTTACAGCAGAAGAGCAACCAGATTTTTACTCTTTAGCATCATATTTCTGTTAGTACCACTTGCAGGGTCAGAAGAAGGACCATCTTGCTTTGTTTTGTGCCTCTAAAGGTTGAATCTGGGTTGCCTCTGTCATAGACACCTTCAGAGGCCAGTTCACCCTGCAGCAGAGGCAGCACAAACAGGCTGTGGACGTGGTGGAGGACACAGATGGTGGGTCAGGCAGGGCACCCACTTGGCTTGGAGAGGTCATTCCCCCCTTCAGCAATCAAAGCCGGACTGAAGGATTAGCTGGTTGCAAGTCAAGCTGTCCTGGTTTCGAGAAGAGACACAAGCACCTGGAGCACCAGGGGTCAATCCAACGTGCTCACAAGTGCCAAGGTACAGGCTGCTCATTTATGCAGCAGCCAGGATGCAGGTTCTGGTCACAGGTGACTGCTTCAAGAGAAAGGAGATGGGGAGAAAGGTGGAGGATGTTCCATGGCCAGGCTCCTGGGGCAGGGACATTGCCCTGGGCTGGGGCACCTTGATGGAGAGCTCAGGCTGTGGCAGCTCCTGTTCCAACTCAAGCACGCAGGGTCTTGGCTCGAGGGGACACGGCAGGGACCAGCATCCCAACCCAAACCTGGGTATAATCATCTCCTGAAGGTTTTTCCATGGGGTGCTGAGTGTGATACAGAGGGTGACCTTGAGAGAGAACCACAAAGCAGCAAAGATAGAAGCAAATGGCCCAGGGGAAGGTCATTCCCTTGGCCCACGGTGGAGAAAGGGCTTCAAAGCCAAGGCAGCGGAGGTGAGGGGTTCACAGGCTGTAATATGTGAGCAAAGTGCACCCAAAGTGTAGCCTAATGAATCCCCTCTGTGCAAACAGGGGCTGCTTGCTCAGCAAACACACGTACTCCAGCCCCAGCCAGGGTTCCTGGAGGAGGGGATGTTTTAACATCTGCAAAAACTGGTATCTGGCCCATTTATTCAACTATTACAGTTGGTGGGGTTGTACCTTCACCACAGTGCCCCCCACTCTGCCCATTGAACCACCACCATCAGTCCTCAGAGGTGCAACCAGGAGAGCCCTGGGGATGCAGGAGGGGTCACCGACAGAACTTGGTAAAACACCCATGACCAAACCCACAGCGCTCAAGGGTCTCCATCCTCACCTTCAGCTCCTTGGCTTTCTGTAGGACTATGGGCAATTGGTCCCTCTGGGAAGAACTTGCCCCCAGATCCCATGAGAAGACAACGAGCTCTCCAGGAGCTGGAGTGAGATGAGAAAGGGCATCAGAGACATCAGGGCAGGAGGGAGGAGTGGAAGCAGCCAAGGAGATGGTGCAGAGAGCCCGTGCTGAGGTGGTCAGGAGGAAAACGAGGTGATTGTGCTCCTCTTCCTCACCATATCTCCAGGGCTGCTGCACCCATCTCTCTTCTGTCTCACAGGTCACACACTCTGGAGCCCACAGCCTGGAGCTCTCAGTGCCCAGCCCCATCACCTCCCTGGTGAGCCCCAGCTCTCCTCACACATAGACTCTGGACCTCAACCTGTCCCTCTGAACCCACCCGGGGTGGCAGCAGCAGCCTTGGCCCAGCACGTAGAGCTGTTTGCACAGCCCTTGCCCAAACACAATGGCCAGAGCTGGTCCCACCAGCAGTGCCACGACCTCCCTCCCACCTCCCCCGACCTGCCCAGCAGCACAATGCTGCATTGTGTGCCTGCAGGAGCCTCCAGGCAGGTGTCCCCTGCTCAGCTGGGGGGGATGAGGGTTCACACCCATCCCGTGACTCACCTTGGGGCTCCTCAACTACCCCACAATGTCTCATGGGGCACTAAAATTAGTCTAATTACTGTGGTTGTATGCAGTAATCAAGCACAGACAGTATTGTGCACTGAGGCTTTGCTGGTCTTGGAGAAGCCAACAATGACTTGGCCAATGTTCAAGCCCTGGATACCTTCAGTGTCAGCAGTGTCCTGAAGGTGAGAAGTGATGAGAAAATGGTTTATCTACAGCCTGAGCTGGGGCAGAACCAGAGCTTGGGAGCCCCAGCAGGAGCAAACACTCCACATTTACACCTCAGCCATGAAAGGGGGTTCAAAGCAGCACCAAAAAGCAGCATAAATAAACAAACAGATCCATTGGCAGGCACTGAGTCTCCAAAAGGAGCAACTCCCTTTGTGGGAAAGCTCCAAGTGCAGAGTCCTCCTGGCCAAAGAGAAGAGGCAGAGCCCTACCTCTTGTGGAGATGATGCAGGCAATGGAGGAGGTTGTATGAACTGAGCATCAGCTTTTCATCCATAGCCAAAGGTGCCACACACTCACTTGTGGAACCTCCAGGGACCAGGTCAAGAAGCTGGTGGGACTACCATAACTCACACCTGCTTTTCTTTGCATTAAAAGCCCTTCTCGGGGTGAAGAGGTCGGTGGCAAAGGACCCAGACCAGGATAGATCAACACATACACCCTGGTGGCAAAGCAAGGTGGCAAAGTGAGGCTGCCTCTGCACTTCTTCAGCTCCTTTTCAGGCTTCCAAGGCTGAAAACTCTTTTTCTCACCCTGAAAACATTTTGGACACGTCAACAGATAGAAAATGCAAATTTCAGAGGCAAAAAGTATCTCTGATCAGGAAATCCCTTATTGTGCCTGGTCTCTGGGCAGCTACCTGCAATATCCACGATGCTTTGATGACCCCTGCAGGGACAAGCAGTGAAAAGTCCTGAGTTTTTCATTCCTTCCTCACCTGGAGGAGCAGAGCTGTGGGCATGGGCACCGCAGGGTCCATAGGGAGCAGCTGTTGAGTAGCATCCAGTGGCTCAGTATGAGTGGAGGAACCTTCTGCTGTGTGGGAATCACTGCAGAAGAACCCAACTATGAGTGCCTGCACATTGCTGACAGCACAGGGTGCTGCTGGCTGTGTCCAAGGACACCTCCTGATGTTTTCCCTCTTCCCCTTTGCCATACAGAGCTCCTCCATCCCACCCAAACCTCCCAGATCCCTGGCTAGGTGGTTTCAGACTCACCCTTCTACACAGGCACTGCTCCCTCTCCCTGGTGGATGCTCCTCCAAGTCCTTCAAGGACACTGGCACTAGTCCTCTTGTTCTCCTCCTTGCTGATGGGACTCCACGGTCAGATTCCCAGCAGATTCTACACCCCTCACATGAGGCCCAACACTGTTGGTACAGGAGAAGGCAGCTCTGTCCTGTGTGCAGCAGGGACCTGGGCAGAGCAGAGCAAACTCCATCCCACCTCCCAGGCATGAAGGGAAGATGGAAAGACCTGATTTCACTGTCGCCACCTCCCCCAGCGCTAGCTGACCATGGCCCACACAGTAATTACATTTCGTCATGGCCACAAGGATCCCTGGTATGAACTGAACCAATGCTGAGAGACCTCAGCCAAGAGGCACACACCTGCTGAGGTGCTCTCGTGTGCCAGGGCTGGAGCTTTCCTAGAAACCATAAAATCCCTCCTCGATTTCAATCCGGTTTGGGTTTTCTCACCGGGTGAGGCACTGACATTTATCTGGGTGCCCTGTCTCAGGCTTTCCAGAAATAGGAGGTGGCATCAGCCCACGAGGTCCCCACCCTGTTTACCTGCTGATTTGTCCCAAGGGACATTTGCTGTGTAGACACCTGCTCCACCTGCTTTCCCTCCACCAACGTGGCTTTTCCAGCCAGGCTTCAGCTCAAAACCATCCCCACTGTTCTGCTGTGGACAGTTCTGGGGCAGAGCCAGGGCTGGACCAGCACTTACCTTCTCCAGCTGCACAGGACTCCTGCTGGCCATGGAGACGTGTCCTACAGGCATCTTTGGCCATCCCTCGCAGATGTGTATAAGCATCTGATGGGAGGGATGAAGACAAGGGAGCTCTTCTCGGTGGTGCCCAACAACAGGACAAGAGGCAATGGGAGCAAACTAAACCACATGCAACCAACCCACAGGAGCTGCCTCTCTCCACCTCTGCTGAAGAGAGCCCCACGGTTGGGATGCCCACCTTCATTCTGCTTCCAGACACCTACAGAAGGACCAGCAAGTCCTCCCAGGAACATGTAACCTGGAGAATAAGACATGGGCAGTCATCAGGAATTGCCCAGAAGGTCTGAGGGATCTGGCCTGATGTTGAAGCCACCATAAAATGTCTTTCAGCACCTGAGTGTTGCTGGCACCAGAGGCTTCGGAGGCTCCCAGACAAAGCCCAGGTCTAATCTCTCAGGGGTGTCTGGCAAGGGAACAAAACCACCCGAGCAGGCATGGCAGAGCCTGGTCCCAAGGTGAGTGCAGATGTGTGGGGTTGTTCAAAGGCTCCTGATAAGGTGACCAAGATTAAAGAACAAATAAGAGGATGGTTGGGGCCAAAGTCCCAACGGAAACCAAAAAACCAGGAGCAACCACACACTCCTCACCTAAACTGAGCACATCCAGAGGTTCTTCAGCCTCCACACTCAAGAGGAGCTCTGCCTGGCCCTAGTAGAGGCTCTGCCTCCTCCTCTCTGGACCTGACAAGGTCCCCATGCCAGGGGGATCCCACACTGGTCCTGTACTCCCATAGCATGGACACTTTGCTCCCAACTTCCCAGCCAGATGCATTTGTTGGCCCTGAGCATCCCTCCAGAGCGAGCTGGTGTTGGTGGGCACATCACCACGGGGCTGACCCCAACCCAGGTGGAGTTAATGGGGACTAATGAAACGCCTCTCCTGCCCTGAAAGGGTAAAATTAATTAAATATCAGCGTGGGTAGGTGCTGATGGGGCAGCGGAAGGGGAGGCCCAGTGGGTGATGGATTTCTAAATGACTTGCAAAGCAAACTTGCACCTTGCTGATAAGGTGGGGAGCTGGATCCCCTGGCAGAGTCATCTGGGAATTATCGTGGGTCTTTTCACGTCTGGAAAGCAAACAGAAAACTGCACAAAGAGTTTGCCCGGAGTGGGTGGAAAGTTTGTCCCTCTCTGAAGTTTCTCTCCATGCAGGAACAACTGCAGAGCTGGTGAGTTGGGATGTCCCAGACCCTGATTCCCAAGTTATTACTGCATGAGCTGCTGGGGAGACATCCACAAACCTCTTTTCATCCCACGTTGAGTCCCAGCAAGCCCCAGGGTACAGATGAGATGGTCAAACTGACCATGTGGAGGTAGAAAATTATGTATATAAGTCCTTGCTTAAGCAAAACACACACAAAAAGCAGCAAAGGAATAAAGATGAGGGGGAAAAATGATGAAGTGACATGGGCAGGGTTAGCCCTGCCAGCCTTGGCATAGAGCAGGTCATGGTACCATAGAATGATTAATATATAAGGGACCTTTAAGGCTCATCTAGACCAACCCCCCTGCAGGGAGCAGGGACATCTGCAACTAGAGCAGGTTGCTCAGAGCTCCTTCCAACCTGGCCTTGAATATTTCCAGGGATGGGGCATCAGCCACCTCTCTGGGCAGCCTGTGCCAGTGTCTCACCACCCTCACTGTAAAAAATTCCTTCCTTATATCTAGTCTAAATCTACCTCCTTTAGTTTAAAACCATCACCCCTTATCCTATCACAACAGGTCCTGCTAAAGATTGTCTCCATCTCCCTTATAGGTCTCCTGTAAGTATTGCAAGGTCTCCAAAGGACCTCCTCTCCTCCAGGCTGAACAACCCCAGCTCTCTCAGCCTTTCTCCACAGGGATGCTCCAGCCATCAGATCGTTTTTGTGGCCTCCTCTGAACCTCTTCATGCCTTTCTTGTGCCCAGGGCTCCAGGGCAGGACTCAGCACTCCAGGTGGGGTCTGTGCCTGGGGGATGCTCACACCTCAGCCACCTTCTCCACCCCACCGTGGTCCCCCCAGCAGGTTTATCCATCTCAGACTGCACGGGGATGGTCGTGCAAAGGGAAGGAGGTGGGAGAAGCACCAACCCCCAGTCCCAGGGTGAAATCCCTGCAAATGGGAAGCTCACTCATGGCTCTCACCCAGCCCCAGGCTCCCAGATAAGGTGCCAGCCAGGGTGGGTATCTGGAGAGCAGGATGGGTGGAGAATTCACAGCCCCACAGCAAACTTGTGGTTTGGATGAGGTCGGCAGGGAGAGGCAGAACCTGCCCGTGCCAAGGGGGATGGGGAAGGGGGGGAGGGAGGAAACCAGGTCCTTTTGTCCATCCAGAAAGCCCAGGTACACGTCACATCCATTCTCCACATCAACCCCAGCTCTCTGCTGCCCATGAGCAGCATGTGGTCCTGCTACCTGGGCTTGGGATCCCTGGCCATGCCAAGCCATGGATGTGTCTTGTGATGCTCTGCAGGGTGCTAGAAGAGCCTCAAGGGGAATGATGTGGAGAAGAAGCTGCTGAAGAGGAAGGAGACCCTGGTCAGAGAGCTGCCTGTGGCCCTGGGGGGGCCTCCCACTCCTCCTTTGAGTCTTTGTGTGTTGTCCCACAGCCAGTGACCAATTTCCTACTGGTACTGGGAGACAGCTGGCTCCCTAGCAGGGCTGCTCTGGTTTTGGTCATCCTGGCCCAGCACAGCTCCACCAGGAGAGACTGAGGACTTTGCTGGCTTAGAGGAATATGGGAGACCAGTCTGAAGATGTCAAATGCAAGACATCAGTATCTAGGTGATCCTGCTCTAGCAGGGGGTTGGACTAGATGATCTTCCAAGGTCCCTTCCAACCTCTAATGTTCTGTGAAGAGCTAAACACTCATGACCAAACCAACCTCTACCCTCAGTTCTTTCAAGAAGTGAAAGCAGGACACGAGAAGAGATGGGAAAACCACAAAGCCCAGAGTAGGAAGACACGAGGGGTCAGAGTGGGACATCACCAGCCATGGGCAAAGCCAAGGAGCAAGGCAGGGATGCAAACACGGGTGGCACAGCCACCCCACACCGTGCCCACCACCCCACCTGGTCAGTTGGCCATATAAATGTGCCGCTCAGCAGAGAGGAACCTGGTGACTCCCTGGGGCAGGTGTGGGGAGCAGGGCCCTGGTGGGAGGGTCCCCATCCCAGGCGTCCCCCGCAGGGAGGGGCCACCAGCCCCAGG
Source organism: Brachypteracias leptosomus (assembly GCA_013401335.1). Taxonomy (NCBI): domain Eukaryota; kingdom Metazoa; phylum Chordata; class Aves; order Coraciiformes; family Brachypteraciidae; genus Brachypteracias; species Brachypteracias leptosomus. The sequence continues at coordinate 269,405 of VYZX01018786.1, forward strand.
CACACACACCAGGCTCGGGGTGTTTGCTTTGCACTCTCCAGCCTGATGATAACCACCCGCTCCCCGGCCAGGGCTCCAGCTCACCATGCTCAAGTTCAGGAGGTACCTGATCACGTAAGTGGATTTATTTCACTACAATATTATTTCTTTAAGTAGAATTCTCTGTCTGACTTACCCTTGGTCGTGTCCTCGGAGGTTGTTGAGGAATGGTTGGATGTTGAGGTGATGAGGATGGGCAGAGGAGGGATTCTGCTCTGTAGGGAGCCTGGGTTGATGGGGTCTCTCTTCTCGTGGAGCTCCAAGAGCTCCTCTGTGCACTAGGCAGGGAAACAGCATCTTCTGTAAGGCCCGAAAGAGCAAAAGAAGAGTGGCAAAGACCTTGGTGAGACAAGTAGGACGCTGACCCCCTCCCTGCCCCATCCCGGGTGAGGGGTCGCCACCTCCAGCTCCACACACTCACCTGCAGAGCAGAAAGGTGTCTGGGTGGAAATCTTCTAGGTGGCCAACCAAATGAATGCATCTAGGGTGAGGGGAGCTCCTCCACAGCCTCTCTTTTGGAGGGGATGGGTGAGGAGCAGAGCAAGAACGTTTGAGGGCAGGACAGCCCCTCCATACATACCTGCAGCCCCCGGGCTGCAGTGCTGGGGGGCTCGGGGGCTTTATTTCAGGGGCAGGTTGGGCACCCACCCAGGCAGGCAGTGCTGCTGCGTCCTTGTGCTGCTGGGTCTCCTCCTGAGCATCCTGCAGGTCATTGTCCCAGTTGGAGATGAGTCAAGCAGGTCCATGCGGCCCCAGGACCACTCTGTTGGTCTGAAGGGAGTGAGCAACATCAGAACACACAGATTAGCTCTCAAAATGTGGTTTCCAAGCATGCTCTGCCCAAATTTCTGCTTTCATTCTCTCCTCCTCCTATTTAGATCCCTCTCTTGCAGCCTGTGTTCTCCTTCTGAGGTGGGGAGAGGGGACACCTGGGGCTTGCAGGCTGGGGTCTCACCCAAGGAGGAGCCCACACATAGAACTTAACCACATTCTGGGTATAAATCTCCTGCTAGGCAACAATAGGTGTGGAAACCAGCAGAAATGAAATGCGAACTAATCCTTTTTTCCAGGAAACTTGGTCCCCTTAAGAGCAATCCTACGAGCAACCTCCACCTGGGTTTGCAGCAAGTCCTACAAAGAGTAGAAGTCCTGTGGCAGTGGTTTTAATGCCCCCACACACCCCAAACCCCCATGGTGGAGTGCTGGTGACTTGGAGAAATCGTGCTGCCCTTGCAGGCTTGGCTAAAGCCAGGCTTAGAGCCAGGTCCTACAGCAGGGAGCAGAGCTGGGGCCCCCGGGGCAGCATCTCAGCTCCATGGGTAGGTGTGGAGAGCAGGGAAAACAAAGCTGTATTGTCTCTGTTTATAGAGATATGGCCCCGATACTGCCAGGGCAGGGGAGATGTGAGCAGGGGCTGGTCCTGCAGCCAGCCGGAGCTCGGGCTGTGCTGGGAAGGTGTTTCTGGGCAACCAGGGGACCTGCTGGTTATCGCTATTTACCTTCCAGGGAGATATTTTGTGTCCCAGCTGTAAATTTCCACTAAGCCACCCAGCTCGAGCACGGCCTCTGAGGTTCCTTGGTCAGTGCTGCACCTCATCCACCCGTGAAAACGTGACCTTACCTTGACAAAAATCCAATTAAATTAAAGAAGTCTCAAGGCATCTTTTCCCTCTGTCTCACACCCACGTCTCTTCTCCCTGCCGATGGTTTGAAATGTCTCCTCCCTTGCAGGAAGCTCAAAGCAATGTACAGGTGCCAGCCAGGCCGGCTCTGGATCTTCTTCAGCCTCCTCATCCTCCTCTTGTTCACGCTCCAAGTTGTGGAGAAGCTGCAGCCTCCCAAGTAGGTACCTGCCCCTCATCCTCCATCCTTTCAGTGACCAGAGGTGGGCTCAGAACTGCCCTCCTGAGAACCACACCAGTGTCTTTAGACAGGGAGGAAAATCCAGGTGGGAGAGGACCCGTCTGGGGCTCTCACTTTGAACCCCCCATGCCCTGCCTGGCCTCAAAACCCTCCAGCCCTTGAGCATCCACCCAGTCCTCCTAATCTGGGGTCATCCACAAACTTTCCTCCAGCTTCTCTAGGCCACCTGCTCTTCTTTGTCCTTGCCTCCTCTCGCTTTGCCCCTTCCCACCAGCCCCCCACGTTCCAGCAGGACACATCAGCACATCCCTGCTGACCTCTCCTCCTCTTTGCACCCAGCCTGACCTCCCGGGGCAGTGGTTGAGTCCTACACCCACCAGCAGTGCCACCCATCCCAAGAGAGATGGGTAACCTCACTTTTTGGGGGGCTGCAGGGGGGTTTTCATTGGGCTGCCTTCTTTGCAAGCTCCTTCCATCCTTCACAGCTGAACCTCCCACCCTCCCTGTTCCAGGAGCTGCCACTGCGAGGTGGAGCGAGCCCTGCAGCAGCCCATGGACCATGGCCAGAAGCAGCCTGGCTACGTCCTGCAGACCCCTGCCCTGCTGTGGGAGGATGACTCCCCGCCCTGGCAGAGGGAGGCCCTGCCAGACCCCACCTCGAGCACGCAGGACGTTGTTCAGATGCGCTTGTACTTCAGCCAGGAGACCCCTCTGGAGAGCAGCCCAGGCAGGCAAGGGCAGCACTGGACATGGCAGCCCGTGGAGAGCAGCAAGAAGGTGAGAGCCCGTCTTCCATCCGCAAGGATGAAACCCCTGGGGACAGCAACGAGAGAGGGTCCTTCTCCAAGTCCTCCTGAGAGGACCTCTGCAGCTTGGGGAGGTGCTGATGCTGTCACCAGCAAGTTCATCATCTTTGAAGACAGGATGACCACAGAGAAGCACAGGAGAGTGGCACCAGCAGAAACGACACAGGTGGTGGTGCAGAGCCAGGCTCAGCCCCCAGGGCCCCCCCACCACGGGTGGGACACCTCACATATAGATGCTGTGCCAGATTCAGCTCAGCCTCCACAAGCAGAGGACTTCTACAAGACAGACCTGCAGAGAGGACTTTTCCCAAGCTGGACAGAAGCCCCTAAGGCTGAAGAGGTGACCCTTGGGGAAGGCCAGCAGACCAGAGGGGTCACCTCTCCAGAGGAGAGGTGTGAGCCCAAGACTGACATCGTGTTCCTGAAGGTCCACAAGAGCGCCAGCAGCACCGTCATGAACATCCTCTTCCGCTTCGGGGAGACCCACAACCTCACCTTCGCCTTCCCCGTCGGGGGGGGCAACCAGCTCTTCTACCCTCACCACTTCATGGCCAGGTTCGTGCAGGGCTTCTCCCCCAGGAGCCCCCGTCACTTCAACATCCTCTGCCACCACATGAGGTTCCTGCAGTCGGAGGTACGGGCAAAGCCGTGATGCTTTTGGGAGGAGGGACCAAGGTGGGACACCTGTAGGGCACATAAACTGTTAGGGGTGAAGCTAGAGAGAGACGGGGTTGCCTCCAGGTACCTTGCATGTTATGGGCATCTCCTGAGAGCTTCTGTAGACAGATGCTGTCCCCTGGCTTGTCTCAGGTCACATCTGTAGCAGTCAGCAGCTACCCTCTCGTTCTTGTCTGGTGGGCCCTTGGAGGTGTCTTGCTCTCTGCACAGAACCAGAGGGTACCAGCTGCAAGAGGTGAACACCTTAAATGAATCAGCTCAGGTCTGCCATGCCCAGCATCTACCCCTTCTGGGTACCACTCGAGGACATGCATCTGGGGAAAGACAAGGAGACAGGAGATTTCTCAAGCCCAGACAGGCCACCCAGCTGAGAGAGCGTGGAGCTTTCATCACTGCTCTCCCTGTGTACCTGTTCTGAGGCTCTGCACCCTGAAACCCTCCCCAGCACCCCCATCTCCAACCCCAGGGAGCCTTCTGCTTCCCAGCAGAGCACAGCATTGCAAGCCAGGTCTCTTCTCCCTACCCCACCTTTAGAATCGCCTTTCTTTCCTCCTCCACAGGTGCAGAAGGTGGTGTCCAGCTCAGCAGTCTACTTCTCCATCCTGAGGAACCCCGTGCAGCTCATGGAGTCCTCCTTCATGTACTACAAGGGTGCCTCAGCTTTCTCCCGTGCCCGCAGCCTGGAGCAGTTCCTCAGCCAGCCCCACCTCTACTACAACCCCGCGAACGGCGACAGCCACTACGCCAGGAACCTCATGACCTTTGACTTTGGCTTCAACCCCAACGGGGAGGTCTCTGCCAAGCGGGTGCAGCTCATGCTGGAGGCCATCGAGGCATCCTTTGACTTGGTCCTCATCTCCGAGTACTTTGACGAGTCCATGGTGCTGCTGAAGGAGATGCTGTGCTGGGACCTGGACAGCGTCGTCTCCTTCCCTCTCAACATCAGGGACAGCAGCACCAAGTCCCCCCTCCCAGACACCATTGTGGAGAAGATCAAGAACTGGAACAGGCTGGACTGGGAGATCTACACCCACTTCAACAGGACCTTCTGGGAGAGGATTGACCGGGACATCGGGCGGGCGCGCCTGGAGCGGGAGGTGACGGCGCTTCGGGAGAGACGGACGGAGCTGGCCAGGACCTGCCTGCAAGGGATGGGCAGCGTGGCCCCCAAGGACATCAAGGACTCCTCCTTGAGGCCCCTGCAGCACGGCAACGCCAAGATCTTGGGCTACAACCTGAAGCAGGGCTTGGACCCGCAGACGGAGCGCGTGTGCCGGCGGCTGGTGACCCCCGAGCTGCAGTACAGCAGCGCGCTCTACAAGAGGCAGTTTGCACAGAGGCACCCCCAGATCCGCCAGCCCTTCCCCTCTCGGCGGGGCAAGGTCCTGCAGCACAGGCTGGAGGGCGCCCAGAACTGAGCCTCCTTCACCCCTCCAGGCATCGTTCTCCAGCTGCCATTGCTGAGGACAGCGAGACTCTTGGACGCTGCTGCCCGCCAGAGCCCCTGGTCACCTCTGTCTGTGCAGGGACTCTGCACAAGCTCTTGGGTGCTACACACTGATGATGCTGTGGAGCAGAAGAGGCTGCACTGGGGATCTCAGGGGCTGGGCAGGTCCTGGGTAAACAGGACAAAACCCCCAGCTGATGGCCAAAGCCTTGGAGGAGGCATCTGGGGCTTTGAGCTGCGTAGCACCAACTCAGGAGCAGAACAAGGGGGGCAGCCCAAGTCCTCAGCCCTACACCCACAGCACAGGGCCAAGCTGTGAGTGAGTGGCAGAGCTTGATTTACAGCTTGGGAACAACTCTGAGCTCTTCTCCACTACACCTTAATGCTGGAAAAGCAGCCTCTTGATTAAAAATAACAATATTCACTGTCACTCCTATTAAGTTCCTCTTAATTACATCATTCTGCCCAGCAGACAATCACCAGCAGCCCAAGAAAAAGATCTCAAACATCTGAAAGCGCCATGGGAAAAAAAAAACAAACCCCAAACAATCCACAAATCAGCATTTTTTTCCCTAACCCTGGTTACACGCTGCCCTTGGATGCTGCATTTGTAGGACCAGCATCCTACCCTGGACCTGATGCTGACACCAAGTTAAATGTCCATGTATCCAGGAGATATCTGCAACCAAACCTCCTCACCCACTGCTTGGAGTGGCTGCAGGAACATCCTGTGCTCTGCCTGGGGAAAAACACCCCAGGGATGGGTTGTGGTGGGCTTGGCAACCTTATTTTTCACATCCTGCACTTATCCTCAAATCAAAAGCAGAGCCAGCAAATCCGTTTGGATAAACTGAGGATTTTGAGCATGATTTCCAAACCAAAAGAGGTTCAGAAAGAGTTGCCAGAGGGATTCAAGTCCCCCAGGCTCTCCCTTGGGCAGCCACACGGAGCCTCAAAGGGTTTGATCTCCACCTGAGGGTGCTCCAGCTCCTGCTCACAGTTTAATTAGGATAAAACCCACTCTATTCCCACTGTGCTTACCTGGAAGGGACTGGGCAATGCCAACATCCAGCCAGGGACAATGTGGGGACATCATTTCTGGGGTGTTTCTTGCACGGGCTGGGGGCATTGTTTGTTCCATAAAGTTTCATCTCTGAGACACGTCCGTGGTCCCTTCCTCACTTCTCCTCTTGGGACATGGGGTGGGCTCTTGGTTTGCAGAGACCCAGCTGCCCTCTGGGTTCCAGGGTGGTCTCCAGCTCACCCCAGAGGACAAGGGAGGGGGGCAGCCCATGGTCAAGGTGACCCAGGGCAAAGGTCCTGGTACAACCAACCACAGCATCGTGCCCCCTGTTCCTACACGCAGGGAAAGCATCAGGGCACACACCCCACAACTGCTCTGAGAGGCCATGGTGCCACAAGAATACATCCACCTCAGGTTCTCTGCCTAGAGAGGTCCTGCAAAATCAGCTGTTTTCTGCAAAATGCAGAAACTTCCCATTTTTGGCAGGGGAGACCTCTGGGCAGCAGCTCATGCCCCAGAGCCCTGCTCCAGGGATGCAGCACACATGGGAAACCACCCCAGGTTCCACCTCGGTATTTCCACTCCAGTCACCCCCTTTCCAAGCCAGCAGCAGGCAGGGCAGGGCTGGGCTGGGCATCTCTGTGGCATCCCCCATTTTTCAGGGGCTGATCTCCCCCTGCAGAGCTCAGAGCAATCACATCACTCACCCCAATGCCAATCAGCACAAGATCTCTTTTTATTATTATCATTTCCACAAGCTGTAATTTAGGAATATCTCAGTGTAGACACAGGGAGGAGCCTGGGGGTGCTCTTGCTCACCCACACCAGCCTGGCTCTCACTTTTTAACCACAGACACTTTGTGCACCTCTTATTGACCCCTTATAAACACACAAACCCCCATCCTCAGAGGAGCAGGGTCCTTTGTGCCCTCCCTTGCCCTGCAGCATTTTTAATCCTGCTCCAAAACCCACCAGGTTCAGCCTGTGCAATCCAAGGACCTCAGTTTAACCCAAAGAACACCCATTTTTGACCAATACCCATTTAGTAACTCCAAAGATCCTCCTCATCCCACGTTTCTAGGGCAGTTACTGGTTTATGCTTTGCTTTTAGGGCTGCAAGAGACCCAGTCAGATTATTTCAGGCATTGCATGATGCAATAACCTGGGGGTTGCTCAAGCCTCCCCACCACCAGCTCCTGACCTCTGTAAGCTCCCTGGCAGAAGAACATCATGCAAAAGTGCTTCATTTTTCCCCACACTGAGCCAGGGATTCAGGCTTGAAACATTTTTGGCTCTCCATGGTGTCTTCAAAGCTTTCCACACAGGAGCTCAGGGATTCAGAGACCCTGCAAGGCCACTTGGCCAATTCTTTTGCAATACTTTAAAAAAGAAACCCATTAAAAATCTCTCACCCTGCAGCAGGGACCAAACAGGCAGGAGAGATGCTGGGAGGGATGAGCAGAAAAATCCTGCACAGCAGGAAACCTGGGGAAGGGGCTGCGGGGACCTCTCAGCCCCTGTCACAGCTCAGGCATGAGGCTCAGTGTTGCTGGTCTTCCCTTTCTTCTTCTGCCGTGGTTCCTCCCCCTCCACTTGTGCCACCACCCTCGCCTTGGGGATCTTGTACTTGCTTTTCTGTCTGTAAAAGAGGTTTTTCTGGAAGAGCCGTGGGATGTTGCCTTGGTACAGCAGGAGGGCAGTGACCATGCCTGGAACGAGAGCACAGACCCCTTCATGTCCTCCATGGAGCAGCTCCACCCTCCCCACAGCCAAGCAGGGAACTTCAGATCCATGCCACAACCTTCATCCTGATCAAAAAGCAGCTCAGAACCACTGAGGTCCCCCCTGACACCTGAAAGACCCTTGCTGTATTTAAGGAGAATTTAATCATTGTCCTTACTGCAATCAGCAAGGCTTGTTCTGACCCACAAGGGCTATGAACCCCACCAGTGCTCTTCTCTCCCTGCTCTCTGTGCTCCAGGCAGCACAAATCCAGCTCCCCATGGTCATCTTGAAGCTGTGGACAACCTGAACAGCACAGCTCAGTTACCCTAAAACATCTTTCCTTCACCTCTCCCAGTCTTCAGCCTTGGGGAGAGTTTTGCCCGTGTCCCATGGAGAAGGTGGATTTCAAACACGGCTCAAGTGTCAGGGAAGGGGGACAGAAAAGACACTTGCCACAGGGAAGACCCAAGTGCAGCCCTTTGCCACGGACAGTCCACGTTACACCCAGCCTTGCTCATGGCCCCATCCCAGCCCCTGCTCTCCAGCACCTCCCGGGCAGACCTTACCTGCAAGGGGCCCCAGCCAGTAAACCCGGGTGTAGTCCCAGAAGCTGCTCCCTGAGCAGTGGAAGGTGGTGACCATGGCCAGGGCAGGGTTGAAGAAGGCCCCTGTGAAGGGTCCAGCTGCACAGGGAGAGAAGCATGGCCATGAGCATCCTTTGAAAGACCAACACAGAGCCCCTTTGGAGACCCCCAGCCACTCCTGCCTGCCAGGACTGTCTCTGCTGCTGCCTAACTCCAGAAGTGATAGAAGTACATGGAGAAATCCCACCCTGAGCTTTGTGGGAAGCAGAAGATCTCAGTGTGAGACCAAGGGGGGTTGTGTCAGGAGACATTCAAGGAGAGTCATCCCAGCCTTGGCTCCTCATGTGCTGACATTTCACCCACTGCCTCAATATCCTTAGTTTCCACCTTCATCCCAAAATTAACATCACCCAAAATAAGTAGAAAACAAACATCTTGGTAATCATTACCTCTCAAGTCCTGGAAGATGAAAAAGGGACCGTTCCTCCTCCCCAAACCAGGTATTTTTCTAAATCACTTAGAAGAAGGCAAGAGCTGCTCACCTGTGTATGTCAGGAAGGTGACGGTGGCTGCCAGCGCAGGGACCCGGTACATGGGGGGGCTCTGCTGCAGCTTGAGGAGGACAAGGTGGAAGAGGAAGGAGCAGGTGCCCTCCACCAAGGCAGCGTGCTGCAGGGACGTGTGGATGGGGGAGCTGCAGTCGGCTGCTATCAGGTTCTGGATGAAGTGGAGATGTGTCAGCTCCCAGGACCAGAAGAACTTAGTGACAGCCCAGCCCGTCCCCATCCCCGCTCCCTGCGCCACCAGCTTGGCGGCAGTCGTGGCAAGGCCGGACTGGAGCAGCAGGAACTCCTGAAGAGACACGGTTGGGTTGGCAGATGCTCCATCAAAAGAGGCGCCGTGGACAGCGAAGAGGAGGAAGAGCAGGGTCAGGGCCACGTCTGGGCCAAAGCCACCACCCCAGGGGCCGATCTCCACCAGCATCCTCAGCTCGAGGCAGCTCGTGCACAACTGCAACGAGCCAGCCAGTTCTCTGGCAAGGCAGCCATAGGCTCCAGGAGACAGGAGCCACTTGGAGAGCCTCCTGAGCACCTGGCACAGCCCAACCACCAGGAAAAAGAAAGCAATGGAGACATTGAGGCCAGTCATAGCCAAGGGTACGGGGGAGAGAGACTGATCCAAAGCCCGGGATGGAGCAGAGAAAGCTTCTGCACCTCCTCTTTATAGAGCCAGGGGTAAGCAAACGTGGCACGGCCCCACAGGCCTGGGAAGTGCCACACGTGCTGCCCTCTCCTTGGCTGGGCAAGGCCATGGATGCTGCACGGGGAGCTGATGGACTCACCCACTGCTGGAGCAGCCAAGTTGTTTCAGCAAGCAGGTCCCAGTGTTACCTCCAGTGTGTGGTCACGGAGCCTACAACCCCCCATTCATACCTGAGACCTCCCTGGAGCTGCTCAGGCCTTCTAGAAAGAGGAAAAACCTTCATTTCATTGCTACTTGGCACCATAAAATGCAACCTACTGCCCAATCCCAAAGCGTGGGATGCAATGGGACTCATCACGTGCATCCTCATCCCCTTCCTCCAAGCAGAGCTATGACACCAAAACCATTAACACCTGTGGCAAAAGTGGGAAAAAATCCCAACTTCTCCTTCCCACAGGAACTGAGTTTCCCCTTCTCCTTTTCAAGCATTTTAAGAGCTGGGTCTTAGGAAGTGAATGTTCAGAGGTCTTTAAAAACTCCTTCCCATCCATCATCTGTTATTAAGCTTAAGGCACGTCCTGCCACTGTGGGACACAACCCAGGCTGGATAATGGAGCTGGAACCTGTTGCTAATGAGGGTAATTACAGGATTTAGTAACACCAGTGACACACAGGCAAGGGGCTGGTTTCCTATCTTGCTTTGGTGCTGACAGCAGGAGGGAGCCCCACATCTTACCTGGACCTCACCTTCCCTGGAGCTCCTCTTGACACCACTGCAAAGCAAACCCAAGCCCACTCAGCTCTGCACGGCTGCTCTTGTAGAAACAAGACCCTCTAAAAATTCAGATACCCCCACTGAAAACCACTTTTCCAGGGCTGGAAAATCAGTGTCTTTTCTAAACCAAATTTGCTTTCCAGCCTGTTGAGAACTACAAAAGTTTAAACTCTGCATTTTAAATGGGTGGTTTTTAGCCATGGCACAGGAACACGCTGGCACTCCTGCAGTGAAGTACAATAAATCTCCCCAAAACCACTGCAGGGTAACAAGAGCTGAACAGAACCACCCCCACCACACCCCTCTCACCCAGGAAGAGGCAAGAGCCAGAGCTGAACAGTTGTGAGGTTATTCAAGGAGAGTTCACTGGGCAGGGAGCTGATAAGAGCTTTCCAAGAGCAGGCACCTGTTATCAGCTGCTGTGTCACCTCCCACAGGCACCCAGGGAAGGGCTCAAGGAGAGCCAGGAGTTAATTGGGCTTCCTGAAAAGACCTGAAACCTTAGAACAACCATTCACAGGGAGGAAAAAATAATGAGGATGGGTCGTCCTTGGCTCTAGAAATGTTGAGTTTAAGGGAAAAGTCTGTCCCTAGGAAGGTCACCCCTGTACCCAGAGAAAGAGCATCTCTGCTCCACCTCCAGAACATCCCGTGGAGATCCCTGAGTCACATCAGTATCCTCACAATCCTGAGACAGATTCATTGCCCAAAAGCCCTTCAGGAAACTCCAGACACTGGCATCAGTGCTATTTCAGCCCCATCCTCCTCTCTGACCCAAGACATCTTTCCCAAAGCAGAAGTCTGGTGGCCTTTCAGTGTCCTAGAGAGAATGAGCCATCAATAACTTCCCAGTGGGCAAATCCCATTAACAAAAAAAATAATTAAAAAAAATAAATCAGTGCCTACGTGCTCTTTCAATAATCAGGTGCACAGGTAATTGTACTCAGCTTTGCAGCAAACTTACTGCAGCCCTGGAAGACAGAAACCATCACCCCCAGCCTCACTATCTTTAAGAATAATGTTTTAAATACCCAATCTCAACTAAACAGACCCAAAAAGATGGGGCTGCTCTTGGTTTTAGTCCAAGACAGGTGTATTCAAGGGATGGGCAAGTTCACACAAGACTTACTAGGATTTATCAAGCCAGGACTAGGAACTTTCAAACCACATTCAGCCAAAATCCTGCTCTCCTTCAGCAGCAAAAGGACCAAAATCCAGGTGAGTGAGATCCACCAAGCACCTTCCCCCTCCTGTCCTTTTTCCCCCCATAAATTAAATGCAAAATCACTTAAATGCAGAGTTGGAGAATATCAGTTTAAATGCATAGAGCGTCAAGTATATATAAAGACAAAGATACAACAAATTAATTAACTTTAAGAGACAGTGCCTTGTGCAAAGTAAGACATTCTCCTGTTGAGAAGGCTCCTGCAGAGGGGTGGTTTCTTCATTTCCCCTTGTCAGTGGTATGAGCAAAGCTTGTACAACATGCAAGAAAGGGGAAGAGATTATTTCCCAATAACACGTGGGACACACAACATGATGAGTCCTTGACATTCGCACCCGAGGCAGAAACTTCATCTGGATTTCAGCTGAACCACTCTCAACCCTGAAGTCAAGTCATTCAGATGCCCTTAATTGAAAACAACCACATTCTGTTCATCTTAAGTTATCTAAACATAAGGCTCTTTTCAGCTAAGAAGGTACAAGACTCATGACAGGGAGGGTAGGGAAAACCCCAAAATGTTTTTGAAAAGTTTATTTCTAGCCCTGAAAGAACAGTTATTAAACAAAGTCAACAAATACAGTAGTTAATATTGCAGTAACAATTAAATAACATAATGGGATTAAATTACACAAAAGGCAACATTAAAATCTTAAGACAGTTAAAAAAATAAAAAGAAAGCTTGCACCTACTTCCATTTCCATTGACAGGAACAGGAGGGAAAATGGACCAGAGACATTTTTATTCAACCCCAGCTAGAGGGACCCTCAACAAGCTCCTTGCTCCCTCCCTGCCAAAGGGACCCAGCTCCTCCCATCTGCTCCAGCCACACCTTTGCACCTCCTGCACCAGAGGGAATCCTACAATTAGTCTCGTTAACACCTAGGACAGGACAAAGTGCACGTTCCCAGCACCATGGTTGGCTTTATTAAGTCTGGCTTATCCTATAAGAACACGCAAATCCCAGGGGCCACACATTCCCTGCACACTTGCACCCCAGCCATGAGCTGCCCAGCTCCATGTCCCCACCAACCACACCACTGTACACCACACTCCATACATACCACATGCAGATTTGGTCCTGACTCAGGATCTTTTGCTGGCACCCAAGAGATTACAAGACATGTGGGAATCCCACCATTTCCAAATGCCACCCTTCCCCTCTCACCACCTACTCGGACTCTGGCTGGTCTCTGCCCTACTCAGGGTTGAGGAGCCCTGCAGCAGGTCTGAGGACACTGATCTGCTCCCTTCAGTGGAAAAACCCACTTGGCATTTTCTAATCTTGGACACATCTCGCTGACTTCACTAGGAAAATGGTGCCTGACCCACTAAGGCACAAGAGCAGAGCACAGCAGCCTTCTGGTGCTCTCCTTGTCTGCCAGCTCCATCTCTGACCCTGATTCCTGGCAGCAGAGCATGAGAAACCTCACCAGATGACAGCAGAGCTGCTGCGTGGGGAAGGGGAGGTGTAAACACCTTCCCAGCAGGGACATGTTGGGGTAACTCCTGGAGTGGGCCAAGTTTTGTGCTAAGATGGCTGAAAGTTTGGAAATCATCTCCTAAGAAGACTAAATTGGACAAATTTTGCAACGTGTTATAAACCATTCCCATTCGTGAATAGAGGTAATTTAAAATTACTTAGGATTTCTTGGGTTTTTCTATTTTAAAAACCCAAAATTTACTGCAAGTAATCTGTCTAGATTGTGCCACAATAATAAAAAAAAAGAAAAGCAAGCAAGGAAAGCTCCCAGTTTAACTCCGGCACACGGAGTCTCACAAAGTCCATTGCCAGCAATGGAGAAAGGAGGAATCATTGGTACAACAGGTTTTCCCTCTCAGCCAAACCCCCTCCCCACTTTGATCATGGAGCCAGACACACTCCAGCTGGGGACATCACCATCAGTGTCCATGGCTCAGGATACATTCCCTTGCCTGGAATAAGACACTTCCCTGAATCTAAACCCCTAACTATTGCTGCACTTACAGCTGGGGGGTTTATTCCTGTGATGGAGCAGTTCACATCATCCACCTGACATATTTCCTACCACCCAGGAGCAGAAGATGCAAGCTGGGCTGCAACCCTGCAGTGCCCTGCACAGCACAGCATCTGGTGGTACCACACCAGCTCCTAGAAGCTAGGGAGACACAGCAGCAGATGCTGCAAGACCCCAGCCCTGCTTCCCCTCCATCACCCACCCAAAAAGCCTCTCCTGTCCTGGCTGGCCACCCTCAGCTGGAAGTTGGCTTTGTCACACCTTGGCTACCAGTCCTCAAACTGTAATTACCTCTACTGCTGTACAAATACTGGGATTATCCAAAAATTACTTCTATCTTCCACCAGCAACGTTTGTAAAAGTGTGCAAAACATCTTTATTCAGGGTCCTCCATAAAAACCTATCTGTCCAAGGTCCTGCCCCACTGGGAATGCAATAAAACCCCACTAAAGCAATGGTGGTTCTTTCACAGAATCATTTGGCACATGGTTACAACAGTTGGCTCCCTGTTAAACTGTTGGGGAAGCTGAAATGCATTAGACTAGCACTAGAAGAAGCCAGGGGCTCAGGCTCTTCTACACTTGCCCCTGGTAACACCCCAAGAACCCAACCACTCAGGTTGCTCACTGTCCTTCAGAGAGAGGCACTTGTTCTTGCATTGAATGGTTGACTTCAGCTTTCCAGCTGGAACAAAGTCTTTAGTGAGAAAGGGTTGGTGGACACATCACATCTCCTTGACCTGGGTGGTCAAACAAGCCCCATGAACATCTGATGGCACTGCTCTCCTCTCTCAGCTCTGGTCTCCTCAGAACAGTGCTTTGGCATTTCCAGGTGTTCATTATCTGCTGTTTGAATCATTTTCTAAATCCTGTATCTTCAGTGTCCTCAGGTTTGATTATTTGTTCTTCTGCTTTCATTAGCACAAATGGAGCACATACAACATTGGAAAAAACAGCTCTAATACTTAAACTCTGACAATGCCATAGGTTGATGCATTATTTGCTTGGGGGGGGGGGGGGGA
>VYZX01018786.1:283844-486541 GCA_013401335.1 Brachypteracias leptosomus
GGGGGGGGGGGGGAAATTACAACATATACAAAAATGTATTTGGTACAAAGAAGGGAAATGTAAAATAAAAAAGTCAAAGGCACCAGCATAACTTCCAAAGCCCAAGTCACAGCACAGGTACATTACATATTTGTGAACCACCCACTGCACCAAGCACATTATCCCTTAATACTCTGGCCAGCAAGTCTAATAGGAAAAGAAGAGCAGACAGGAAGACAGCTGGAATTTTTTTCTTGCCCTGACTACAGCTGATCACTTGACTATAAATAATCTGACCCCACCTACATATCCATAACCCAACATCCAAACACTTGACCAATCGTTAAGTTCTACAAAGAGGCCACATCTTTCATTGGAAGTCCACAGAGCACGGGCACATCAGGAACAGCTGGACACTTCTCTTCCTCCTCACTCCACATTTACCTCAACGAGTGGAAAACATCTCAATACATCACAATTTAAGTAGCCAAGCTGTCCACTCTACAGTACAGCGAGAGCTAACCCGTAAAGGGAAGGAGGGGCAAGATGTACCTTCACATTGTCACACTCTCTGAATCTAGTCAGGTGGGAGCTTACCAGAGCCATCTAACAGTGAACAGGCAGAGGGGAGGAAGAGGAGAGTGAAAGAGATCAGCAGATAAAGTTAGTACTGCTCTCTGAAAGCTTGAATCTGTCATTCAAGTATTGAAGTACCCAGAAGGGTACAATGAATGGAAGCTGTTACAGCGAAGTCGTTACAAACTCTTAAAACCCCGGGGCACAGTAAGTGGCTTTTCTGGGCTGTCTGGGGAAGGGGGGAGAGGGGAAGGCTGGTAATTCACTCCTCAATTCCTCCTGGATCCCAGACAGGGATCTCCAGAGTCACTACAATTTATTCGGGATGTCTTCTGGATGAGAGTTTCTTCCCTTTTGCAGACGTTCCCCCCCCACCCCCCCCAAATCCCTTCCCTCCCCCCAGAATTATAACAATTTCATATATTATAAAGATTTGTAAAATACAAACAAACAAACAAAGGGGTGAAGGCTGTGGCAGTGATGTTAGCGGTTACTCTTCATTGCTTCTTTGGCTGCCAGGATCAGTGGTGTCAAGCTAGACAGAGGTTTGGCCAGTTTCAAGAAGGGATGCTGCCAGGAAGAGAGAAACAGTCAATTAGTGAGACACTGTTTTAAAAGCCATGTATCTATACAGCCCTTTTCTTGCCAAGACCTGAAAAGCAATGCAAATGCTCCTGAAGGGACAGACCCAGAGCACCTCGAGCCTGATAATCATTCCTCCTCCTCCCAAAAGAGCCTGGGCTTTCCCTTTTCCACTAATTCACTACAAAGAAGTTTTCTGCTCAAATATCTCCTCTCGGTCCCACTTCAACGGCTCAAGCACAGGCAGTTCCTAAGTCACTGGTTGCTGTAGCAGTGGTAGGATGAAGGCAGGGATTGCTGAGGCAAAGGCTTCAGAGCACAGATTACAACCTTTGATGACTGTAGTTCCTACAAATACTCTCCCCTAGAGCCCTCAGAAGAGGACACACACCAGAGTGTCAGTAAAACCAGTGTGGTTTTCTCACAGGCTGACCCTACTCGTGGCTGCTGTACCTCAGCAGCAGCAGACTCTCACCTGTAGCAATTCTTTGGCTGATCCTCTTTTCTCCACATCCATCTCCAAACATCGGTTCAAGAAATCCCGGAATATTGGGGACAGCTTCTCAGGGTTCTGCAGCTCTGGTGTGCCATTAGTTGCTATCAAATATAAAGCCTGTGAAAAGATAATGTTGTATAACCAATTCAGCTCTTTAAAAAACACTCAACTGCCCTGCCTAGTGGCAATCCCTTAGCCTGAATGAGAAGGGGCTCTGCAGCCTATTTCTCCTCTCCCCAGTGAAATAAAAACCTAAAAATGCCACAATTGCAGCCAGTCATGACCTATTCTTGCTAGCAGCAAAACAACATTCAAAATCTTTTGGCAACAGATACTTCTCTTGGCAAAGAAAATGCCAGATTCTGACACAAAAAGCATCTTTCATAAGGTAAAGGATTTACTTTCCCTCAACTATCACAGAAGACTGAGTTCAAAGTCCAGTGTTTTAGTTACAAGCAGGTACCCATCTTCTAAACAGAAGATTTCAGGGTAGGTCTGACTGCAAATTCAAGACATTATTTTGAGGAATTTTCTTGCACTGAGGTTTTTGAACTATTACTGAAAACACTCATAGGGTGACTAGAACTGTTTGCAGGTGTTTACGTCTGGGCTTCTTACCCTCAGGGGGTTTTCGTTGAGGTATGGTGGCTCTCCTTCCACCATCTCAATAGCCATGATGCCCAGAGACCAGATGTCCACCTTGGGGCCATAAGCTTTCCGTGTGACCACCTCAGGAGCCATCCAGTAGGGAGTCCCCACCATGGTGCTGCGCTTGCTCTGCTCGGGGGTGATCTGAGCACAGAAACCAAAGTCGGCTGCAGGACAACAGAATTGCAGAGAGTTAAACTGGTGCACCCCAAGGAAGCAGGATTCCTGGAACACTATTACTACTACACATCAATCTTACTTCTCTACACGTGAGGGGGCTTGGGGGGATGTCTTCTCTGCCCCCTCCCCCCCGCCCGTTCCTCCCCCTCATCCCTCACATTCTCCAGATTACAAAAATCCAACGTGCAAGATGGATACAGAACCTGGAAGTGTTTGAGCAGGGCAGAACTCCATGGAATGGAGATAAGGGGTTTGTCCTCTGGAAAAGGGACACAAGCACTACCCTGGAGAAGAATGGTGTTTTGCCCAGTCCTTCCTTAAGAACCCTGGACTGGTAACAGCCAAAAAAGTAATGAAGCAGAGCACAGAAAGCAAGTGTCCTGCACATGATGTGTTATATACAGCCTGAACTAGAAAAATCCACAAACCATGGCTCCTGCCCTGCTAAACAGACTTGTGCAGCTACTGAGTACAACATTTCACAGCAATTTGGCCATCAAACCCAGGTACTACAGCTGACAGACAAGGAAACAAGGCTCCAGGGAAGTGAAGTGCTGCCCCACTGAGCAGAAGGAACCTGGACACACAAACCTTTCCATAAGGCAACTACCAAAGAACAACCACACTCAAGAAAACGAGAAAAGTCACCTATTCCTATAGCCTTCAGGTGCAGCAGCCATGCATGTTCCATCATGTTACTCTATCCAGCTGCAGCACTCCCACTTCCCAGGCATGTAAAGCATCAATAAGAACACAGTTAAGGCAGGAGACAGATATTACCTTATCATTGACACTAAGTTTGAGAGAGAGAGAGAGAAAGAGAGAGAGAGAATTTAGAATTTGGGGTAGATTTGGAAAGTGTTATGCCAAGCAGTGCTAACAAAAGAGCCACACTCACAAAAGTGCCAAGTTGTACCAAGAGGACAATTTCACACACAACTACCCCCACCCTGACTGTCTAAATGCTGCCTCCAAAATCCAAAACCAAACCAAAGAGTCACTGAGCTCCTCGCCAGGGTTTCTTAGTCTTTATCAAGGTGTCACACAACTCCAAGCACAGCTTGTTTCAACCAACACACCAGAGAAGCAGCAGCAGTGCACGTCTCCTGACCTACCAAGAAGGCCTCCAGCAAGGAGAGAACACAGATGAGCTGTAGAACCCAGTTTCAGAGCAGCAGTGCATGGAAGGCATGCAGTGGTGACAGCTAGACTGGTAGCTCTTAACTCTTCCCATCACCAGCTTCCCCAGAAGCCAGACTCCCACAGAGAAGGGGAAGACTTTGAGAAGGTGGTGTAAGTTCTTCCACCTTCCACCCTACCCAGTGCTAAAGCTCTAAAACAACACAGCCAAAGAAGAGCTACTCTCAAAAGTGGTTTCAATACCTCCCCTTCATATAGAACATATTTACAGCTGACTCCTGTTTTCTCCTGTCTCTCCTCCCAGTCTCTCTACATAGGCTGCTAACCCTGTCCTTTTGCCACTCTGCTCTCCTTTGACAGAGCTTACTTTGAGCCTTCTCCAGCTAACTCTTCTCAGCCACATCCTCTACTGTAACTACTCACTTGTCTTTAGCCCCTGAATCTGCACAGTTTGTGCACAAGCACATCACACCCTTAAAAAAAACCCCAAAAACCTCCACTGCAAGCAAGCAGTGCATCCAACAATGCTGGTAAGCAAATCAGGCTGCTCGTGATCTATCTTCACACTTCATCTCATAAATAATGAGACTGCCAACCACCTAACCTAAGCAATATTGCTGAGATACATTTTCATGGCATTGCAAATTCCTACCCACCTGTAAAAACACCCTCCCTTAACTCTCTGGTTCCTTAAGCTTTGCACATTCCTACACACCAACAAGTCAGATAAAGCTCCTCTCTCCCAACAGCCCTGACAGCTTCTTCAAGTGGTTTCTCTTTTTATTTTTCATTGCCACACACATTTACACACACCAGAAACCAACTTACTGTACACAAGTCCATGCATGCACAACAATTACCTGAAAAGCAAGTAGTTTCTTTTGTCATTTCATTATTATATTAATGAAAGTATGTTACACTTTCAGTCCAAGAAAAGGAGACTCTAGACTGCAATATAAACGGTTAATAATGTACAATTTTCTGTTTAGTGACCTAATGAAAAGGGCAGAACATTAAAAGCAAGTCATGACAACCTGAGAAGGCTAACAAAGAACTGCAGTGAGCTGGAACTTTTCTCTTGCCATCATTCACATCTTTGCTTCACTGGATGCTGCCAGTTACATCATTTTTACCACCACGTTCATGTGGCAACAGGTTTGCTTCAACATCCGTCCGGTCTGACATATTCACACCCCCAGTGTCTAAAGCCCTTAAAATTTCAGTACCTGCTACCTGCAAGTTATATATAATACAGAATTAAATTCTGTATTATTTTATGTATATTTTTTTTTATTATATGATAATAAATTTTATATATAATCCAGAATGAAATTCTAGCACTCATTGCCAATAAAAATTCACCTCAAATTTTCCTGCCAACTCTTCTAGTGATTTACACTCCCAAAGATTAGAGGGAACAGAACACTGAAAGCATTGTCTAGTACTCACTCAGTTTAACTGATCCATCCATTCCTAAGAGCACGTTATCACTCTTAATGTCCCTGTGGATGACCTGGTTGGCATGGAGGAACTCAAGTGCTTGCAAGCACTGGAGGGGAGCAAAAAAAAAGAAAAATATCAACATATGGAAACAAAATTTCTGTATGTGAAGACAAATTCTAAAGCAATACTTACACCCTCAGCCAGTGCTGGGTATAAAAATGTAACAGGTATTATCTAAAATAACCAGCAGAGGAAGCTCTTGTGCTAAAGAAAATACTCTCCAGATCTCAGGAGGTCAAAAATGATTTAACCCAAACCCTCAGCTCTCACACTGCTGCAGCTCCTTCATGTTACAACTTGCAACCCCTCAATTTTATGAGTTAAACTAATTTTGTTTTTTTCTGTAATTTTAATGTTGATTTCTGCTCTCAGTACCATTCAATCCTCCTAACATCATGTCTCCCAACAGCAAGTGTTGCAAATACTCCTAAGTGTACCATAAGACCTAGAGGAATAAAGTGCACCTTCATTCCCCTACCCATCAACACTCACCTCCCTGCAAACAGCAGCAATTTGTGCTTCATCCATACATGTTTCTGTGACCACATCAGTTAGGGAGCCTCCAGCTAGATACTCCATCACCACAAACAACTCATCTCCTACAAGGTAACTGCAAACAGAACACAAACAGCATGTTTGCCATCAGGAGAGCCAGAACTGGGAAATGACAAGAACTGGTCAGTGTAATTATTCCTGAGCACTTCAAGACTAACAGTAAAGGAGGTTACTCTCCAAACCAAGCCTGAAATGTAAATGCTGACAATAAAAGGTTCTTAACTACCCAACAGGCAGGATAACAGCCAATATATCTCAGGCACAACCCCAGCACTGTTCCAGTTGTGCTCCTGTGCACCACTGATCCCAGCTCTGTGTAGCAGCACTGCATCCATGACAGCAGAATCCTCCTTCCTTCCCTGTAAGGGCTCTGCTTGGGTTTGGTTTGGGTTTTTTTAAGATGACAATCTAAATACAGTCTCATTTGTACCCTTAGGTACAGGAGGTCTGGGTCTATGCAAGCATATGAAGTTATAAGCTCTTGAAACCCTGGGGGATGAAGGAATCAGCCAGCAGGCTCCATTTACCTGTCCAGGAAGTTGACTATGTTGGGGTTCTTTAGCTCCTTCATTACCAAGATCTCATTAATAATCAGCTCCTTCTTGGGCTGTTTCTGCAGGTTTATCTGTTTAATAGCAACCTGAATAGGACAAAATAAACCAGCAATCACTCACACCTGAGTATCAAACCCTTCTGCTCATTTTGAACACAGTGAGGAGTTAGAATAAAGTCTGTAACAGGATTAAAGGAGCTCAGCACAGCTTGGAGCTGGCACGTTATTTATTAGCACACAACTTAGAAGAATGCAATTTGATGAGCATGCAGCTTGCACCCAGAGCCAGCATCATCCTCCTGCAGCTGAAAAGATCCACAAACAATAACAAAAGCCTGAACAGACAGCAAAGGAAACATTCAGGAGATGAAAAGATACCTGCCCCATTTTATATCAACAGGCCTAAGGCAGAACAGAATCATGTAGCAACTGAGAGAAAATAGAAACCTTCTAATGCAATGCAATTAATTTCTCTGTAACCTGACCAAATTAGTGTTTGGATATAAGGAATGCTGAGACAGAAGGAATTCCTCTCAAAGCAATTAAGCCAATGAACTATCCTAGAGAGAGAAGGGGAGATAAAGACCTATCCTGTCCAGGAAACAAGCTAAAAAAGTATTCCAGACTTGGAATGGAGAAGAATTATCCCAGTTATGTAAGATACACTTGGAGGAGGCAGTCTGGAGTTCACAAGATAACCCACCCATGAGTCCAAAACCTTGCAGAAGCAATCATCATATTGCCAAAGGCATTGAAAGAAGAGAACTTGTGGCATGGAATCACAAAATAACTAAGAATGGAAGGACCTCTGGAGATCATCCAGCCCAACCCCTTGCTTAAATTATGGCCAAAGTGGAGCAGTTGCTGAGGGTCTGGTGGAACTGAGTTTTGAACTGAGATCTCAATGAGCAGATAATCCACCACCTCCCTGGGTTGTGGAATGTCTGATCATCCCAGCTGTGAGGGAAAAACAATTCTAATATCTATCCAGAATTTCCTTATGGCAGTTTTTGTCTGTTACCTCTTGTCCTGTCAGTGAGTAGCTCTAAGAGGAGTCCCACTCCCTAGTCTCTACACCTTCCCATTAGGGCACTGAAAACAGCAATAAAATCCTCCTTTGGCCTTCTCTTTTTACTGCTTAAGAGACAACTTGCTGAGATGATTAAAAGCTTGCAAGTACTGGTAAATGTGGTTCCTCTTGAAAGGGCAGTTACTTCCCAGTGACCTAAGGAACAGTTACTTGGGGATATTTAAAGGAAAATCACAGAAATCTAAATTTAAAGAGAAGCAAGTAACTCCTAACATTTCAGTCCCAGGAGCCAGAGATGGCCACTGGGTGAGAAGCGTGCAGAGTATTTCTGAGAGGTGACAGCAGAGATGGGAGACACAAAAAGAAATCTAGTCAAATCATTCTGGCCACCTACAGAAGAACATTTATACAGAAAAAATATTCTCATTGCAATGAACACAGAAATCTCACCTCCTGCCCTGTTGCCACATCAATAGCTGTGAAAACTGTACCTGAAGCCCTGTGAAGAAAAAGAAAAACATTACAGGCAGTTGCATCTCTGTGTAACAAACACACACCTGAACAGACAAATCACAAACAGCATTTCTGGTGCTGCAGTGAGTGGTGGCTACACGACAGCAGCAGGGAGAGGACAGCACACTGGTTTTAGCACTGGCTCACTGGGAATAAGAGTTGGGGTGAACACTTACCCCTGTCCAATTTTTTCATATCTGGTGTATTTTTTCTTGGGATCTCCTATGCTCACAATAGTGCCTAAAAAAACAAACAACAAACCAAAACAAGTCAGTTCTGTCCCCTTTTAGTAGGGTGGCTCAGCTCAGGTAGTAAAGGCTGAGAAGTTTCCTGATTCATTTCCAGCCACAAATGGCCCAACTTCAGACAACCATTATGCCAGGTTATACTCTTAATGAGACAGGTGATGTTCTTTCCCCTCATATCCCAATTTAATGATAGTCTTGTGTGTAGCAACACACAGGGTGATGTTACAACAAACCCATTAGCTCTGCCTAGTCCAGAAATCAGACAGTTCTCAGCTTAAGCACAGGAACATTAACATGGTAAAAAATCATTTTCAAGATGATCATAGAACAAGCAACAGCAGAAACTATCTTGTGTTATTATGGTTGTATTATACATGCAGGTCACATTATCACAATTTAACTTCAGTTCAAAAAAATCTGTCCTACAATTTTTTTTTACCCAATAGCACATAAATCAGCAGAAATTCTAAATGCAGCTTTCTTAACTACTATCTGACAAAAAAACCCAACAAAGCACAGTATTCACACAACCCTCACACACACAAAAAAAGGATGAGGGCAAAAACTTAAATATTCCTCCCCTAGTCCTAAAGCCTTTATCTGAAATAAGAAAACCACCTACGTAGTTTTTCCATGATCTCTTCATCTGACATTTTGGTTTTCTTCTTCTGCTTATCCCCTGATTTGGCCACACCATCAACAGAAGTGTCATTGGCTGGGGCAGGGATGGGGTCAATCACAGACCGTGTGTAAATCTGGCAAGAGAGACATTTACTGAGCACTTTCTTTGCAACCATTGACCTCCAGGTGAAAACAACCACAGTTCTTCAAAGGACAACTAAGCACCCTAAGCACCATTTTACCTGACAGGTTGGAGGCAGAAATTAGACCTGAGAAACATTAAAGTCCCCCCAGTAGTAAAGCCATGATGCTGGCAACCTTACTATGCTCTGAAAGAACGACCCAGGCACCTCCTAAACAGAGTGGATGCCAGATATCATTTAACTTTACATGTAATGCTGGTGATTTTGTGAGTGAAATAAGCTCTCAAATTTTCAATGTGAATTGTTTGGGTTTAGGCAGTATACTTGGTGAGGCTACCACACTGCAATGAAATCAAATAAAGGAAATAAAATACACTAGACTTGTACCACAGAAACTAGATATAGTTTTTTTAGGACTAAAAAGCCTCCTCCTTGAATGTTGGGTTGAAGGATAAGAATAACTGAATACCTTCAACACAAGCCCACAAACTAATCAGCATTAACTTCAGGATTTCTGATCCAACTGATATCCCAAAATCAGACATTTCTGTAGCAAACTCCAAACCCAGAACTCTTCCCTAAGAACTTAACAAGCTCGTTTCAGAAGTACAGCACTTTGCTAGAAGACAGCAGTATAAAGGTCTGCAACACTGAGACATGTAGGTCTGCACTGGAAATTCTACAGCTGCTCACCGATTTTGTGTGATCTGGCCGTGGAGCAATAACAGGAGGAGGAGCTTCTTCATCATCCTCATCATCATCTGCTACAGCTGTTGATGGTTCTGAACCTTTGGCATTGGTCTGCATTTTTACCAAAGTTTAAGAAGAAAAATAAAATAGTAAGTACCCAAAATTGTCTCCCCCCCAGTGTTAAAGACTTGCTTTTCTTTTTTTTTCTTTTTTTCCACAAGAAGATAGAAGAATTCTTACTGACATCAAAAGAAAAGGATGGGTTGAGTGATTTAAGTGCCCCATTACATTTTATTATGAGACTCAAATACTGTAGCTCCAGTGAAATATGCTCTGTCTACCCCTCAATTTGTTTTTATTCCATTAAAAAATTCTTGTTTTGTTTTATACTGCAAGATTCAGTATATAAATACCTGAACTTGTAACCACCTAAGAACATACAAAGAACAAAAACACACTCACCATGGGTGTTCCTGAAGGGAGACCATCTTTTTCTAAACAGGACAAACAGTAGAATACATAAAATCATCAGAAGAGTAATAAAAAGTGAACTTTACACAGTAAAAACACAGACTGCTTTGGAGATTTTTTTTCTTCATCTCTCAGCAAGCACAATTCCAGAGTCACAGGTGAGAGAAACCAGCACTGCACTTTAGGAGCACACAGAAGGAAGCTCTAAGCTTCTGAGCTCCTCCCCTAAGGGCAGGCAAACAAACTCATTTCCCAGCTTGCCCTTCACCTCACTCGAGTGCCTACACACTTCTCTAAACTGAGCACTGCTCACCACGTTTACATGTTCTGTCTTACTGAGATGGGAAATCAGGATCAAATGGGTACTTCTGTTCCCCCAGCAGTATCCTGAACCAAGGGTGAGAACATTACTGAGCTGTTTTCAGAAATAATTTGAATGAAAACTATGTATGCAACTGTTTTGCATGACAGTCATTCTCTCAGCCCCCTCAAAGAGCTCCCAGCTGAGGAGCCACAACTTATTTTGCATCTTTGATGTCACTACATGGTAACATCAAGTTCACAGCTGTTTTGGCCCCAGACAGGAGGAGCAAGGTCTCCACAAAACCAATTAATCACAGACCCAGAGCCCGTGACAGTTAATTTTGGCTGCTATCTGAATTATCCACTTCCATTTCTTCCCCTCTCCACTTAAAACAGGAAATTAACTGGACAACACCAGTTTCCAGTAAGTTTTAAATCCATCTTCAAATATTTGTTCCTTGTTGATAAGTATCTTGCTCTTTCAGCATTTCAATCTCATTTATCATTCTGGAGGAGAGGAAGACTGTTCCAAACACTGAGCCTGTGTTTGTGTCTTGCACACACTTGGGTCCCACCTGGAGCAGAAAAACTCAGGTACTTCTGTTTTGCTGTGTCTTTGGAGTCATAGAACTTCAGGACATCTAGTACCGCCTGCGGGTTCTTCTTCTGCTCTAACTTGGTGATATTTGAGGTCTGAAGCAACCGAGCCCATTGCTCTGGCATTCCCTGGAAAAAGAAAAGAAAAAAGGCTATTTTAAGTATCCTTCTGGACTTTTAAAGATTTGTAAAAAGCAGAACAAGTTTCTTTCCCCTATAAAAAGCACAACACACAGAGCCTTAAACACATGAACAGGCAGGATGGAGTTTTAATGGGGAGCCATATGTGACACACCACAAGTCACAGTGCCAACATGACACCACCCCTCTCAGGTGTATTGAGCCAGCTATGGGGAATGGGAACACAGAATACAGAACCAGTGTCACCCAGCAATGAAAGGAAACTGGAGAGGGTTTCTCAGGGAAGGCTCTGCCAGGAGACAAAAGCCTCAGCTCTGACATGTACACTGCAGTACTAACAGGTCACAGCCTCGTCACTCTGCTTGCTGTACAAATACACAGGAAAATTACTCCTTTGATAAAAACCAGGACTAACTCACACTGTTCTAGGACACAATGGCTCTAGGGCTGCTCTCCGAGCACTCCAAGGCAGGTATACTCACAGTGAACTCTCCTGTGACAGCATCAAAGCCAACATGGATGGTGTGCTCAAAATCTGACGGTGGGGAGATCTCTGGCCTTTCCTTTTCCTTCTTCCTGCTTCCTAAAAAAGATATTCAGACACCTACTGAGCAAAGACTTAAAGTGCTATTGTCTCAATTTAATATCACCAACCCAAGCATTACAACAGCTCAGATTAATACAACCATTATTCTGCTTGCTGGATGGAAGCAGCACAGTGATTTGATGCTTTCAGGTTGGTATAGACTTCACAGAATAACTTCTTCAGCTCAAACCATTCATACTATGACAGCAAGCACATCAGAGATTGAGAGCACCTGAGTGCAAGCAGCTCTGCTGAGCATCTGAAACCTAAACATAGGAAATGTTTACAATGCAAACGAGGACATTTTAATATGGATTAAGAACAATATCCAAGACAACTTCAGTTCAACCTCAAGTTCACCCTAAAGACAGTAAAAACTCACTTGCTTTGCTGCTTCAATTCAAGGTAATTAATGCAAATTAGGACTTCCTGTGATGCAGATAAGATTTTATAGCCTCGGAGCAATTACATAATTTAAATTAAAAGGCAAAAAAAGCACAAGCATAATAAGTACCAGAAACAGGAACAGATAATGAGAATGACCATGTGCACAATCCAACCTAGATTCAATTACACTTCTAAGATGTTTTATAATGGGACTTTGGAGTTTTGTTGTTGGGGTTTTTTTTGTTTTCTGACAAAGAGAAACTAAATAAAGACGGAAGACAATTTGTAATTAACTCTAAATATAAAATACACCATCTGTTCCCTTTACTCAGGAAAGGTTCAGAGTTAAGTTGAACCTATTTTCTTGTTGCAAACAAGCCCAAGCCCTGCTTTATTTCTCTACCAGAGCAATGGAGTGTACTTGCTGTTTGATCTGCAGGTAGAAGGATGATGCTCAAGGCCTCATCTCCTGGTCCTGCAGAAAGGCAGAGGCTGGTAGTGAGCTGCAGAGCGTGTCTAACCTGGTACCAAGAAAGCTGCCTGTGAAACCCTGGAAAGGCCTGTGGGCTCAGTGTAGAGCTGATCAGCTGCATTTATTAGTGTGCATGAAGCCAGCAAGGATGCCGTGGTGCTCACAACCACCATGGAAAACAGCACATTTGGCAATATAACTTGATTATCATTTTATGTTTGTCAAAAAAAAAAAAACCAACAACCCACAACGGAGTTTTGGCTTTGCTTTGAAATTCACCTCACAAATAAAAATCCTGTAGTTTCAGCACAGAAAAAGAGCAGCTAAACCAGCACCCTCTTTGTTACTACAAGGTAAAAAGTTACCAACAAGGGGCAAGTGTAGATGGTGGTGCTCAGGGACAGAATCCATCAGAAATCCCCTCAGCTGGGGGAGAGGAAGGAGGGGAGCTGCAGACAATACTCACAAACGAAAAGCCATGTGGGCTGCCTCCAGCTGAACAATGCAGTGGAAAGACATGGCTGTTATAAACAGGATATCTTTAATATGGCTGCACAGGGCAGAGCCAAAAAGCAAATGGACTGTCCAATGTTCTCATTAATGCTGCTCAGGCACATGACTGGGGAAACGTGCTTATGTCAAAATCTTTAAGGAAAGTACTGCTGATTCCCAATCTCTTGCAGTTGTTTATGGGAAAGAAAGGGGAAAAAGGAAAAAAAAAAAAAAAAGTTCTATTCCTCAGGGAGGTTCCTGTTCAGGAGCACTTAACATGTAGGGAACAGGAGCTGGTGCCCAAATCCTCCAGCATGTGCTGTGCAAATAAACCCACTCCTTCCAAAAATACACAGATCACCTTAGCAGGCCAGGCAAGGAGACTTAAAAAAAAAAAAAAAGAAAATCACTCCTGTGCCCAGAGGAGCAGCACTTCAAACACAGGCAAGCAGTGAGCTCCAGTCAAGGGGCAAGTCCTGTGAGTCATGTGCTGGCAGGACACAGCAGAGGCTCTGAGAGCAAGGCCACCGAGAGGCCAGGATGCTTCTCAACCCCCGAGGTCTCTATTTTAACAGGAATCCCTCTGATAAAGGGCAACTCTCATTTCAAACTGCAAGTGAATCTATATTGTGGTCCCCTGGCCCTGCAGAGACAGCAACATATAGTCCCCCTAGCTCCTGGTGGGTCTTTCAGAAGGATCTGGGGACTTGGAGAATCGCTCTGATTAAGGAAGTGCCTCAAACACAACTGGACTCTTCTCCAGAGTAACCTTTGGGGTTACTGAGCCACACGTGACCCCACACTGAGATCTGCCCCAGGTCCTGGGCAGTGCCCCACAGCACCTCCTTTATGAGCTCTGCTCGAAGACAAACATTTCTGGTTTCAGGGGACTACTTTAAAGCCTTCCAAAAAACATGTAGGTTCATTCGACTTCAGAAGTCTAGCCAAGGAAATTCAGGGCAATTAAGTCCTCTAGTAAAAAGATGACTATCACTTCATTTACCTAAACAATGGGAATAGGGGGGAAAAACCCTCCATGGCTAGGTCATTAAATAATCCCTTCAAACCCTTATGATTATTGCAGCACAGAACTAGCTCAGACTTGGGGCAGAAGGTCTGCATTTGCTAAACCTCTGCAGGGAGTGCTCCAAACCACCTCCCCAACACCTCCTCCTAAGCTAGAGGAACCTCCCAGGAGCAGAGAAGATGGGGCAGGGGGGATATGATGAAGCTGGCCAGGAGGGACCTTGCAAAAACCTCCTGGCAAGGCACCCCTTCACTTTCTGAAAAGGAGAATTTACCATTTTTGTAGGAATTTGTTAAGTTTTGCACTGATTGGAGAAATTGTTCCAATGAAAAAAATTCCGTCCCAGGTTGACAGATTATTTTGCAAACAGTCCCAATATATTTTTAAAATCCAAGCAGGAAGTTAATCTTTCTGTAAAGCAGAAATTCAGCAGTAGAATTTAAACAAAAAGAAGTATTTAAATGGGCATTTCTGGGGAGGGTGTGCCTCAGCTATGCTAATGAACAAAACAACAACATCTGACTATTGTTTCAGTGCCAGAAACTCACTGTCCATTTATATTCTGCTTATATTTGTCAGCCAGTTTTCCAGTGTTGAGGGCCAAAAACATTTCTCTGGATGCTTAAATTATCCCTGCTGTGGGTCATCCAATCGACATTTTTTTTTCCAAATGAAAAAACCCACAACTTTCAGATGGTTTCTTTAAACTAGGTAATTCAATTACCTTTTTTCCTAACCATATTATCCTGCCATGCAGCAAAACCTTCTGCTTTTTTTCAGAAAGACATTACATACTTTGTAACATCTAGCAAAGATACTTACATCATTCTCTCTAAAATGTACTTTTCCCAGCAGAAATTATTTCTTCCATTTTGAGTTTGCATCACTAAATATCAGTAGGTATATAGACACAAGCAAACTTAGCCTGGCAAAGTAGTAATATAACACCCAGGAATCACAAAGATTATTAGGGTTACTTCAAACAGGGCAGCAAACATGAGAGGTGGTGGCTCTCCTCAGTGAGCTATTTCATTTTTCTTACTTAACATTTCATCTTCAAACTTCCCAGTGCAACCAAAAAGAAGATCTCAGCTCACTGAACACACCCACCCAACCTTCACCACCTCCTCCAGCCCCCACACCCGGGCAGGCTGGACTCAAGTGTCTAAAGCTCTACCAAAAAGAGCAAAGCAACACAACCTTGGACAATAGAGGCATCTTACCTTTTTCAGGGCCTACGAATATGGAGATGATTTTATTCCTAGGCTTCCTCTCTTCTGGTACAGAGGGCAGGGGTTTCAAGCTGTGGTTGGCAGACAACAGGTCTTTGCCTCCTGGACTGAAGATAACGCTGTGTATCCGGACAGGAGGAGCTGGTGGCTTGTCTTCCAGTTCTCCGTTGTCATACATGGTTCTCAACAGCTAGGGAAAGCACTGGAAGAGAGAGATTGCTTTAACAGAGGAAGGCAGCATGGAATATATAAATGCAGCATTTCTTCTGTTGGCCAACAGGTGTGAATTCAGCTCCGAGGAGCTTGGCAGGCACCGATGTCTCCACCAAAGGACGCGGGTCCTTTCCTCGCTCCCACTTCTGGGCCACCCATTCATTGGTAGGATGGAGGGACAAACTTTTCCAGTGATAAAACTAACCCAGTCAAAAAGAACAGATATAATGTGAACCAGTTTCCATGCCTGGTTTGCTACCTGTTCACACAAAGGTGGAGTACATGCAAAGGACAGCACACATGAGGACACGAGTACAATATCTTTTAGGGGTAGCCATATTTTCTCCATTTGTAAAACGAATATACACTATCAACACAATCCTCTTTGAGTGCTTAAAAAAAACCCATGAGATCACAAACTAATAGGTGCTAAAGCTAAAAACACAGCATAACAAAGCATCTACGTGGCACAGTCCATATGCAAGAAAATCTGCACTGGCCTTTCCTCCCTGCCCATAACATCTTGGAGACTTTTCTCTGATCAACGAGAAACAGGCAGCGTCTCTGCCACAGAGTAAATCTTATAAAGAAAGATCTACAGAAATTACCTCTGGATGACAACTGAATAACGAGCAATAGATCTCTGAGGAGCAAAAACTAAACCAGTGAAATAAATCCCCTGTATGTACATATCCTGACAAGCTCAGAGAGCTGCAAACTGAACTCAGTTCTGCTTACTGCAGGTAAAAAACACTCATTTACTACTGGCAATGTAACACAAGAGGAGTAACACAAATATCAAATTTAAGTCTGTTTTGCAGGGCTGGCCAAAAAGCAGAAGTGATGAATTTCAGGCTAAGAATACATGAAGAAACATAACCACTGTGCTTCTGAAATCACAGTCCTCGAGGTGCCACTCCAGCTGCAGAACCTTGTTGGGACACACCAACTGAACTGCTGCAAGAACTGCAGCACGTTGGGCCATGGACACAGACAGAAAGAATGGAAGGAGGAAAGACAACAGATCAAAAGTGAAAAAAACCCTTACAATAACTGTATTTCCCAGTGCCTGCTCTAGCAGGGGCCAGGAGGGCTGAGAAAAGGAAGTTATCCTTACAGCAATCTGCACAGCAGGGCTGCCTTCCTGTACAGCCTTATAGGGTGCTACTGGCAACATCTGTCACACAAAAAAAGCAGCATCCGGGACAGGCAGGTCCAGAGCAGAGGAAAACAGCAAAATAGTCTCACAAACCAACCTCCAAGGCAGAAAATGTCAAGTGAAAAGAAGTGCAGAGCAGTTAAAAACAATACAACAGAAGAGCCAGCGTGTGATGCTCCAAAAGACCCATGTAACAAAGCAGATTTCAGATACTCATGTCCCACTCTGTTTGTATTATAAAAATCCTTGTTGAAAATGTCTGGAGACTCATCCTCAGTATTGACACCAAGCCTCCAGTGGGGTTTTGGTAGCTAACTTCTCCTCAGCCTCCCCCATCTCTTAACACCTGAAAAAAACACCTTCTTGGAGGAGGGGAGACCTGATGCTTCATTATTCTGGGAAAGAGGACAGACAGACACACACATTGTGCAGTTCTCAAGTGGAGATGGGAGGGCTGCTCATTCCAGCAGATATTCCATCAAATATTCCATCAGAAATTCCATTTTCTTGGACCAAATAGATTTTAGAGTTCAAAAGGAGAATTAAATGTAGGCATGGGTATTTTTCTTTCCCTCTTTATCCCCGCCCCCTGCCTTTTTTTTTTTAAAGGCTCCTGTTGAGCAATAGATTTCCTGTGATTAGCTCAGTACTGATTATAGCTCACTTCCTCCCAGAGATTAGCTGAAAGCAGCTTTCTGACAAGTTTTTATTCAGCTGGTGCTACCTAGCCACAGCTCACATCCTGCCCCATCTCCAACAGCGTGTTAGTTCACCAGCTCAACCACCTGAAATTCTTTCACTGCTGCAGAAAAAAAAAATCACAGAACCAGCAAATCTCAAATTGTCTTCTCCACGAAAAGCAAAACAAATCTTTCTGGATGTTTTGCTTTCCAACTTGAAGCATTTGGATGCTTGATATGTATTTAATCATGCCCCAAAAGAAGCCTTCTGGAACTGTATGAGACTGCCTTCAGAGACTGAAAATATTTATCTCTTAATTTGGACTCAGAAAAGTGAAAAAACCCCAGCAGTGGCAGATGAAGTATGACTTTCTCAGACTTGGCAAACACAGCCACAGATCTGCCTGCCAAAGAGGACTTCTGCAAAAGCAAGAAGAGTAACCTTGACAATGGCCAGAAGGGCCAGCAGGATGATCTGTTCCACCTATGGCTATTAAAAACACATGCAGATGCTCCAATGCAGCCCTCCAAGCCTTCCCACCCCTGAAGAGGCAGGCACCAAACTCCAGACTCACCGAAACATCTTTCCAGCTTTAGAGGGTCTCTGAGAAAAGTGTTTGGGCAGTGCCAACCCACATACCTGTGAAAACTAACAGTCATTTTTATTTACATTTCCTTTGTGGGGAGGGGAGAGGAAACTAGACTAACCTAAGATACTCCAAACAAGCAGAGATCTCCCTAATTTACAAGTACAAACAAGCAAGATCCTCTCTTCTAATGATGCAGTTGAGAAAACAGCTAACACCAGAAATAAGCAATATCTGAGCCTGTCAGAGGTATTTTTATTACAATTTACAAAGGGACACATTTAACAAAGTGATTGCTCAGCAAGGATGACTCACTAATGGAGCCAATAAATTGCCAGCATGTTTTTTTATTTTCCTCAAGATTAACAGCCACAAGCACCAATTTGCCTCCCTCAACCAGCAAGGCTACGACCATAAAGTTTATGAACAGGTCTTTTCTTGCTATCTTCCCTTTTACTGCTGCATGAGACAGAGGCAATGCAGAATATTCCCTCCCTAACAATAGTATGGGAGAACCTCATTCTTCTCCAAAATCAGACTGGACGACACATGTAACACACCCAGCTAAATCCTTTCCAATCTGTCTTTTTCCAGATCCTCAATTTCCTTATGATTTTTGCTGAGTCACACAAATAGAAGGGAAAACACAGCACAGAGAAAAATAACTACTATTTAACTGTAAGTGAAGAAGAGAGTTGGGGGGGAAGGGGAAGAAAAAATCATGGTCCAACAGAAGAAATGAAAAAAGCAGAAAGGAAACTATCTTTTGTTCAGAAGGAGGAATAGTCTCTCCAAATCTGTAATGAGATGGGCTCTACTGTGAGCCAAGTCACAGAAGACAAATTTCCTATTCATGGGGCATTTGAAAGGGTTACTACAGCTTCCTAAAGAAAAACAGTCTTCAAACCCGTTGCCAAAGTACATTACAACCTAAAGCAGTCCAACTATTCACTCTAAGGCACTTAACAGATGTGCAAAGTCTGTCACGAGCCACCAGGCTGTGAAGGTTTCATTTTCAAAATAAAACCAGATCCCAGCCTTCTAAGATGAGACCAGTGGCAGAGCTCACCTCCTCTTTCCCCAGACAGACAACACAAGCATATTTCAAAGAGCACTTCTTCACCATGTGATACTTATGGCCAAGTCATCCTAACCCCTTGGGGCAAGTACAATAAAGCACAACTTTCATGCAATCATTAGTAAAGGTAAATGAAGCAGGTTATACTTCTAAGATGCTGGCAGCCTTCCAAACTAGCAGATCAGATTCACAAAGTCTGTATATATAGCAAAAACCAAAACAAAAATGCAAGAGCAATAGCAGAATCCTTGGTAAGGACAAGGTTTTCTCCCAAATTTTGACTTCTTGAATCAAGGAGAGGGGGGGTTGTAATTACCAGCTAGGTAATTTCCTAACTATCTGCTACACTTTGTGACTGGAAAAGGTATCAACAGGACAATCAATCAGAAGAGGTTCAGACTAGAGACAAGATGTGCAGGAGTCCTGGTAAAAGCCCACCAGAGCATAGAAAATTTAGGCAAATTGATGGCACTTGACTTCTCTGTATACTGCAGCCACCTGCAAGTCTTGTGACAGATCTCCACTCTCTCCCTTTGAACCATGCAGAGCAATCAACTCCCACTTGATTTGTCATTTCTGCTCCATAAAACAAATCTAGCACTGAACTGTGCTGGTGTATTTTACCAGCAGTGAACCAGAAACCTCTTTGCTGCTTTATCACAGCTCAAACTCCACAGGCAACAGAACCAAGTACAAGGGACTGTGCAACTGCCCTTATTTCCCATTTCCCCCAAGTTTGGCAGGAAAGCTCACTCAGCAAGGGAGTCATCACCATGTCATTGCTGCCAGCTATGAACTGAGCCAGCTGGCTGGGCTCACACCCCCAGTGCCCATTCCCACCTTGCTCCAGAGGCAGCTCCTGCAGGTCTGCACTGGGATGGAGGAGGAATTAAATCAATAGGGATCCATTTTTCACCCTTTGCTGCAGGGCTGGGTGGTTCCTGCCTGCCATGCTTCATTTCATACAGCCCACAGCCACAGCTTTCCCCAATGAACCATTGTGCAACCCTGCAGAGTAACATGGACTCAAAGGTGTTTGAAAAAAGTTTATTCAACCCTCACCAAGGAAATTACTTACCCCTGCTCTACCTACTTACCTGAGTCAACTGCAGACAGACAGGACAGCCTGCAGCATGCACACCACATGCAAATCCATGGTTGAGAGTGTTTGTGCTTACTCATATTTCACTAACTAGAAGACACTTTGCAGCTTTTATTTTCATGAGTTGAGGCTTTCTAAGGATCAAAGGAGAATGGGGAAAAGGACAAGTAGGGAAAGTTTACAAGAAAAAAAAAAAAGTCTGCATTTCATCATTGAGATTCTCTCTTAATTAAACTTGGCATTTACAGGCAGGGAGGGATCACACATTCCAGAGCAAAAGTTATTAATTAAGGCTCCCCTGCAGGAGGTACCTACACAGCTTGGTGCAGTTCTGTTTCCAGCAGCATCCACAGCTGTTTCACCTGGACAATCATCACTTAACAGAGCAATGGCACAGCTCTAAAAATGTCAGGCTACTGTTGATGTGTGGAGAGATCACCAAAGGCCTTTTTTTAACCTCTGGAAATATTACTGAGCAATGGTAAGACAAGGCTGTGGTACTCATCCTGATTAGAGATCCAGGGCTAACTGGAAAGAGAAGGAACACAGAGTGTATATGAGGATGGGGAAAAAAAAATAAAATAAAAAAATCCAAGATTAAAGGATCCATCACTCCCTCATCCCACTGCAGAGCTGTCAAATGTCAGCTAAGGGGAAAAAAAAGGGGAAAGAGGAGAGAAAGAGCTGTCTCCAGTAAAGCTGTCTCCTCCACACGCACTCAGCAGAGAGCTCTTTGTTTCTCTCTAGTGGCTGGCCAAGGCTTGCTCCAACTGCAGCTACTGCTAGCAGGTAGTGGTGGCTTCAGCTCAGCTCCACAGCCCAGGGGTAAAACCCTCAGCTCTTTCTGCAGC
Organism: Brachypteracias leptosomus; assembly: GCA_013401335.1. Taxonomy (NCBI): domain Eukaryota; kingdom Metazoa; phylum Chordata; class Aves; order Coraciiformes; family Brachypteraciidae; genus Brachypteracias; species Brachypteracias leptosomus. Next base: position 304,680 of record VYZX01018786.1, read on the forward strand.
ACTGCCAAACAGTCAGCCTGGCACAAAATGCCACAATGGGAAACGCTGCCTCTTCCAAGCCAGTTTTCCCAGGCAGGGTGTGCACCAGTGGACACCAGTACAAGGTCCTGCCACCTGAGTGATCACAACCGCTCTCACCAGTTTGCCAAAACCCTATGTGAATAGATCCAAGCTCCAGGTGCTTGCTTTTTCATACCCACACTGACATAAATTCAGTCAGAAAGAGCAAAGTCTACAAGAAATCAAACGTTGGATCTGTAAATACAAAAAGCACCTGAGCATGGCAACAAGTCTTTCAAAAAAAATCCAACAAACAGACCAAAAAACCCCAACCAGAGATGGCTTGGGTGGACATAACTCATTTCCTAAGTATATTCTAGCAGCACCATGCAGAAAACTAGAGATCATATCTCCTGGGAGAATTATATTCCATTTGTGCTATGATAGACAAGTACAAGGACTTCTTCAAAGACTCAGACTCCTACATGAGAAGAGCTCCCTGCAGCATCCCAGTTCTGCACCAGACAAGTTCACTTGCTGCCAGCTGAGAGAGTATTCTTGGGTAGTTTGCACAAACTGTACAAGTTTAAACCCTCTCAGAAACACACACAGCTTCTAGATTGCACTGGCACCCGAATAACCTACAAACATGGATCAGTGCAGGGGTGCCTAAGGCTGCAGACAGCACTGATGCCACAGCTGAGCCCTAAATCATAGGCAGATGAAGGATGTAAAAAAGCCATTTCAGAGAGTCCTTACACTGAAGCCAGTATCTGTCCAGACTGCAGCCAGGGCCTTGGGCCAGACACATCGATGGCCTGACCCAGCACAGCAATTTTATGCCTTCCAAGTCTTCCTCTTTTTAATTTACAACACTATTAGCTGCTACCTGTGAGCATGAACATACACACAAGGGCATAAAACATCTTTGCTGCCACGAATGAGCCTGGGAAGACTTACAAATCTGGGATTATGGAAGTTCAAACACACCTTTTTTTTATTTAAAAAAAATAAATTCTCCTCTCACAAGATTTATTGTAACTATAGAAACAGTTAACCTTAATATAATACCTTTAGAAGTGGTCAACTTTCCAAGAGCTTGTCATCTGAAGGAAAATTTTCTCAGGTCCTTTCAATTCTGTTAAGAAAACACAGAAAAGATTTACTAAGTATTTCACACTTGGGGATAATGCCTCAGCTCTGAAAAGCAAACATTTCACATCATTCATTTCTGTACCAGTGACAGCTAGCATTTCACACGTGGAAAAGAAAGGCCCCTTTCAAAGTAACACATCATTTAACAGCACCAGAAACCTCTCTTCCGTGCCATAGGAGGTGATGCTGGTATTTGTGACGAGATCCACAAATAAACAGCCATTTGTTCATTTTGTGCTTGATCTGAAGCTCAGAAACACACACTGAAAAGGCAGGAGGAGTAGAAATCCAGACACACAAGTCTCCAGCTATTACTGGGTCATTAGTGTCAGATCACTGAGCAAAATCTTCAAGCCAAGTTTATCACCAGTGATTCCTTTTCCACCAGTTTAGTTCCCAGACACAGATCGCTGCAGACCCACAGTGCCAGCTCAGAGTGGGTACAAACAACTGTTTTGGGGCCAAAAAGAGCTTCAGACACTCAGATGGGACTCTGCCTGGGTGACTTTCTCATCCTTTGGTCCTCTCCCTTCTGGCACCTTCAGGGAGCGTTTGCTGCTGGCATTTAGGCAGCCTCGTGGCTGTTGGACTGATGTGGTAGCAAGAGGGAGATGCTTTCCATGATCTCCTAAATTCCAAAGAGGCCCTTTTCAGCAGCACCTGGAATTGGGCCAGAAATTGTTTTTCCTCAATTTTCATACACTGAATCGTGGCAAAAAAGGTAAAAATGTTTAATTCTTTGTCTTATGAATTCCTGATGGGTTAAACAGTTTGAAACAGAAGAAACAGTGGAGAGACTCATGTTTCTTCTCCTTTTATGTAATATTTTGGAATTTTAGAAGTTGCTCACTTTAAAACATTAGCATAACTTATTAAACTAAATTTTTTTACACCCTAAAGCAGATAATACACAAGCTGAAGCGTGCTTTCAGTTCAGCTCCTTCCAATGAGCTATCTCCACAAGAAACTGCCCAGCCAGCTTCTGTCTGAAGCCCAAATCCCCAGAAGATCCCTTTAAAAAGGGAGTGACTTTTTGCAGTGGACAGGCTTAGGTGAAAGATATTTTCATTCCTCAGGGAATCTCCCTCAGGGTGTTACTTTATCAGAGACTTTTCCAAGAGGAAAGGGCTTAAACATTCAAAGGTTATTTTTAAAAACATTTTCTAGAAACAGTCTTTTATCTCTCTTGTCTAAGTAGGCCCCCTTCAGATACTGGAAGGCTGTAATAAGGTCTCCTCAGAGTCTCCTCCAGGCTGAACAAGCCCAATTCTCTCAGCCTGTCCTTGTAGGAGAGGTGTTCCAGCCCTCTGATCATCTTCGTGATCCTCCTCCGGACCGGCTCCAAGAGGTCCAACAAGAACATGAACAAATACAATTTAGAATAAAAAGTGCTACACTTGTTTCTAAAAAAAACTCCATGCTCTCAAACAAAACTCTAACTTCCCTCATGAAAAATGATGAGAAAGCCTCCACATGCTGACAGTCACAAACTCTGGTGGGTACACACTGAGTCAAACATCCAGCACCTAAACAGGAAGCAGAAAACTTCAGGAAAAATGTAGAAGTTGAATTGGAAAGACTTTTCAGTGCATTTCCATTCCTTGGTACACCTTCCAGCTGCTCCCATTCCGGTTCACACTATGCTAAATCCCTTCTGAACACAACACATCACTTTTAAACCACACTCACCATTGCCCCAACATGTTGGTGCCTTTGTACAGCTTTGCTTTGAAATGAAACCAAAGAATTAGAAAGAATTAAACCTGTCTTATCAACTCCTTTAAAGATAGGAAATAATTTTTTCTAATTGGCAGAGAGAATAGCCCTGACCAAATATTCAAAATGCAGTAAGTTGTTGGCAGCAGGTTCCCAGGTATCTTCCAGGACAACCAGCAGCATTTCAGTAACAAATTCATGCTGCATAAGCAAACAACTTTGGGCAAACTTGTCATTGCCAGAGCTACACCAACACCAGTGCTGGGCTTAGATCTTCTGGAAAACAACCACCTAACTATTACACAAACACCCAATGCTTTCTAGGAGTCTTAAAAATATTACATTTCCCTAGTATGGTGTGTTCATTAAAACAGTTCTATACACCAGGGCATCATTAGCAGCTGAATAAGATTTTTTAAAGCATTCTGAAATTTACAAAGGTTAGGTACATCAACTGGAGAATTTCAAAATTCACTTGTCTTGCCTGAAGAAAAAAGAAGCCTCACCAATTTCTGAAGCGTTTCAATATCTGTAACCTCTTTCAAAAAAGCATAAGGAATCCCTTTTGTGAATTCACAGATAATGTGTCAAATCACTCAAAATTGATTTACTACCACTGCAAGTACAGAAACCTCTCCAAGACAACGTTGTGCAATTACAAAGCTCTCTAAGTTCTGGGCCAGGCAGACTAATTTAATTCAGATTTAGGAAGGAAGTGCCTCCTTGGAAAACCAAAACTTGAGTTTGCTGCAGCTTTTGTGAGTCTCTCTCCTAGTCCAGAGAGTGTCTCTGCTTTGGCAAGAACAGGGCAGAACTATCACGGCAACTACTTTCCTAGAAAAAGAAGGGAAGGCTTCACAACCACCTTCTTTTGGCCACTTCCCAGCAGAAACACAATTCATTAGGATTCATGCTGATACATGGCACCTGCCTGCCAAACACCTCTCCTTCCCTTTGCTCTCCCTGTCACGGTGCCTTCACCACCTTCTCCTCAGGGATGCTTTAGTGAGTCACTCACTTTCCAAGCTTTCTGTTTGCACCCCAGTTTCTGACCCCAGGCCTTGCATCACTGGGCTCGGCCATCTAGAACAGTGGCTCTGTAACTAGGGGTTGTGTTCAGAACAAATAGCTGCTTCTTTGTTGTGGTGCTGCCAATAAATGTGTGCCTTGTAAGAGACAGGAATATACTGGCACAGGACTCACAGGGAAGCTCTCAGTGCCTCACAAACCTCCTAATGCAGAAAGCAGATGAAAGGTAGAAGGAAAAAAACCAAACCCAAATCCAAGCCTGATGCAAGAACTCTGGAGCAGAAATCTCTTGTTAGTAACACACAGACATTGATTCACATCCCTACGGCTTTTCCTGCTATTTTAACAACAAAATCTGCAGCATCAATACTCGTAACACTTATTCTAAGGTTATTTAGAAACCAAAGGGGCTTAAATAATTCTTTTAAACACACTGAAAGGCACGCAAGTACACATGAGTTTTTAAAAGGATGTATTTCAAAATAAGCACAAGATTAGCCCTCCCATACATGGCCAAAGCATTCACCCATCCCACAGAAGGAGCTCGAGCAGGTGCCTCTGGAAAGAAACTCCCCCAGTTGGCCAAAGGTCCAAGTTGTAACTTGGTACAAATTTCACCCCAGTAAATTACCCTCTGACAAGCTGCCAAGGCAGCAGCTCAGGCAGCACATGCCTCGAGTGCACCAGAACACACAGCACTGGGTTAAAAAGTGCAAGATACAAGGACAGAGGCATTACTCCCTATTTAGGAGCCCAAAATTCTTGTTTTAACAACTATATCTGCACAAAGCTGAGTCAAATTCCAGAGTAATCAAGTCTTCTGTGGTGCCTTTCTCAAGTATTTTTTTTTCTGGCCTCAAGAACTGAAATATCCAACAAGTGAACTTTAGAGTGAGGCTTTTCCTTCCTCTAAAATATTACTCAGTGAATTTTTTTAAAGTGCTCCTATTATCTTAAAGATTCTACTCAAAAACTCATAACACAAAGGCCTTCGTTTTTACATTTCTGTGTCACTTCTACTTCAGTCTGCAATCATGAAATGACTGACTGATCATTTCTCTGGTGATATAAAGCTGGTTACACTCATCTGCTTAACCACTGATTATTTCTTAACTTGCCTCCACAATATCCCTGGGGTTTAAATTACCTACACCTGCTAAATGAAGAAATTGAGTCACAAAGTATCTAGTCCTCAATTTTTTAGGGAAATACCACTCCAGGGCTCACACTGTGAGGACACTCACAGTATTAGACTTTCACAAGAACAGGAGCACTTTTTCAAGGAAAAAAACCAAAACAAACAAAAGAAAAAAAAAAAAAAANAAAAAAAAAAAAAAACAGAAGAAAAAACCCCAACAAAACCAGAGAAAGCCAGAAGAAGATAAACAACCCCACAGTATACCCTGCTTGAATTGCACCTTACATTGCTATTATTGCCAGACTTCCAAAATAATGACTATTAAAGCACAGCAATACCTGGACTGTCTCCACTCCCCCAAAGGCAGCAAGAGAACCCGTTTATTTTGCCCACAGGCAAAGTGCAACACTGCTCCTTGAGAGCCAGCTGGTGAACTCTGTGCTCCCAAACAAACCTTTGGGCAGCTGCTCCCACGTCCCCGGCTAAAACCAACTTTATTCTCCATTAAACAGCCACCCCGCTCACCACTGAACCATCCCGCGTGGCTTGGGCAGAATAAATACAAAAAGCAGTAACAGAAATACAGCAGAAAACCCGGGGGAGAGAAAAAACAAGCAGGTGAGACGTACAAAGAGGGAGTTTTTAAGTGGCAGGGAAAGACACGGGCTGATCAAGGATCACGGGGGGAGCACAAACAACCGGGGCATTTAACAACTTCCCGCAGCACCGGGAACGCTCCGCACCCAAACAGCCTCTTCCCGTAAGGATTTGTAACAGCAATATCCACATCGACGCGTTTCCCACCAAGATTAATGAGGTTTCAACCGACTAAGAGACCCCCACGGCGGCGACGTCCCCCCGGGGCCGGCAGGCCGAGGCGGGGCCCACCGAGGCCCACAGGAAACCGAGGCCGAGCTCCGGTGCCGCGCCGCCGCTCTCCTGGCACCGAACCGGGCTGGGTACCCTCGGCCCAGGCGGGCCGGCGGCTCTCGGTGCCTGACACGGCGGGGCCGGCGGGCCCGCGCTGCCGGAAGCGCCGTAGGGGGAAGCCGCCGCCGCCCCGAGCTCGCCGCCCGNNGCCGCGCGCGGCCACAGCCCGCGAGGGCGGGCGGGGGGGCGGGGCCCCGCTCACGTGACTACAGCTCCCGGCGGGCACCGCGCCCGGGCCGGAAGCGGCGATGGCGGCGGGTCAGGCGGTCGCTCGGCTGAGGGGCCGGGGGCGATGGCGGCGCCGGGGAGAGGCCCCCACCGGGAATCACCGCCCCAGGCCCGCCCCCAAGGGATGAGGAGGGGCTGGGCAGCGGCGGAAGCAGGAGAGGCCCGGGGCGACGGTGCTGGGAGCCGCTTTCCCCCCGCCCCGCGTCCTCAGGACCCCCAGCGGCGCTGCTTTCAGGTCACGCCATCTAAACTGTATGGATATGGATATAGATATAGATTTTATACATTTTTATTTTATTTTATACATTTTGTTGTCTCTAGGGCATGCTTCAGGCAGCTGCTCTTCATAGAGGTCTTGGGGGGAAGTCACAGGCCTCAACTAAGGCCTCAGATCTCCCACTGGGAGACAAATGTTACAACCTGGTGCACAGCCCTGAGCTGGTGGTTCAGCAGCCCCCCAGATCTCTCTGCCAGTGTCCTCTTTAATCTCTCCCTCCCTGAGGTAGTGGCAGGGCCATAGTCACCCAGGCAGCCGAGGGAGAACAAGAGCCCAGTGTCTGAGCACTTGCCAACCTGTGGGCGAAGTCACAAGACTGGATTCCAGCAGAAAGAGATGCCTGAGGGATCCTGAAGCAATGGGGATGAAAGGACAATTCTGCTGAATTGGCTGCACACAGAGCTCTCAAAAGGACAGGATTTGAAAACCAAAATTTTCATTGATCCCCCTCACACACGCACTCCCCAAATCACCTGCTTTTACTATCACAGGGAATAAAATCTGTTTTTCCAGCAGTCCTGAGTTACTGTAAGGTTACAATGCCACCTACTGACAATCAGAAACAGCAGCCAAGCTCTTCTGGCAATCCAAAGCAACTCAGGTTTTCCATTGAGTAATTTCCTCTCCATTTCCTTGTATTTATCAACTGTTTTGATGGCTGAATGCAGGTCCTCTAAACATCTGCTTCGGGTTAGTACCTTTTCACCAGCTTTCATCTTCCAGGGGTTCCTCTTTCCTCTTCTGAAATAGGGTGAAATTTCTTTCAAATTTTCTAAACTCTTTCAACTCTAATTTGAGAAGGAGCAGCTAATCTCTCCCAGTTAGTAGAACAGGGGAGATTATTTACACCCTCTCCCTTCCCAGACAAGCACAGAATGTCTCTTCACAAATTCATACAAAACGTATCTGGACAACAAGCTTAAAATTCAGAAACTTTAATATTTTCATACCCTTAATAACCAATCCCTGAGTCCACTAATTTAAATTCAAGACAAACACCCCTGTGAGAGGCAGGACTGTAGCTGAGGCTCTGGGCCAGGGGCAGGGAATCAGAACCAGCATTGGGGCAGCCCTTCCTTTTTTTTTTTCCAGCACTATTCCTCCCCTCCACCTGCTTTGTCTATTGACAACGCACCAAAAGAGTCTTCTGGTGTGTGAAAGGTGCTTGTAAGAACTGGGCCAAGGGAACTACAACCCATTATGGGACCCTCACTCATTATCAGACATAAATAACCCCAGAATAGGATGCATTTAGGCAGCTGATGCAATATTCAGTGTTTTGCTGGATGGAGGTCTGTCATTCCACATGCCTTTAATCAGGTCTCCAAGGAGAAGTGTCCGTGTCTGCACACAGCTGCTAGAACCAGAGCAGAGCAGAGCACTGTGGTGAGGACAGTCCCAACACACACCAAGGAACTGTGTTGTCTGAGCCCCACTGGGACCTGCAGAATCAATTCCTCATGTGCCTGCAAAGGAAAATAAATGGATTACACACATTTAACAGCTATTTCTTTCTGACTGCAACCCAGAGATTAGTAACCAGATCACTGTTAGCCCTTGGCTAAGGCTGCTTCTGGGGTTTGAAATCCAAATGGAGATGGGACATCACCTTTCCATTCACAGCAAACAGCACCAACCACTCCTGCAGGACACAGCTCAATAAATTATCAATAAATTATTTATATGGCAGTAGGTGTGACATCCAGGATGGGTACACAACACAGCACTGAGGAGAGCAGCTCAGAATGAGCCTTTCACACATCACCAAAAGCCAGTTTTCTCCAAGCTGAACAGCTCTTTGTGATGCAGGAAGCTCCAAAATGCTTTTGGACAAGAGCTGCAGATGTCCCAGATGTCTGCAGGTATCTTAAAAATAGGAAGGTGTGTGTGGTACAAACCCAAGAGGTTTGTTATGAGACAAATTAGCCTCATTTCTGGATCTCTATGCTACTACAACCCTGTCAAGAATCAAAGGAAGCTGCTGACCACACTAAAAATCCAGTTTTCCTTGGTTTTGAACACAGAATAAAGAAACTTCCCCTATTCCTAGACACTTGGCCAATCAAGAAGTGGCCTTTTAAAAAATGTTGTCCCTTCAGTGTTCAGGGTTTTACTTACATCACAAAGTATTTTCCACTTTGCCAGTCTTCTGAAGCACCTATTTTGCAAGGACGTTTCTTAATTTGACCACTGCCAATTATATCCTAGAATTCCAAGTAAACTATTAAAAAAAAGGTGAGGAGAGCAGCCACCATAAAGGAGTATAAGAGCACAGAGAGATTACAAGCAGGAGAACACCCATTAAAAGCCAGTCAGAAAGGAATCACACAACCAGTCATTTACCGATAAGTTCCTGTGCTAATAAGTTGCTCATCACAGAAAAAGGCAGCAATAGTTAAATGAGAACCAGGAATTTCCACCAGAACTAACTCACAGGTTTGTGTGCTCTGCTGTACCACTGACAGGGACCCTGGGTTCTGCCAGAACAAGGAGCTTCCACTTCAGCAGGACTCCAGCACTCTCCTGGCAGCTGATCTGGGGAGGACATTCATGTGTCAGCAGGAACCAGGCAGATGAAGTAACGTGGCCTGCAAGACTTCTCCAAATGAGGTATTTTTCTTTCCTTATGGTTATTCTTCCCTTCCCCCTTATTGGCCTCCTGTTGGCACATGCAAGAACTCCCCTCCAATACTTCAGATACTTTCATATTCATAATAAATACATTTTCCTACTCATAAGCAGGAAAATGGGAAGATTGCACACTCCTTTTTTAACCTAGCAGGCAGTCTGCCCCGCCCCTAAATTACCCCAGAAAAATCATTGCTCAGGTAATGTGCAAGTGAAGACAAAATAGCTGAGAATCATCAACATGTTTGACTTGGCAGCTTGCAAGAATGATTTTGTGAAAGGAAATACAATTTGTAGCAAAAATGGTGGATTCCATTATTCATATAACTTAAAATCTTCATTGTCAGTGGATATCAGGTCCTTGTTTCACAGGAGCCTCCAACCATTCTAACCCTCAGGCACACAAATTTCCACATTCCTCCTTTTTATACAGGGAATGAAGAAAGTGTGAGAAACCACCAGAATACTTTGATTACTCAAAATAGGTGAATATTAAATATGCCCTTCAGCTGCCAAGAGAAACAGTGAAAACCCAGCCTGGGCAGCTGACTAGGGCCTGCTGGGATGGTGACAAACAGCCCAAAGAGCCAGCTGAGGTACAAGGGGACAGCAGCAGCACAACACCAAGAAGCTTGTTGATAATTAATCAGCTTTTGGTCAGGCAGCAGCAGCACTCAAAGAGGAAATGACATGGTCCTTATCAAGGCCACCATCTTCCCCTTGTGCTCACGTGGGAGCTCCATCTCCAGCAGACCAATGCAGAAGCAGATCCCAAGCTCTGGGCTGCCCATGGTTGCTCCTCTCTCCCCAGAAGAGCAGACAATGAGGCTCTCACTGTCACAGCAGCAGAGCAGCACTTCTGGGCTCTCCAGGAGGACCAAGGCCTCCCCCTTCCCTTCCGCCGGCCGGTGGTAGCGCCCGTGCAGGGGCAGGGCAGCCCTGAAGCACCGACTGCACCCAGGGGCAGGCTCCATGTGCAGGACAACAAGGACATCTCTGGATAGGTATTCAGGAGCCTCCACATCAACCACATCAGGAATTAACACCACCTGTGAGTGGAGAAAGGGACTGATCAGGATCAACACAAGGGAGGGATTTGGGGGGGATTTAGGGGGGGGAAGAAGTTTGAACGTTTTGTGCATGATTCTGGGATTTCAGAGGCTGGACCTGCTGCAGCAGCAGGAGGGAAAGCTGTTTTTCCTCACCCTGTTTTCAGGACAATCAAGTTGGAAATTCTGTCCTTAAGCTGTTCTAAAACAACTTTTTAAGTATTAAGACAACAGCAGAAGTTGCCCAAAGTTTTTGCAGCCATACATTTAACTGAATTAAGGAGATGATTTTAAAACCACCGTGTTAGCACAACTCTGTACCCAAAATGCGAACCAAAGACTGGAAAGCAATCCAGAAAGCTGTGATGAAAACAAAGCTGTGATGAAAACAAAGCTGAGAAGCAGGGAACACTACTTGGAGCACAGCACCACCTCTCCTGGGGGGGTTAACCCTCTGTCTTCTCAACAGCTTTGACCAGAGCTGCTCCTCTGGAGCTGAGCAGAGCTGCAGAGGCTTCCCCGTACAGTGTGTGTAAAAAGAGCAGCACAAAATCCCCTGCACAGGGTGATGCTGATCAAGCTGAGAGATACCAGGAGATGCTGAGCAGATGATTGTGATATCTCCTTCCAGGAAAGGGAATTAACCACCTTGGTTCAGTGAAGCAGATGATGACCAGAGATCACAGCTTCCTGAGCACTCTGTCCTTATCTGAGCAGCTCCCAGATGTCTCAGCTCTGGGGTTGGTACCTTGGTGAAGTTGTGCTGCTGCAGGGATGCCAGCTCATAGGGGTCCACGTAGATTCCTGGTGGGAGACGAGTCCTGGCTGCCACAGCACATCCTCCTGCCTCCTCCCCAGCCACACCCAGTTCCACCTTCAGCACCAGCTCCCTTCAAGCAAGCAACAGAAGCCAAACCCACACTTCAGAAGGTGGCACAAACCCCCTGAGAGACACACCCTCAAATACAGAGAGATGCAGCTCTCAGGTACTATGTACAACAAATTCAGGAAACACTTCCCTGTCAAGCCATGGTTAGGACAATGCAGCTCACAGTAACTCCACATCCATGGCCAAAAAGTGTTTAATTTCTCTGTTAACTTCTCAGAACTATCAGTGGCCTCCACACAGATCTTAGAAAGGAGGCTCCTGTTCTTCATCTAGCTTGTAATTATTTAATCATGCTAATAAATCCCTGTACCATGCCTACAGATCACAGCTCACTGAGCTGATACAACTCTGCATGAATTAGAACAGAAACTTCTCCACAAATAAAATACCCCAGCAGGTTTTTCTGATCAGTGCCAGGGTGACAACTCACCTGTGGAACCCCTCCTTGAGGAGCTCCTGTGTGACAACAGCGTCCTGACAGGCAGCTTGGGCACCTGAGACAACACAGAACGAACGGGTACGGGTGTTTACAGGGCAGCGCAGGTAATTAAGGCAATTAAACACCTGATGCCAGCGCAGCGGGGCCCAGGGGCTCCCGCCGGGAAAGGGGCCGCGGCAGGGCTCTGCCCCACACGGATGTTTATCGACACACCGCCCTAAACCCCAGCCCTGCCGAGCTCTAAGCGAGGAGATGCCCCCCCCCCCGCCACCTCCGCACACATCGGGGGCCGCCCAGCCCCGGCTCCCGCAGCAGCGGCGGGGAGCGCAGGGAGCAACCCGCGGGCCCGGCTCCCCCCGCCCCTCCCTCTCGGAGCTGTTCCCCCGCGGCGGGGCCGGGCCGGCACTCACGGAGGGCGCAGAGGAGCGCGGCCAGCCCGGCGCGGAGCAGCACCTCTCCCCGCCGCCGCCACGGGCCGCCCGCCATGGCGGGGCCGCTGGTGCAAGGCCCCCGCTCCCGGTCAGGGTGGCCGAGGCACTCGCCTGACCCCGCCGCGCATATCCCCTCCTCGCTCCGCGGCACCGGCGGGACCCACCGCTAAACGCTGCCCCGGAGATGCGTTCTGGCCGCTGTCCCCGCCCGGTGTGCGGGTTCACAGCGGCAGGGACCGGCCAGCAGCCGCCGCGTCTCTCAGGCACTGGCGCGGGCAGCCCGGGGGGGTCCTGCGGCGGGAGGCGCGGCCGTAGCCATGGCAACGAGGAGGGTGGAGGGCCCGGCGGAGCGGGGCAGGCCCGGGCCTGACGCCGGGAGGAGACCGGCCCGGGGAAGCTCCTTCATGCACTGTCCTGCCAGGCCCTGAGGTGAGGTGGGAGGCGGGAAGGGCGAACCCGACCCTGCCCCACTTCGCTTCTCTCTCAGCGTTTATGCCTCGGCCGCGCACGGCCCCGCGGGTCCGCTCCGGTAGAGGAGAGAAGCGGTAGGAAAGCGGAGGAGATGAACGGTCAGGAGATACAGAGCCTGGTGCTTAGAGCAGAAAAAGGCCTGGCAGGTCCTGGCTTTCCAGAACAGTGGCTGTAACATGCAGTAAGTGTTTGTGTAGACGCTGTAATATGTTGATTTACCATGTAATGACATTTTTCCCTTTAAAAAAGGAATAAACACAACCCCCCCACATCTTTTAGGTGCCATTTGGCTGTGTAGCACCTGGCTTAGCTGGTAGAGCACAAGATCTACTCGTGTGTGACACGTAATCCTGGCCAAGTGGTGCCAAAGGTGCCAACCAGTCACAGGACAGGCAGGGACATGTTCAGCTTCCCCTGAAATCAGGATTTCAACACCCTGCCTGCACCTTTCTGCTGAACTCGTGTCACCCTAATCCTGATAAAAAAGAGCAGTCCCAGGAGACACTCACACTTTCTTTTCTCCTGTTTTTCAGCAAGCTTTGGCACTGCTGAGGAGGTCTCTGGTAAAACCAACCACGCTCCAGCCAGCAGGAGCTGGCATGACTTACATTGCAAAGAAGTGTGGGGTCTGCTTCCAGCCCCCATCCATCATCCTCATCTACCAAGAGGAGGGCCAGGAGAAGACTCGCCAGCGCATCATGCCTGTCAGGGGCTTCTCAGAGTCCTCAGGTGAGGGGCATTGATTGCAGCACCTCCAGGTCCCCTCCAGACACTGAGAGGAAGAGTTGTGACATTTTTAGTAACCACTGGGTAGCTTCTCACCAGCACACAGGGGTGGTTTTGGGGTAACACTGTCTCCCCCGAGGAGCCCAAGGCTACGACCTGGGCAGTGTCTCTGCCACTCTGTTCAACCAAGTAACAAGGGGTAGAACAAGAGATAATGGCCTCAAATTGTGCCAAGGGAGGTTTAAATTGGATATTAGGAAGAATTTCTTCACTGAAAGGGTTGTTGGGCATTGGAACGAGCTGCCCAGGGCAGTGGTGGGGTCCCCAGCCCTGGAGGTATCTCAGAGTCATGTAGAAGAGGTTTGCTTGCAGCTCTAAGTCCTTCTGGTGGCTTTCTCCCCAGACTGCAGCGTGGCTGCTGAGCAGCTGAAGGACAACCCTCGGCACAAGCCCTACCTGGAAGGAGTGTCCCCACAGCAGCTGCAGAAGCTCTACAGCTTGCTGAAGGGTCACCTGGCAGGAGAGAGCCTGGCTGAGAGCTTAGAGAAGTTCCAGCAGGAGGAGACCATTGACCCAGAAGAAGACATGAACAAGCTGGATGACCAGGAACTAGACAGAAGGAAGAGCATCATGGACGAGCTCTTTGAGAAGAACAGGAAGAAGAAGGATGACCCAGATTTCATCTACGACCTCGAGATTGAGTTTCCCCAGGATGAGCAGCTGGAGTCCTGTGGCTGGGATGTGGAGTCGGGTGAGGAAACCTGATTGTGGACAAAGATATCCTGGGTAGGGAACTCAGGGACAAATCCTGCAGCCCCAGCAGAGAGGATGATGTCAGCACATGGAACCCACCCCATCGTCCTCAGCTCAGCACCTGACAGACATTACATTGGCTGTGGAGAAGCAATTCCAGGTTTAGGTGAACTCTTAAGCTGAAATTAAAATTGGGCAGCTGAACTGACTGGGTGGTTTTAGTCCTTTCCTATCTACGAGTACCTAAAATAATTTAAAATTATTAATCTTTTGGTTTTTTACATCTCAGGCAGCTTTGTCTGAAATCTCACCAGCTTGTCTCCTGTGGTCTCTGTTCAGCTTTGGCTGAAAATGAAGTGTTAAATCCTTAACCTTGCTCTCAAGACATAAAGCTTCATTGTCTAATTATGGTGTTTAAAGCGACTTGCTGGAATGTTAATTATATATTAGTACTTCTGGATAAATCAACGTTATATTGAGAACGTTACTCTCGTGTTTCCTGAGCGATGCTTAAATCTCCAGCTCCATCTTACACAAACGCAAATCCTTGTAGCTAAGAAATGGAATATCTAGAAAACAATTTAGTCTTGAGAGTACTTTTGACAATAGAGTGATTTCAAGCAGCTGAAGGGAGGATTTGCTTCCCTGTACTCCTAGATGGTGCTTTCTCAAGTGCTCAGCTCTGGGACAAGGCACTGGTCCATGTCCCCATTAAACTCCTATTTGCTGGAAAAATCCTGATGGTTCCACAGGAATGAAGCTGCTCTGGTTCCCAGCACAGGCCACCACCACTTCCCATTTCCACCAGGAGGAACCAAGTGGACCTTCCCCAGGTAGTGCTGCTGGTGCTGCAGAGCCCACACGTGCTGCAGCTGGGGCTGGGGGGAGGAAACCCCCCCGGTGCTGCTGCAGCCCACGGCCAGGCATGGCTTGCACAGCAAGAGGGTTTATCTTGCCTTATCTCCTCTCTAATCCACCAGTTGCTGAAGAAAAAGAAATGATGATAAAATAGAACCACTGATATAATTTATTCTCCTGTCTCTCAATCAGTATTTTACATCACTGCAGCTTGGGCTGGTTTTAAGGGGCTTTTCTAGCTGGGATCATGACTTACCCAAGCAGTGACACCCCAAAATGTGTCTTTGAGCCCTGCTGACAGCACCAGGACATGGACACAGGAGCAGCCCAGGAAGCTGTGACCATGGAGACCCTTCTCCACAGGGTCTGGGTGATGTTTGCTCCAGCCCAGGGCTCTGGGGGGGTTATTTGCAGACCTGGAGGATGTTCTGCAGCAGAGTTGGCTGCAAGGGTGAATAAATAAAAGGAACTGCCTGAAGGGGCGGGAGGGAACTACCCGTGCCCCTTTGGCCAGAGGTGCCTGCTTGGCTCTCACCCACATCAGAAGGGTTCTGCTGGACACGTGTCCCTTGATGTCTCCGTTTAAGCTCAGGGCAATCCCCACTCAATCCTCAACACTTGAGGATGCCCAGCACAGCCCCAAGCTCCACCTCTGGGCACACCCTGCACCCCTCAGGTGGCCCTAAGGCACCCGTGGCAGGACCAGCAGCTCTCCCACTATCCCTTGGTCCTCCATCCACCAATTCTCCACCTCACCCACCTCGGAGGGATTATCCCCTGTAAGAACCCGCTCACATTCCTCATCTCGAGCCCTTCCTCCTCCTCCCCCCCCATCAGTAGGGGCTGGACACCCCACACCGGCTCTTCACCATCTTCAGCAGCTTCTGCTTGAAGGTGAGGAAGGTGAGGGCAAAGGCCACCAGGAGGGTGAGGCAGGTGGGCAGAGCCAGCACCAGGTAGAGCAGGGCCAGGTTGGCCGTGTGCCAGCGGCAGCTCTGCAGGACGGGCTGGGGCAGAGCCCTGGGCTTCAGGGTGAGGGAGGCGAAGCTGCAGGTCACCTCCTGCCCATCGGGGACCTGCAGCCCCTCCACCTGCTGCAGGGAGTCCCACCAGTCCAGCGTGCAGCAGTTGTAGGGGTTCTGGCTGAGGTAGACCTCCCGCAGGCTCCTCCCCAGCGGTGTCCCTGCTGTGTCTGCGGGGAGAGCCACCAGGCAGTTGTCCCTCAGGTCCAGGCTGTGCAGCTTCAGGAGGCTCAACGAGGCAGGGAAGGCAGTCAAGGAGTTCCCCGAGATGTCCAAGTGCACGAGGCTGTTGAAGATGGAGAAGTCCACCGAGGTGGAGGAGAGGCTGGTGTTCCTCAGGGACAGCCCCCGCAGTGTCAGAGCGAGGTCTTGCAGCCACCTCAGGTCCCCAGAGAGTGCCTGGTGGTTGTCAGAGAGGTCCAAGTGCAGCAGTGATGTCCCCTGGAAGGGCTGTCTGCCCAGCCCCTGCAGACCACAGCCAGCCAAGGACAGATGGGTCAAGGTCTTGACACCCCTGATGTCCACGCAGGGGGGACTCTCTGCCTTGCCCACCACGGCTGGCTGGGGACAGAGGTCAACCCGGTTGCGACTGAGGTCCACGGTAGTGATCTTCCTGGTGTAGGTGAAGACCCCAGAAGGAAGCACCTGCAGCCTGTTGGTGCTGAGGTTGAAGAGCTGCAGGTTGGGCAGGACACCCTCAGCACCTCTCTCCACCTCCAGCTCTGTCAGGCGGTTCTGGCTGAGGTCCAGCTCCATCAACATGGCCAAGGGGTCCCTCTCTGACAGCTGGAACGTCTCCAGACAGTTCTGGTTCAGCTTCAGGTGGGTCAGGGAGGGCATCTGGGCCAGGAAGCCCTCTGGGAGGTACCAGACCTGGTTCTGGCTCATGTCCAGGAGGCGCAGGGAGGAGAGGTTGCTGTGGCAGATCTCATCCCAGAGACTGACCGTGGTGACGTTGGTGGAGTTGCCATCGATGAGCAGGAACTGCACCGTGACGTTGGCCAGGGAGGTGCCGTTGGGCAGGCGCTGGTAGAAGCTCATCTCGTTGTCCTTCAGCAGCAGGGAGTGCAGCTTGTTCCGCCGGGGCAGCACGGGGAAGAAGAGGAGGTGGTTGTGGGACAGGTCCAGCACCTCCAGCTCAAAGAGGTCATCGGTTTCCAGGGCCAGGAACCACTCAATGACGTTGTTGCTGACGTTGAGCACCTTGAGCTGGGTCAGGCCAAACTCCACCACACAGGGGAGGTAGTTGTAGGCTATGTTGAGCCTCTGCAGCCTCTCTAGCCCTTCAAAAGCTTGGTCAATCTCAAAGATGTAGTTCTTCTCCAGGTTCAGCTCCAGGAGATGTGTCAGGTTGGTGAAGACCGACGAGTCCAGCCTCATGATGATGTTCCTGGCCACGGACAAGGACTCCAAGGAGGACAGGTTCTGGGTCAAAGCAGACACCATGTCCTCAGTCAGGCGGTTCCCAGCCAGATCCAGAGTCCTCAGGGCTGGCAGAGCAGAGAGAGCAGCTGCTGTCAGCGAGTAGTTGGTGGAGAGGAGGTTGTCTGCCAAGGAGAGCACGTGGAGACCCCGGCTGCTGAGGAAGGCACCGGGCTCAATGAGCTCCAGCCTGTTCCTGGGCAAGCTGAGACGATGCAGCTGGCGGTAGGAGAGCAGGGAAGCGTTGCCCAGAACCTGGATAGTGTTGTCTCCAAGGAACAGCTCCTCTGTGTCAGCTCCAAGGTCTCCTGGGACGGACTTCAGCCACCTCCCAGAGCAGTTTGCAGCGCTCTGCACCTAGGGCAGAAAGTGGGTGTGTAAGATGCTGGTCTGGAAGGCAGGAGGTGGGGGAGGAGGAGGAGGAAGAAGAAGTTTGGGGAGCAGAGTGAGAGTGGAGGAGGTGGCTCTATGTTCAGAGTCTCAACACCCCTTAGGATAAGCCAGTCAGTGGGAGAGGGAAGGTCTGGAGATGCTGAAGCCCCCGGGCTGTGCAGGGCAGGAACAAGGGGTCAGAAGGGTGAGGGTTTACAGGAGAGGACTTACGAGCTTGCAGCCACCAGGTGTTGCCCAGGCTGTGATCTCCTCGCCTCTCCATCCCACTGCCAGGAGGACCAGAAGCAGGGAGAGACCAGGGAGCGGGGCCCCCATCTCAGCGGTGGCACTCCTGCAGAGGTGAGAAGGTCAAGATCATTTCCCCCAGCAGCACCTCGAGGGAACGGGCTCACAACACATCATAGAGACCTGGGCCACCAGGAGCTACCCATGGAGAAAGAGCAAAGAGCTCCAGCACCCCAAGCCCACCCACCCCCCCAGCAGGAGCCCTCTTAGAGGTCCACAAGGAGAGCTTGGAGGGCAGAAGAAAAGGGTTGGGGAGGTGGCAGCCTGGTCATGGGGCAGCACACATGGAAAAGACACCATCACCTCTGCCCACAAACACCACTCAACTGCAACCCTCGACAGAGCCTTCCACCCACCAGGGCTTGTGTCCTTCTCTGGCACCAAACTCTCCCTCAGGAGACACCAACCCAGACACCACCGAGTCCCCTCCAGCTCCCATCCCTGCTGGAGGTCCTCCAAGGGAAGAGGAGGCTCTCCAGGGCGAGGTGCCCCTTTACTAGCGTGGTGGAACCAGAGCTGAGAGCATTTGCATCTGGGGAAAAGCTGAACCTCAGGCAAATGAGCAGCGAGGTCTCAGCCAGGGCTTGGTGAGCAGCGTTCTGGTAATTGCCAGGGCTTGAAGAAGAAATGGGGTTATTTTGGGCAGCCCAGGTAGCCAGAGCTCCACAGCAGAGGGAGCAGGGACCATGTCCTGGTTGTCTCCTTCCTTGGGACATCAAAAGCGTTGAGCTGGTGTCTTATCAAAGCAGCATTAATTGATATGGAGAGGAGGGGGATGAAGCCCCCGTTCCCCAGGCTGGAGCTGGCGCACAGCAGCTCGTGTCCTCCCAAGCCTTTGCTCTCCAGCAGTGCCTTGTACCCAAGAGAAGGACCCTGCGCCCTCACAACACCCAAAAAAAGGGCTTTGGCTCCAGCTGTCCCCGAACCCCTCCACAGAATCTCAAGCTTTCCTTCCCCCAGCTCAGCCTTTCTCTGCCACCCATCCCCGGCCTCCCCCAACCCCAGGAGCACCCCCCACCCTCCCCTGGGGGTGCCCGGCCGGAGATGGGGCACAGCACGGGCAGGAAACCCTCACCCACAGCCCTGCAGAGGAGCCCACATGGGAGAGCTCCACAGGTGCTCCCCATGGCACCACAACAGCCACAGCTCCTGTGTGGCCACCAGCACCACTCAACCACCACACATCTCCAAGCCAACAAGGGGAGCTCCCCCGAAACCCCCCAAAGCCCCCATCAGGGAAGGTGTCGGGGGGCACTACTCACCGCGTGAGGTTTGCCAGCACTCATCCTGCAGCCAGCAGCCCCTCTGCCCACGCTCGGGGGGCTCTGGGGCCAGGGGTGGGTGCAACCTGCTGGGTCTGTGTCCCCCCGGGGTTCTCAGGCAGCCCAAATTTAGCCTTTGCGGAAGGAGGCAGCGGAAGCTGCAGTCACATGGAGGCAGAGAGCTCAGCACTCACACCCAGCCCCGCTCCCACCAACAGCCAGGAGGAACTGTGGAGAGCAGGGGGATGCCAGGGGGAACTGGCCCCCACCAAGGGTCATGCTGCTCCTGCTCTTCCACTGCTCATGGGGACAAGCGTTGCACCCTCCTGAGACCCCACCTGGAGCTCCGCGCCCAGGTCTGGAGACCCTGTCACAAGGAAGATCTGGGCGTGCTGGAAGGTGTCCAGAGAAGGGCCACAAAGGTGATCAGAGCCAGTATAAATGACTGGGGGGACATTTTTTGGTGCCTTCACCCTAAATTTCATTTCTTCTCTGGCAGGAGACTGAACTCTCCCCACATCACTCACACACAGCCCTGTGGTTTCATTTCCCCCATTTTCAAGGAAGTTTGAAGTATAAAAATCAAGAAGGAGAAGAGGGAAGCTCCTCATCCAAGGGAGCCCGGGCAGATGGCAGGAGCTCCACGGCAGGGCAAAGTTCCCATGGCATTGCTCAGGGTCACATGAAAGGCTGGGGCTGGGTGACGGTTACCAGCCCAGTCCTGACCCCCAGAACCCACGAGCACAACCCACACCAAGCCTCTCATCTGATGCTTGGAGATGCAGGAGAGCTTCAACCCAGGCCTGGGAAGAGCTGAAGCTGTAAAACTCGAGCATCCTCACCTGTAACCTCAGCTCTCAGGGTCCTGGGAGACCCTTCTGGTGAGATTCCTCAACGCTTGGTGCCCCCATAACAGATGATGCCCCAAGAGTCAAACCAGCTTCTTCTCTGCAGCCCAGGAGGAGCTGCAAGAGAAAACAACGTGCTTCATCCCCATCATTGTGGCTGGTGGAAGGCAAGGCCGGCAGGACCCCCTTTCTCCAGCAGTGAAAGTGCTGACAGGGCACTGTGGGATGGGAGAGCCCCTGACCAGACATGTGCCACCCACCATGTCCTCCTGGAGAGCAGCCCCCCCGGGGCTGACCCTGCAGAGCAGCCCCAGTCCCACCAGCAGCTCTCAGCACTTCACACTTTCCCCACATCCTGCAGCCAGATGCTTCTGAGAACATCCCAAAGCTGCTGCTTTGCTCTCCTCCTCCTCTTCTCAGGCAGCATCGTGCCCCCACCCAGTCCTCCCACTAAGGACTGGACGTGTGCTTTGAGGGGGGGTTACTTTTTAATATCAGCATGGTAAAGGGGTAAATATTGAGCTGGTGTGATCAGCTCCCCCTGAAGCTCCAGCCCAGCTGTGTCCACACACAGCTGCAATCCCAAAATTAGGAGAGGTTTGGGAATCCCCCATATACAGCTTTGCACCCAGTGAACTTCCTCCATTCCTCCCACCTCCTCTTCCCTCCAAATCTTTTTTTTTTTTCCCCTTGTCAAGCACAACCCAAGAGAAGGTTGCAATGAGAGGGCAGCCTCCTGGTGCCCTCACCTGACAGCACCCCATGGAAAAGGAGAAGCTGCCCAGAGAGCAGCATCCCCATTATTGCTCCACCTCAGCTGCCCCTGCTTTGCCTGCAAGAAATGTGAATTTTTTCCAGAGTGGAAGCACTAAGAGAAAGGTCACTCGAGGTTCACACACCAGCAGGACCAGCCTGGGGTGAGCCAGGGCAAAGTGAAACAGAAATGGTTCTCCATGGGCTTCCTCTGCCCCCCCTGCAATGGAGAACTGGAGAGAATTAAATTCTTCTGCAAAACACCCCCTGAAAGCCTCTGGCTCTGTTCAGACTCCAGCAATTTGCCCAACAACAGAAGGATGCCAAGAGAACCCCTGCAAAGGGAAGGAGAGATGGGGAGAAGAACCAGAAATGAGCCTGAGAAGGGTTAAGATAAACACCTACAGAAACACCAGGATCTCCAGGCTCATGGCAAAATATGAGGTAGGCTCATCAACCACCTCTGCTGCTGAAGCATCTCGCTTGGACCTCCTGAGAAAGAGAGGAGTGGCCCCAGGGCAAGGAGCAGCATCTCCCTCCAGCCATTCACTCCCAGGCACTGTGGTCAACAACAACTACTCTGAAAATTACAGAAAATTCACATTTTATCTTTAAAACCCACATCAAATTTTGATTTGCTGCCTGGCTGAAGGATGCACGGGCAGCACAAACGTGTCAAGGAGACACAAATGTAGAAGTTCTCACCCTATGATTACCCATTAACCCACCACCAAATCTCACCTTTGTTTCCCCATTTCCAGCCCTCAGGAGTCTCCCAGCCCTTGCCGGGTTTCCTGGTAGAAAGAGAAGGTGCAAAGAAGGAGAATTGTTTGAGCCCAGAGTTAATTCTGGGTTGTCCCGAGTTCCTGCAGTGATGTGCTGGTTGCTGGCAGCTGCAGACATTGGGGCTGCCTGAGCTCAAGGAGGGGTGGAGAGAGAAATAACCCCACCAGACTAACATACAACGAGCCCACAGGGACCCTACTGAGCTTCCAGCACAAAGTGGGAAAATGGCACCCCTGGGCTCGGATCAGACTTTACAGAGGACTTAGACACCAAGCAGGAGACCCACAGAAGTGATTTTCAGAGAGGATCCACCCTCTGACCCTTCAGTCACCAAAAGGTGCAAGAATCCTCTACGGGGCACGGGGGAAAGGCAGAAATAGGTGTTAGTAGAAAGCAAAACCACCTTTCTGAGGGTGCAGCACCATGTGGGAAGGGAAGGTGGGAGCTGATCAGCAGCTTGGCCACAGCCTCTCCCCAAACCTCTGCACTGGGGGGAGGCTGAGCCCCAGTTCCCCTCCCATGGGCAGCTCCATCCCTGGGGTCCCCACTCTTCCTCCCCCCACAGCTGACAACGTGTGCAGAGTAAATGAGGAGCTGCAGGAGGCAGAGCCACAGAGATGATCTCATTTCCCCTGGGCTCAACCACACGAGTGGCTGCACCCACCCTGTGGCCGGGCTCCTGCCACCTCTCGGGGTCTTCCCCCTCCACCTTTCCTGGGGTTTGAGGTCTGTGTAACGTACCCAGCACCGTGCCAGAGCAAACCTGCTCTCTGGAGAGTGGCAGAGCATCGAGGTCACAAAGTCTTCAGAGCAGAGCATGGAGCAGGATGCTCCAGATGCTGAAGTAGCCAAGTGCATCCACTAAGAGTCCCTAGATAGACCCTACTGAAAATCCAGATGCTCTAGAGATCTACTTGCAATGTATCTGGAGGACAATCAAGTGCCCAAAAGCAGAGAAAACAAATTATCTTTCCTCCTAGATCTCAACAGCTGGAAAGCCCCATGATCAAGTTGCTTATCTCTACAGTTTGGCCTTTGGTTGCACCTAGACCTGAAAGTGCTGCCCAAGTTTTTCCCACAGGGTTTCCTTATCTTTTGAACGGACAATAAAATAAATCATTAAAAGCAATGACTGACTCATCTACTCCAGCACGTTCAAAGTTTTTAGTGTAAAACCGTCAGGACTGGAGGCTCTAAGTCAGCAGAAGAAGGTTGGACAAGTCATTCTGTGACATCATCCAGCGATGCAAATCGCAGCAAGAAAAAGTTCTGCCATCTGCGGCCTCACACACACACCCTTCCTGCTGCCCTGCTGCTCGAGAGAAGTGAGTAATTCTGGCAGTAATGCAAGGGGAAGTGAAATTATCTCAGCTCCTTACAGAGCTGAACGTATCCCACCCAGCGTTCCCTCCTGGCCAGGAGAGCCATATCCCTGCCACGTGGGGTTATCTCACGAGCAACTCTTCTCAACTGGGGCTAGAAGGCAGAGCCCTCACACTCCAGAGTCTTCCTTTCCCTGGTCTTCAGCCTTGGGGCTACCACAAAGATAAAATCTCTTGGTTTACAAAGCATGAGACCTACCTTTGAGCCTTTTGCACAAGCAGAAGAGCCCAGATGCTCAATGTCGGGAGGGATCCAGCATGAGAAAATCATTCTCTGTCACCTGGACACAAAGGAAAAAATAAAAAAGCCAACAAAAAACTCCAAAGGTGCTTTGGAAGTGGAAGAGAGAGGCTGAAAAGCTTTAACCACTGCAGCACTCAGAATATAGACAAAAAGCACTTTTTCCTTACTGGCAGGTTTGTCCAGGACTTTATAATTAGGTCACACTTTGGAGGAGCTAACTTCTACACGTAGGATGCTAAGGAAACAAAAGAACTTCATAACTCATAATTATATGAGTTTAATAAGTCACTTGCAGGCTTTCAGTGTCCCACCAGTGAAGTCTTCCTTGTAGCTGAAGGTGCATCCAGAGCTTGCTACCTGTAAAGTGGTACCGTGGAGGTTGTGTGGGTGGAGAACAGCCCATACCCTGCTCACCCTCACATTTAACACGTTATTGAGCTGCAGAGCCTGGGGAGGGTGATACACGCAGCACACACTCACATGCTTGGGTTGAGAATAGGTCTGTGCTCCTGTTATTGATCAGGTTTTGTCTTGCCTTGATTTCCACCTCATCACCATTAATTTCCATTACCCACTTCTAAACGATCATCTGGTTTGTTGAGGGGTTTTTTTAGGGGGTTGGTTTGTTTGTTTGGAAGCAAACAAACAAGGAGGACAGGAAGCAAATGCTAAGGGAGAAGGTTCCACATTAACCGTTTACCTTGCACAACACTTAAGGAATTCCACAGCACTGTTGACTTTGCCCTCTGGTGGGGAGGTGTGAGAATTCATGTACACAATTTATACAGCATCATACAACGCGGAAAAAAAATCTGCCTCAAGTACCAATTGCAGGTTCAGCATCACTGCAGGGAAAGCTTTCTGTACCCACTCACCATTCTCCTTCCAACCAAATTATCCCTGAGGATGAGGTGGACTGCTCTGGCTTACAGAAATCTAACCCATCACACTCCTCACCATCTAGAAACCTGGTTTTAAACGGGTTGTAGGATGCAGAAAGGATCCTAGAGCGGATTTCAATCATGTTTTCTGGCTACAGAAATTCACCAAATTGTCTGTGTTGTGCTCTGTGGAAAGGCAGCACATACAGCACTTAGAGCTGGGCTCCTGCCAGCACCCACTGCTATTTATAATGCATGAAGATTCAGCTAGAACTGGAATATCAGCATTGGAACACCCAGGTTCAGGCATCACCCAGGGCTGGTTACTGCTCAAATACTTCTAGAAAGTAATTTTTATATGATCTAACTATTATCAGGCCGAGCATTATTTTAATGCATCACTGCTGCCATCATCCCAGGGAAAAAAAATAAAGGCAGCCATCTGGAAAACACACCCATGTGTTAAGGAAATTTAAAAATTTAGATCATGGGTATGTGGGGAGGAAAAATTAAAATGTTCCAGCTGGTTATGGGATTGAAAAGCAGGCAGGGAAGAATCCAGCCACATCCAAGGCAGCAGCAGTTCAGCCCCCAGGATCAGGGCCATCTGTTCCTGGCTGCTTTTGTCACCTGAAACGTGGCCAAACGTACCAGGAGCAAATGGCATTTGTTAGTAGAAGGTGCACACAGGACCCCTCAAACCTGCACACTCACCACTGCATTTTAAGTGGGAAAACCCAGCATTTTTAAGAAAATATCCCTATTGAGGTATTTTTCCTTTGCCATCTAGATTTATTGTTTGTTCCACCAACACCTCTGTCCTCTTGTGGAAAAAAAATCACCCAACTGACTTCAGGCCAACACAAGCCACCATCAAAGGCAAGAACAGACTCTGCCCTGAAACAAATCTTCGTATCGAGCTCTTCACTTCTTCAGACACAGAAACCTGACCAGATCAGATGTCCCAACAGATCTGTTAAGCTCCCAACAGATCTGGCAGTACACTTAAGCCTCAATAAATTCCGGATTTTATTCAAATGACAGACAAAATGGTCACTTACCAGGATTCTGGAGCCAGGACCTGTGCAGCTGACTGATTTCTCTATTGGGAGCCATCAACAGTTGCATGTTTTTCCTCACCAAAGCAGTTAAATCACTAGTTGGGGTAGGGAAATACTTCAAACAGCTGTTTAGCTGACTCTGAAGTACCTGAGGCTAGAAAAAGTGATTCTACATTGCTCCTGCAGAAATCCACAGAGCTGTTCACCAGAAGTTCACTGCTTAAAAGCAAATTCTTGACACAGAATTTGGGAAGTGCCTCAGAGCTCACAACCATAATGTGGTCTCCTACTTCCTCCTAAAAATCACCCTCTTCTTCCTAAAAGTAGTGAAATATTGAACTCCCATCCAGAAACCTAAAGAAACAGAGAGAAGTGGAGAAGCTGACCTGGGAAGGGGGCACCTCAGCCCAGCAGCAGCGAGGACACCACCTCAGTTCACACCAGGAGACCTCCAGCACATGAGCATCCCCGTCTCTGAGGGTGCAACTTCCCAAGCAGAGCTATTACAACACTCAATTTTCAACTCCTACCCCAGTTTTCCTCTGGCCCCCCCACAGGTGTCATTACAATCCACACCAGTATCTCCTTCTGAATGACAGCAGAGTTTATTTATTTCGTACAGCCAGCACTGGTCTCCAAGAATAAGTTATAATCTTACACAAGTGAGTCCCCCCCAAACCCACCCTTAAGGAATGTTCAACTTTCAACATTTCTAATTTAAAGGGGAGTTACTTAGAGGGTAAGACATAGTCTGAAGAGTGGAAAACAACCTTAATTTGTCAATAAAACTCCTTGGAGGTTTCTCAGGGTTTACTTGCATCTAATTGGATCGTGAACAAGCGCAGAGGTCACGTCTGTCAGGACTGCACTGAATACATTCATCTTGGGGACAGCTTTATCTTCTGGGATTGGACAGGGGGTTGTCTCCTTTTCCCCCCTACTTCATGCCCCGTGGCTCTGCTGTGCAGGTACATACTTCATAGCTTAGTACAATCAATGCTTGTAACAGATCCTCCCCAAACACACTCGTGTGCCCATCCCACACCATTTATTCAGCTGTTCTCAGCACCACTTAAACCATCTTAATCTCTCTTGTTTCTTCGACGCAGCCAAGAGGAACAGGGATGTTGCCTTTAAGCAATAAACAACACACAAAACAAATAAATAAACCCCTTTTCAATGGCAATGACACACATACTCTGTCCCAGTGCAGAACCTGGTTATCTACTAGGTACAAAGCACTCCACGGAGAGCTCAGCAGCAGACTGGGAGCATCACTCACCTGCTTGCACTGTTCTCCTCGTGTTACTTGAGTAATAGGGGGATGAGCAACAGATTAAGAGGAATTCCTTCCTCTCCTGTGCTCAGAGAATTGCCAGTGTTCAGTATTAAGCAATTCACATTCTCTAGCGCAAATAAAGCAAAAAGAGGTTGTATAAACATCTCTTTACCCATCCCCAGCTCTGCAAGAGTTCAGACAGCTCTGGGAAACACCAACCAGCAAGAAATGGGAGTCAAGAGCTGCCCACAGGGCTCACAGATTTCAGTGCCCTATTAAAAGCAGCTCTTCTGAGGCTTCCTACAGACCTTTCAGCCTCAGAGGGAAGCAGTGTCACCAGAAAAGTCCCTCCTTGCTCCACCTCTGAGCTTCACAGCCACCCCACCTGCCTGTGCCACACTGACACACCACAGGGGGCTGTGCATTTTTTTTTTTTTTTTTAGAAAACTGGTGCAAGCGAAAAGCCCAAACACTGAACCTGATCCAGAATCCCCACCAAAGGGCTGGTGAGAGGTTTACTCATCCCGACTGATAAAGCAGGTAAACACTTGGGTACTGGGGGGATTTTATTTAAAGAAAGGTTCAGCCAAGTCTTAAAGCCTTATAAAGCCATTTAAGCTGACAACAAGGCCTGGATTCAGAAACTGAATGCTCTTTCCTCATCATTTTGAAATGTTTCACAAGAATGACTAGATGTAAGAAAGCTTTTAAAAGCCAGTATTTCTGATGTAGAAAAGACAAGCTCACCGCTGTGTCATGGCTAAAGGGGACCACAAATTGTGATGAAAAGAAATTTGTGGGGAAAACATTTTTGTGTATCCTACAGAGAACAAAACTGTTGCTAAAGCCATGGAAACTTTCACAGAAAATGACCCCACGTAGCACCATACTCTGCAGAGCATCCCCAAATGCTTTACACCACAACAGAAGTACACTTACTGAATGCTATATACCTGTCCAAGGTACATTTTCCGATGCCATATAGTGGGGTGGGGGCTTTTTTCCCTTTAAGAAATTACATCCCAGTTAGACTAAAGCAAACCCTTTCTTTTAACTGTTCTCTTCAACGTGTTCTATATATACAACCCTTAAAATACACTTAAAAATAGCTGCACACGTTTTGTATCATTATACTGGAGAAGGGCAGTCCTGACAGACCATCCTTCTCAGTATGTTAAAAATTGTAAATAAAACCCAACCAGACTTGCTCTCCCCTGGCACCAAGGCTGGCCCAGAGGAGGGAAGGGAAGGAACAAGCAGTTTTAAAATGGGAGTCTTGCACAAAACACGCTACTTACAAATCTCAGGTTCATTTCCTCGAGCAGTTCCGTATCAAATCCCTTCTTAAATTATCTGAGATCACACGCTGCCACCTCAGCAATGAAATCTGTTGCAACATGCATGTGTAAGCTTCCCACTCAACCAACTGCAACCCTGAGGATTTTTCTGGCCTAGTAGAAAGAGGAAATGTAACACAATTCCTGAAGTATGGCTGGTCCTCCGTCCCAACGCTCCGTGCGATTCCCTCCGTGGCTCTCGGACACACACCCACACTTGTTTTGTTGTTTGGTTTTTTTTCCTTTAATACATGTTTCCCTCTAACCAACATGCAGATTCCTCCTCCCAACCGTCCACATCTCGATGTCCCAAGGAAACAATCCAGGTCATCCATCCAGAGGCTTTCCCAGGTACACCAAAGTCACTTCTGTGTTCCCGTAGACAGCAGACACTGCTGGGTACAGGCAAACTTTTGGCAGTCCTCTGAAGGCAACTCCCAGGAACTCGTAACCCCTCTCAAATGCTAATGTCTTGTCTTCCATGTCCAGGATAACTCGAATCCTTTCACCTATCTGGAAACAGAGACAAGAGAAGAGAATTAAAAAAGAAAACCACCATGGAATAAGTCAGCATATTCAGGTGGAGACACACAAATAAAGCAGCAGGCAATTTTAAAGCAGGGCTTCCCTGTTTCTCATGATTTTATTACTTTTATTCTCAATTTCACTCAAATACACCAGGATCTCAAGTACCTCCTGACCATTTCCAGTGGGTGGCCTGTATCTAAGCACCTACATGATAATAAACACAACTTGTTTCATACAAACCTCACCAAGAGTGAGCATGCTGCATGCCATGAGCTTCAGGATATTGCAGAGTTTGGAACACTCTGCAATAGCCTCCAAGTTACCTGAACTCTGTATTTAGCTGTTGCTATGGCTGAGCAGTAATTGCTCTGTGAAAAGCAATTTTAAAGACAATTAACTTATTTTAGAAAGGTAAGTGCCTCATACAGAATATACCAGAATACACTACTATGGAGGTGCTGCTCTTGATAGAGGTATTTCTTCATTTAGGGAAATTCTGGTGTAAAGCTTAAGCAAAATAAGCATGAAAAAGTGAAACCAACACTGACCACAGCACGAGACTGGGATCTAGGCACACATGGTGCTCCCTGCATTTATCTAGTACACATTATTTTAGATATAAACATCAGCAGCAAGCACAGCGGGATGCTGCACTTGATTCTCCACCAACAGCCCCACTGCTGGGCCAACACATTTTTCTTCTAACCAACATGTATGCTCCTCTAAGTATATTTTCTAAGAGCAGATCACGGTACAAGTCTTAATAAACACAAAATACTCAACAATTTGAGCTCTCACCAACTTTTACAGAGAAAGCAGCAACTGCATTTATCCTTGAGTCCCCACATGAGCTGGGGGCTCAGCTCCAAAATGTTTCCTCACCCTGTTGCTGCAGAAACACAGAGGCAAGGACAGCACAAAGTGACCACAAAGGATAGAACCTGGAAAATGTCACCCCAATTTGCATGCTAGGGAATGTGCAAAATGAAAGAGATCTATGGCACCAATTTTAGGCATTATTCCCCAAAATGGCAGGTATAACCTTTCGACAAGATTAAGCACTTGGTGGTGAACTTCACATGGAATTTAGGAATGTCAGACACAAGTTACTACACAGATCCCCACCCACAACTGAGACATAAGTCAATACTTGTACAAAACCACAGCATGACAAGATGGAAGTTGTAATGCACGCAGCTTAAGTTGTAACGTGAGGAAATCCAGCAGCCAGATTGCAGTTGTGTGAGCAGCCAGAAGAACAAAGATGAAACGCTGCTATAGGGACAAAAAAGGTGGATTGGCACTTTTGCTTTAATAACCTGAAATTATTTGAACATCACATCCCAGCACCAGTGCCAAAGGATGTTCCTACAGAAACACTGCCAGGCAGCACACAAGCAGCACCCAGAACTGTTGCAGGTTTTTGGAGGAAGACTTATCTAGGCACTAACCTCACCTCACTCCTATAAGAGAGAGGTAAAACACCACAGACATGCACCTTGCTGTGGGGCAAGTCATTTCTTCAGAGGGCTATAACCATCTTTTCAGCTTTGATTTCCAAAGTAACACGGTGTCTAAGCAGACACCCTCAGCACACCTTTCACACTCAGTATTTGACATCCTCTACACTTTTTCCACTTGATATTTGAGATGAAAGTGCAGAGACAACTGAGGATCAGGTGCACTGAACACCACACACAGGTGGAGCCTGGGGAAGCTGGTAATGATGGGAAAGGCCTCACAAGATAGAAGAGACTCTTAAGTGGACATTGAGGATGCATTCAGCAGGCAGCCAGAGCACCCCAGGGAAGAGGTTCTCGCCAGCCAGCCACTGTCAGACACGATGGAGCTTCCATCCCACGCCAAGCCCTGCTCACCTGGTACTTGGGCGCGTTATTGCACTGGGGGAAGCTGCCGTTCACCTCTCCGTTATGCAGCAAGTTATTGTCCACCAGGTTCCAGCCCCAACTCTGGTCATCGCTGCCGAGCAGGGCCACGTAGCCCTGGCACTGCATGGCCGCCCGCTTCGTGGCGATGCCGATGACGGCCACGGTGCCCAGCGGGCCCTCCCACCACACCTCCCAGGCGTGGCGGCCCTCGCTGAAGCCGATCTTGGTCCGGGCCCCGTCCGTGCTCTGGGCGATGGGGTTGCGGTGCAGCGTGAAGCCGTTCTTCTTGATGTAGACATTCCGCGAGCAGTCGTTGGTGCTGAAGGCGTGGTGGAAGGCACGGACCTAGAGGGGGAGAAGAGATAAAACCCTGTCATGTCTTTCAGGCCACCACCCCGCCCCGGTTGCCAATGGCGGGTGGGCCCAGCGGATACCGGGATGTCCCCCCAGCGCCCAGAGGGTCACCGAGGGGTTTAGGAGGCGTGTCCCCGAGGGGCTGGGGGGGTTGCCGGCCTCACCTTGCCCTTGTAGGTGGGCACGTTGCAGAGGATGTCGGTGCGCAGGGCCTCCTCGGCCAGGCAGCGGGCCGCCAAGCTGCGCCACACCTCGCTGTTCTCGTCGCCGTGCAGGACGCGGTGCCACAGCTTGCAGACCAGCGCGCAGCTCCGCAGCTCCCGCAGCTCCAGGTACGAGAACACCAGCTCCAGCACCCGCCCCGGTAACCGCCAGCCCGGCCCTCCTGCCGCCGCCCCACCACCGCCGCCGCCGCCGCCGCCGGGNGGCGGGGAGCGGCCGGCGGAGGCGAGGTGAGGGGCGGCGTGCGCGGCGCTGAGGGGTCGGCTGCGCGGACACCGCGGACGGGGTTCGGTGCTGGGCCGCCGGGGATCGGGAGAGGGGGTTCCCCGTCCTGGGACGGCCACCAGCGCCGTGTCGGTTCCGCAGAGGAGCCGTCGGGGCTGGGCTGTGCCTCCCTAGGAGCCCGGAGCGGGGCGAGGGGCTGGAGGGGGCGGCCGGGAAAAAGTTCCGAAGTGCGGGCCGCGAATTTGCGGCCTGAGTTGCGGGTAAGGTGTGCGGGGCGCCCTGTGAGTTTATTTAATCGGCGAGACACGTTTTCCTGGTGGGTTGGATGAGTTTGAGCTGCTCTTTAGACCAGGCTCAACAGAAATTACATGCGAAATGTAAAAAAAAAAGAAACCAACTTTACTGCTCTGTGATGTAATACACCCATAGACGTTAAGGCAGCACCAGGGCTGCTGGGACAGGCAGAGCTCCATCCCACAAACCCTGCGCCGCTATCCCAGTGCTACCTCTCCTTTGCCCCCACACTGGGCTGGTCTCTCCAAAACTTGTTATGCTTTTGTGTTGCTCAGTTTTTTCCCCACTTAATTTTGGTCCCTGTCCCATCCCACGGGCTGCTGAGGCAGTCACACCAAGGAAAGCGTGGTAAGCTCCATGGGCGTGCTTCGAGGCCCAATTAAATGTGATGCAAACCTTGGAACTACCCGTCTTCAACTGGTAATGCTTCTTTTAAAAAGATGCTGTTGTTTGTTCTTTTAAGTGTTTACCAGCCACGAGAAAATTACCTTCACTTTGGGAACATGCACAATAGTTTAAAATTTATCCACACAAATGTAATTAAGGCAGTTGCTTTCAGCATTTATCAGTTTATCCCACTCTCACCACACAAGTTTCTTCCTCCAGGTATTGCAAGATTACAAATTGACATCAGGTACCCAACACCTCTTTGCTGGCATTGATGCTGTTTGAGCCTAAGCTCAAGTGCTGATCTGTTGAGGTGCCTGTTTTAATTGGACACTAGAGTTTCAGGTAGTTTACAGTCAATGGGATGATCTTCTTGCTTGGATAAGCTTTCTGCTCAATTCAGGGTTGGTTTGTTTGTTTGTTTCAGAGGTGTCCCTGAAACATGGCAGTCAAATGGACTGGTGGACATTCATCCTCTATACTGTGTTTGAATGTGAACACAGAAGGGCTGGTGGCTTCGGGCGCGGAGAGAGGCGAGCTCACGCTCTGGGATGGGGGAGGCACTCCAGCAGGACAGCTCCAGCTCCCAGAAGCAGACGACGTGACCTCCATGGTGTTCTCTCCCCAACGTCCCACCAGCCTGTACACCTCCCATGGAGAAACCATCAGTTTGCTGGATGTCAGGTCCCTCAAGGAGCCTGTTGAACGCTTCCACGTGAACGAGGAGGAGATCAACTGCCTCTCAGTGAACGAGAACGACAGTTTCTTGGCTGCAGCAGATGACTCGGGGGCAATAAAGGTTGTGGACCTGGAGAACAAGAAAGTCAGACGGTCCTTGAGACACTCAAACATCTGCTCCTCTGTTGTCTTTCGACCTCAGAGGCCTCAGAGCCTTGTTTCCTGTGGACTAGACATGCAGGTGATTTGCATATAAGCAGATAGTTGTTAGAGCAGTGAAATGATAACTACCTGCCTGTTTTTTTATAACTACCTTTCCCTGGTTTTATCTTCCTTAATACATGTGCTGCCAGCTCTCTTCTTCCTCAGGCCAACACCAAACTCTGCAACATCCCCTCGGCACACCTTCATCTTTTATTCTTCATCTGTTTGCTCTTCCCTGTCTCAAACCAGCCAAGGGGGAACACACCAGAGAGAGAGCTCAGCAAGTGCCCCCAGAAGAACCTTTGTCCTTCACATGCCTCTTGTAGAAGTGTTCTGAGAACCACCATGCTAGGAGTTAATGGAGTCTTGAGTTATGTTGCCAGAGTTGGCCACCCAGAACAGATGTTTTTCAGTAATGTCTTTCCAGTGGTTGACATCCGACCATGTTCTTGGTTTAGCCAAAGGGTAAACTATCACTTCTAGAAAGGTTTCTGTGGTTCTAGTGGTATTGGGGTGAAGTTTCCTTTGACAGCATTGAGCCATTTTCACCGATGTTCTTAAAACCAAAGTGCATCTAACACCCACTAGAACGACTACGTGCTGATATTTAATATAAGCAGTAGTCATTGATTGCTGTGTGAGCTGCAGGATTCATTTGAAAGCAGTTACTGCTTCATAGGGGGCTTGGAGGTGGGGTGGCACTTTAAAAGCAAGCCTAAAAGCATAACCTCCCTCCCATCTCAGCAGGAAGAGCATGTCCTGCCTTGATATGGTAACAGCACAAACCAGATTTACTCATTGCATATAAAAAAGATACATATAGGTCTGTTTAGAAATGAAGGCCCCAGCTACCGTTTGCCTTTTGCTGTTGCGTTTTTCAAACAAGTTCCTGGAAGTGATTATTTTAGGACAAGTATACAGCAGACAGAACTAGAATTCAGAATGATAATGATGTCTATTTACTGCTACCATTTCCGTGTCCCTCCTTTTAAATAATTGCTATGCAGTGTGTCATGAATGTAAAAGCATTGAAAGCAGCTTTTTCACCCATTTTGTGGTCTAAAAGTCTGAGTTGTTGACTCTGCTGAGTAGGGCAGTATGATGGCTTGGAAAGCATGCCACATTTATCAGGTGAAGTTCAACTGCTCCTCACAGCACATCTCACATCTCTTGCACTCGTGCACAGCCTTTGTCTGTGTTTGATTTTTTTTTTCACTGCTAGTGGAAGATCTGATTTTACGTAAAATGGACAGATCACTCTCTTTTTGTTTCTTCTTCCAAGGTTATGCTGTGGAACCTGCAGAAAGTTCGCCCCTTGTGGACCACAAACCTGCAGGAGTGTGGAACAGAGGAGGACAGCCCGCAGTCAACTGGCCAGTTCTTTAACCCACCTCTTGCCCATTCCCTCTCTGTTGCATCGTGTGGCAACATCTTTGGCTGTGGAGCTCAAGATGGTAAAGTCAGAATATTCAGAATCACTGGTACCAAGTTTGAAGGTGAGCTGGAGTTTCAAGGTCACAGCCTGGGAGTGTCACAGGTCCTCTTCATGCCAGAAGCATACTGGTTGTTGACTGGAGGAAACGATGGGAAGGTCTTGCTCTGGGATATCAGCAGTGAAGTTGGAAAGCAGCAGCAAAGTCCAGCAAAATCTCTGCAGAGAAGGAAGACCCAAGCACTTGCTTGCACCAGAAAAGACGGAAAGCTCAACAAAGTGGCTTCAAGTGAACATGCCAGAGTTTTACCAAAGCTAACCATTGAGCACGGAGAGAAGGTGAACTGGATCTCGTGTGCAGAGATCAAAGGCTCCAAGAGAGTGTTAGTTGCTGACCAGAGTAGTTCTGTATTTGTGTATCCCTTGCCAGAACCTTAGACACGGAGATGTTTAAAGAAATTTATGGGAGAAAACCACTTCTCAGAGCCTTTGAAATGAGTCCAGTTACACTCCTGGCAGTGACCTGAACAGTGAAACCTGGTACATCCCTTGGAAGGGGAAGGGATTTGCTGTCTCCTCACACACCTGCTCATGATGTAACTGGCCTCGTGTGATGTTTTTCCAGTGGCTGTTGGTGTTCACTGCAGCTGGTTCTTGCAGGGTGGGCAGTTTGCTTCTTGAATTTAAGTGAAACGGGTTTCAACATATTTAGGGGTAATATTAGTTTGTGACTAAGCTGACATAATTAAAGTTGGAGGAAGAAATTAATGCTAACGGGGATACCCACAATGCTAGATGGGGATGCTGAGCAGTAACAGAGGTGTCACAGGCTGGGCTCCTTGCATCTTGATCTATTGCACTGCTTTATGGTACTCTACCTATTAAACTGATCCTAAACAGCTTAAATTGGCTGTACTGAAAATATATTTTTCATTACTTTGTCAGAAGCTGCATAGAAGACTAGAGAAGCATCAACTAAAGAGTAATCAAGTTAGTTTAATTGTCATTGCCAATTAGATTTTTCCACACTGCAGTAAATGAAGGAGCTGGGGAAGATGTTAATGTCTGTTTAATGGGTCAGCTGTCTTATGCATTTAGTTGTTTATCCCAGGGAAAAAGAACTATTACACTTGTCTTAATAAAAGCTTTCTCTCTCACTGCTCCATTGTGCTTATACTCACTCTAATGTTGCCCAACTTATGCAGAATTGTGTCAAGAAGTGAACTGTATACCCCATCACAGGGGGAATATGAAGGGCCAAAGGCATGGCTCCTCCCTACCCAAATACTGTCTTCCCAAAGCTTTGGAAACACAATGAGCAGAACTTGGGTTGCTTTAGAAACACAATGAGCAGAACTTGGGTTGCTAGAAACATCTCTTAATTTGCAAGTTGAAGGTGGGGAGAATGTAAAATATAACTAAGTAGAAATGCTGCAGCTCTTGACATGTTCAGTTCATGCTGGATTTCCCATGGAATGGGTAAATAATTAAAAGAAAAAAGCTTTTTGTTTGTTTGGTTTGCTTTTTTTTTTCCCCTCAGGCTGTCCTTACCCTTTCACAGAACTGAGTGCCTGGTACTGGCTGAAGATCTGCTTCACTGGTGTGGGGTTTGTGCTGTGTTGTTTCACAAGCTGTTCTGTTACCATATGCACATTATCCATCTGCCTTTTGGTTTTTTTCTTTTTGATGTAAGAATTTCCAGCTCTTTATTTGCATACTCAGCTCCTGAAGATCATTAGCCAGCTGTGCTGGCTGTCCATCCTTTATGGAGGAGATTCCAACTGCCTTGGTTTTGCTCAAAGCAGCTCCCCACAACCAAACACAACTCATTCTCCTACAAATCTGATTTTACCACCATGTCTGCTTGTACAGCCTTTAACAGCACGAGACTTTGGCCCAAGACACAAACCGGTGGCTGCTACAGCAAAATTAAGTCAAAACACAGCAAAAAAGTGGGATAATGTAGGTACCTTCCCTTCTGAAGACAGACAGGACAGTGGGTCAGAGGAAGTGGTCCAGATGCATGGTTCAGTACGTGCTGTGTTCATGAGTGCATCTGTGCACCTACAACCTATATTTGGATATACAGTCTATAAAAAGCCCTGGTACAAACAGCTTCCAGGAGTCAGATCCTCTGTCCCTGCTGTTGCTGTCTGCTTCAAGAGAGAGGATCAAGCCCACTCCAGTTTTATATCTTTGTGTTCTCCAGGAGGATGGCCAAAGCCAGCATCTCTCTGCGCTCCCTGAACGAGACGTTGAACAGGTCATTAAAGGGCTGTGCTGAGGGACGGGGAAGGATGAGGGGTGCAGAGGACTGGGGCAGGGAGAGGAGGGATCTGGCTGTTAGTGTGACAGATCTGTGCTTCCCTGGGAATCTTCACGTGTAATAGGGTGTAAATACACATGGTGTGCATGTGGGAAGGGAGTAGTTTATGAGCAATCTTCTGTTTCTCCTTTATTTTGGGGAGAAAGGGGATCCTTTCAGGAATGTTCTGAGTTTGCACGGTTGTTCCATCAGCAAAGGCCTGTGGCTGCATGAAGGGTTGCTGGGCAATAATGAGCAATGGAAAATTTGGAATCACACTCTACTGGTGTAAAAGGGAGATCTGGGATGAACTTCTGTATTTGGGAAAATGCCTTGGAGCCTGGAGGGTTTAAAGATAGGAAGGAAGTGGTTATTGTTGACAAAAGTACCAAGACCTTTCTTTAAAGAAAGAAAATCCCTGTCACAGAGGAATTGGGACGTAGGTGACGCTGATTCACCCTCCACTTTCAAAGCCTGTACATGGAAGAGGAGCCCTTGACCGACAGGTCCACTGGCTTCGTGTAAAACAATCTGGCCTAAGCTGCCCCTGCTGGCACCAGGCCACGTGTTCAGCTGCAGTGCGACAGCACAGTTGCTGATAGATGGTGTCTGCCCAGCTGGGAGAACAAGCACAGGATCAAATGTAAGCCACAAGCATGGCTCTTCAGGAAAAAGAGTTGAAAAAGGGCCTGAAATTCTCCAGTTAGAGACAGGGTTCCCTCTCACTGGATGTTCACGTATGGAATTTCTTATATCACCTTTAAGGTAGTGTGCAAATGGTATCAGGCAATTTTTAAGTCAGCTCAGGTGTCATATGTAGAACTCTGGGTTACCTGTAGTAACAATGATCACTGTCTATAGAGAGTATCGCAGCAGCACTTCTGTTTGGGAAATTTAACAATTACAGACTGACATCAGCTGACAGACCTGGTGGGAAACTGCTCCCGTGGTCAAGATACTAACATTGTTCACCAACAGCTTTTAGGACTCCAATTCACACAACGTTAACCACAAACAGATACTAGAGACCGGAGCAGAGAGAGAAACAGAAACACTGAAAGAAAAAGTGAAAGTCTTTGGGAAACTGATTGAAGTGTGTGTCTAACTGGTACCATGAAGTGAGCGTAAGAGGAAGAGCTGTGGAGAAGTGTGGGGCTCTGCATGGAAAAATACAGCTCTAAAGTAATGAAAAATGATATTTTCTGTAAATGTATGAACAATAGAATGTTATGCATACAAGTGTGCTTTCAAACAAGTGTGAGTGCTGGAGCTTTTACTGCAAATATTCCAAGTATGTTCTGTATGCTAACAAGAAGAGAAGAACTTTAAAAGCTTTCTGGTAAAGAATGGGGATGTGGATTGCACACAGACACTTACAAGTCACCAACTCCACAGTAACTTCACTTCTGTTAAAGGAAAAAGTATTTAGAGGCTGTGGTTGAAATGAAAGCAGGAGGTTTAATCCATCCTTCCTTGTTTCATTTGGAATTTTGCTTAAGACATCAGCACTGATTCCATCAGAACGTACAAAAAGCTGTACAAGATTAGTTATTAGTTATACCATGGTATAACCAGACATTTTTAGAACCAAAATTAGCAAATGCTGAAATGTTTGCTACAGATGCTTAAAAATGCACGAGTAATTTACAGAGAGGCAATATACCCCATATCAAGAAACTACAAGAAAGATGAAAACAGTTCAACAGATCATGACACTACAAGTAAAAGCATCAATCACCTCAAAAGGTATTAGAAAAAAACCTGCACCATAATGTTATGCAGATGGTTCAGACCTGCAGATGTTTCTAAATACAAATCTTGCATCTGTGTTTATAAGTTATAAGACATCTGCACCAGGGAAGGCAAAAAACCCTTAATATCTAGTGGTGCATCTTGGGAGGAGCCTCAGAATGGAGCCTGGAGCTGCTCACAGTACAAAGTGTTACCCACCATCACAGCAGAAAGCTCTGCCAGTTGATGCCCAAGAGCTTATGAAATGCCCTGTTTTCCATCCCTCAGAGTAGAAACCAAGCTGCAAACCGTGGAGGCTCAGTTCACAGACCTAGACTGGAGCTTGCAGAAACTGGCGCAGAAGTTTGAGCTGCAGGCTGAGATGCTGGAGGAGATGAGCCAGGACTCCCTGTGGATGTGGGCACCAGAGGAGAGGTGAGCACAGGGAGCACAGGGTACACCCACAAGTGACACTGGTGGTGGTGTCCAAAAAGTGGATTCATCACCCTGGTGTGCCATAAGCCAAAAATCATACAGCCAGGAGAGACGTTGCTCATTTCGGAGCTGCACAAGCCTGAGTGCTCTGTGGTCTCCCACAAATCAAGCCCCCCAACATAATGTGTCACTAGTTATTTATACACAAAGCTGTAATTATTCAGCTTTCTAACACATATTCATTGTTAGTCACCTGTCTGATCAGTACCTCCTGGCTTGCTGTGTAAATCACTGCTCATGCTCTGTCCCTGGCTCTTTTGAGGAGGTGGCACAACTTGGGTAGGTGCTCCATGAGTCTGGTTGTGATCTCCCCCTGCCACCTCTACCTTTCCCCCTTTACTGCAGATTTTTGTTGACCTCATGTTTCTTTTGGTAATTCCCCAGTTCTCAGCACCTATTAGGGGGGATGTTCCTTTTTATCAGCCTTCTTCAGAGGCCTAGTTGTTAGCTCTTCACAGCTCATTAATAAAAGCCAACACTTCACTATCTCTCAGCTCCTTCTCTGCACCAGATCATGTCTCTCAAGGCCATGGGAACTCTTTTACTTTGTTGTTTTGCTAATTGGGAGAATTCATTGCCTGCTGCCTATCAGGTGTGACCCTGAGCACACTCCAGTGTGAGGCTGTGTCCCAGTCAGGATTGCCATTTACTGTGGAAATGGGCAACAGCAGGAAAAAATATGGTTCCTTTGCTAGTTTTCTTTAAAACTCAAACCCACCACACAGTTTATGAATATTTATGCGGTTTAAACATAGCCATGCTGCTTCCAGGAGAGTGGGGACATCAAGCCCGTTTGTGTAACTTTGTCCCACTGTAAATGAAGGAAGAAAATCCCCAACTCATCAACACTATTACTTTCTCCAATTAAATAAGGCCAGAAGATTCACATTTTTAGCACACAGACTAGGCTCTGCTAATGCACATATTTAGCATTTCTATCGTCTGACTAGAAGTTTCTGGAGCAGCTCCTGCTTTCCACACGCTGAGGATCCTCCCGCCAGGCCCCGTCGGTAACGGTTCATGGCCTAAATGCTTGTTTGGACAATCAAACTCCGGCAGCGCGGGAGCCGCGGGCTCTGGGGTTGGATGAGGCGGGGACCGACCGTTCCCCCGGGGCGGCCCGGCCGGGCCCTCCCTCCCCTTCCCGCCTGAGGCCTGCGCTCTCTCTCCCGGCAGGCCCGGCTCGGAGGCGGAGCGAGAGGCCGGTCGGCGGGAGCGGCCCGTCAGCCAGGGACGGGGCGGGGCTCCCGGGCCGCAGCGCGGTGGCCATTGCGCAAGGCCGCGGCCTTACCTGCCGTCGGGCCCCGGGGCCGCCGCTGCTCCGCCGTGGAGCTGCAGCTCGGTGGGTGCCGACTCCGCGCTGGGGGGCCGGGAGGGCGGCTGCCGGGCGGGGGGTGCAGCCTCTCCGTAGTGGGGGGGGCGGCGTCCCTGCGAGCCGGGCCCGGCGCGGCTGTGTGGGGCTGCCCCACCGCCCTGCGCTCTCCTGCTGTGGGTATCCCTGGCTTAGAGGCTTCTTAAGCGCTGGTTTTCCTGTGTGCAAGCTGAAAACTGCCCAGAGCAGGTATGCGTGGACTTAATAGGTCTTTCTAACAAACCACCTGTAAAACTGGGTGTTTCAGTGTATCTCGCATCCATATTTAAAAAAAAAAAATTATTTGTTTTACTAACAAAGAGCCGAAGCAATAAAATCCAACTTGAAGTGTATTTGTCTCCACGTTGAGTTCCTGTGTGACTGAAGCTGGGGTCTTTCTCTCCTGCCTCTGTGAAGCTGGCTATTTTTAAGAAACTTGCAAGAACTTTCTTAAGTTTGTGTAACTTAAAAATGAGAATTTTAGCCTTTTTGCTGTATGCGGTTTTTTTTAATTTTCTCTTCCACAGTATTTCTGGGCCAAGTGGAAGAATCCTGTGAGAAGCCTTGGTGATAGAAAGGCTGGAAGATCTTCACCATTTTAAGTCGTATAATAAGATGCTGAAGTGTTGAATGTATTGGTTAGTTCTTTCCTTACATTACCAAACAGTATTTTGACTTTTTAGTCACAGCTTAAGCAATTAAATATACCAGGAAGAAGCTCCTCTCCTCTGATGTATAGGGATATTGTAGTTCACCTTCAGAACATGCTGAAACCAAATCTGTACCAGAAGCAGCTTTTGAAGGATGTGCATATACTGAAAAATTGACTGAATGGAAGGTTAAGGTAGCTGTGATAATGCATCCACTCAGCATGAGCATAGCTTATCACTGATAGAGAGTAAATGCTGGAAGAACTCTCACTTTCTTTCTCCCCTCTGCTTACCACCTCCTTGCTATCCCCAAAGCACTTGCTACAACTCAGAGAAAAGCAAAACCTGCTAGAGTTTCTCCATGACTTGTGGAAAGACCTTGTGTCTTCCTCTGGAAGTAGAGAATCTGGACTGTGAGGAAAAGTAACACCTTAAGCAACCTTCTTAAGTCCGCTGATGTTTCCGTAACATATCTATAAACCTGATAATTTTCTGTTTTCTTGTATATTCCTGACAGGAAGCACAACACACGTTTCTCTTTGCTCTCAGGTCCTGATGCTGTACTAGGCTGGTTCCTCGACGTCGAGTCAGCATGTCGAAGAACCCGGAGGCTCCGCTCTCCCTGCCTGACTGCCTGTGCCAGATCTGCATGGAGATCTTTGTGGAGCCCGTGACGCTGCCCTGCAACCATACCCTCTGTAACTCCTGCTTCCAGCTGACAGTGGAGAAGGCCAGTCTTTGCTGCCCCTTTTGTCGGC
The DNA here is from genome assembly GCA_013401335.1 of Brachypteracias leptosomus. Classification (NCBI taxonomy): domain Eukaryota; kingdom Metazoa; phylum Chordata; class Aves; order Coraciiformes; family Brachypteraciidae; genus Brachypteracias; species Brachypteracias leptosomus. The sequence goes on from VYZX01018786.1 coordinate 345,855, forward strand.
GTCGGGTCTCCTCCTGGGCACGGTACAACGCCCGCAGGAACACCCTCATCAACTGGGAGCTCTGGGAGAGGATTCAGAAGAACTACCCGAAGGAGTGTGAGCGGAGAATTAATGGACAGGATTTGGAAGAGGAAAGTAAGTAAAATGCCACTTTTCCTGGGACGTTCCACCAAAGTCATTACTGTTGGTGGACTTTGGATGTTGTGAAATAAGAAACTGTCTGTAGACAGGCTGTGTGACTGCTGGAAAGTGCAGTGTCGGAGCTCTCCTGTGAAAGGACTAGTAGAGGGGATCAGTTGTACTGTCTGATCATTTAAGTGGGTATTTGTTCGTGCATTTTGCACAAAGCACTGGTGTATGGCTGCCTGTCCTTGAAAAGGCAGGAATTAACTGTTGATACAACTTCAGCTGTAGAGTCTGTAAGTGGAGTGTTTGCATGCGTGTGTTAATTTATCACTATCGAGTAACTGAAGTGGTTAATTTTTTTTCAACTCTCAGATGCTGTTAATTAGTTTGGTTAGAAATTCCAGGGCTTCAGTCTATGCAGGAGTCTTAGCCTAAAATTGTGGTTTCAGAGAAAAGGAAGTGAAATCTGATTGACCCAGAAGGATTTGGGGTTTATTTTGTGGCGAGCTCCTTTGGGGGAGGCTGGTTGGTGGATTAGCTCTATGACACGGTGTTCTGTTTGCAGTAGCATGAAGTCTTCTTAATCACATAAAGCAAAAGACCCAAGTTATGTTCAGCAGACTTATCTGGTACATATACAGAGCTTGGAAAACACTGGCTCTTCTTGCCTGTCTGTAGCACAGTGCTTTTTAATTTTGTTCCTTTGTAACACAAAGTGCTTTTTTTCCACAGCACTTGATTTAAGTCAGATCATTCCTGTGACAGGGTATGAAAATGATCTTTTGTTAAAATCTTTTGTTGTTGACTGTTGTGATCTTGCTTTGTACCTCACCTTTTTTTTTTTCCTTCTCCCCTTTCTCTCAGTCTATGTCCCCCATCCACAACACCAGCTAAGCAAGCCTGGGGAACTGAGGCAGGAATACGAAGCAGAGATTAGCAAGGTAAGTCTAAAAACATAGGTAATAGTGTAAATGTTTTCTGTCTAAGCATTTTAATTAACAAACAGCTGTAGTGTTATTCAATGAAAGATACTCAAAAAGACATTGCTGCTGCAAGAACACACTTGTCATTCCCAGAGCATGAATTAAATTTGATTTCTTTATGGAAGAGGAGAGACTTTGTTGTGTTTTGACATGAGATTTCTCAAGTTTTCTTGTGGTAGTTGATACTGGACCAATTGAGAGGGTGAGGTAGGAGGTATAGATCATGTGCTGTCCTGTTGTCCCTGCAAGCAGGTGTGGTTCTGAGGCTAGGAAACACACAGAGAGACCGAAAGAGCAACGCCCAGGCAGCAGTTAGTCAATACCTTGTTTCTCAAAACTCTGCAGCAGAGCTCTCTCAGGGCTAGAACGTCGCTTCCCACTATCTGCATCCCTGCCCACACATACCAGAATGGCTGTTGTAGTTCCTCAGATGCACATCAAGTATTTCAGACTAGCAAATGTAAAACTCTGGAACTGTTTGGGCTTTGGTCTTGTACTTGCCTTCTTGATTTCCCTCCTTAAGTAATAGACCACAATTAGATGAGATTCAGTAATGAACATACAGTGTTTCCTTTCTTATTTGCTCACTCCCTGTGTTCCTTTGAAAATCAGAGAAGATTTTTAAGAAATCTTAATGATTGCCTATTAAAGGATCTTTCTACCTCCAGCTCAGACACAGTGTAGTAAGAACTATAGTTGGAAGTGGTATTGGAGTGGACGTCTGCCATACAGAAGGGGGTTTTGTGTTTCATGAGAGCAGAAGGACTCTAGAAGAGAAATGTGTTGTCTTTTAGGCATCTTCCACTAATATTTGGATTATGATGATAGAAGCAGGTTGAGCAAATGCTGTGACCTAGCTGGCATCCAGCCTTACAGAGAATCTTAACCTGAGTGTCTCTGTAGATCTGTGCACTTGGAGATCTTAGCTTTTGTTACTAACAAAAGGTGAATAATAGAATTTAACCTTGCAGGTGAACAAGGTTGATACAGTCTTAGAGAAAACAAAAGGTAGGTCACTGGTATCAAACTGAAAACTACGCATGGTATTGGTTTGATTCTTACATCTTTGGAGGCTTGTGTAATTCAGTCTTGCCTTTGAAGTGTGCCGAGTGTCTTTGTGAATAGCAGATCTTTACATCAAAGGAGCATCACCAGAGAGGTTCTGGTATGAAGTGTGGTCCTACAGCAGTGACCAGATGTATTTAAAAAAACTCTTCTTAGGTGGAGGCAGAGCGACGAGCACATGAACAAGAGGAGAACAAGGCAAGTGAGGAATACATTCAACGGCTCCTAGCAGAAGAGGAGGAGGAGCAGAGACTGGCAGAAGAGAGACGGAGGGAGATGGAGGAGCAGCTGAAGCAAGATGAAGAGTTGGCTTGGCAGCTGAGCAACAGTCTGGTGAGCTGGGGTCAAAGGGGACAGTAGCAAACGTTGATAGAGTGCAAACCACTTGGACTGTCCAGAGCAGAAGTGAAACTTTAGAACAATCTAAATTTATTTTAATTGTAGTTGGAAAATGTTAGCCCTGGTACTTTAGTTCCTTGGTTGACCATTAATTTTTGAAGAACCAGTGGGAGGTGAAACACCCCAAACATTTCTGTTTTCAATGTGAAACATTTTTAAAACGTTGGTTTTCTTGTGAATACTTCCTTTTCCCCATGATTTAGAAAATATTTTTTTGAAGAAAATGATGTCTGCAACCTCTACTGAAAAAAGAATATATGATTAATGTTTATCTTATTATTTTGGGATTTCGTTCATTTGGTTTGGGGTTTTGGTTGGTTTGGTTTTGGCTACCTGATAATAATCCTAATGATGAAACCTGTGTACTATTTGAGCAAAACCTCTTGCCTTTTAATGCCAGATACAGGAATGTGTCCAGAACATATAACATGTCTTATTCCATAGTTATCCATTACTTACAGTTCTAGAATTCTTTGAACAGAAAGTAGTTCTCTGCATTTTCTCCAGTTTGTGTTGTGTTTTATATAATGCTGTTTTCACTTGTCATTGAAGAATGAGGATCCCAAAGGATATGTGCTCAGCAGCCCTTCACCAGCAGGCAGTGTCTCACCTGAAACATCCCCAGCTAATTTGTGCAAGATGAAGAACAAATCAAGCAATACTGGAGACATTCAGAAGTAAGTAATTCAAGGTTGTTTTTTTCCTTAATTACTGGTCTGTTTCTGCTCCATTTGCTTCCTTGGAATCTTGTAGTCCAACTTCCCTGCATAATCTGGTGCAAGTGTAAATTGTTGAATGTTAAAACGTCTCACAGGATAATAATAATAAGAGGAGGGAAATGTTTGCCCTTCTCTTGTTTTTTGGGTATTTTTTTTTTTGTTGCTTGTCAGAATGAACTTGAAGATCCTGATTAATACAAAGAACTGACAATTCAAGAATAAAAAAGTTTTTAAATGTATACTTATTATTTTTTTTTTTCCCTTTCAAGGTATCTGTCTCCAAAGCTTCATCATAAATTGGGATCAGCATCATTCTCCAGAACAACAGAAAGAGGCAGCAGTGACTCTGGCTCTGTGGTAACTAGAATCATTTTGTTCTAAATCTCAATGTTAGCAATTATGGGTTATTTTCTCCTTGCCAATCCTATATTCCCCTTGCACATCAGCACAGAGCTGTTTATCTTGCCCTTTTTGAACTACCTTCAGTGTTCATGATTGCTGAAAGCAGAAAGGGAAGAAACCCTTGTATAGCCTTACAAGTACCTTACCTGAATGTCTTCAGCAAGCTCTGGGTTGCAACTGGTGGTGTATAAAACTAAAACGATGGTTCTGGAGCTCTCTGGGGAGGTTGCACTCTGATTTTCATCATTCCTTATGTCTGTCTGTCTGAATTTTTCTGTTAGGCTTCAAAAGAAGATGAGCAGATTTGAGTAGTTGATCAGAGGAAAATGCTGCAGTTGTGTTCTCTGCCTATTAGCTGGGCTTCTGGAGGTTGCTTTGAGTATTTCTGTTATTATTAAACAATTATGCTTTTTTAATGAGAAAAAGTTAATATCCCAGAGTAGTTATGAGCAGTGCAGCTATGAAAAGTGAGATTTGCATTTTACTCACATCTCTTGGATTTTGATAAATTTAATTCATTAATGGTCTCTCTGTTTTCTGTAGGAGACCAACAGCAATGAAGGCAGCAGTTCTGCATGGCAGGATGAGCAGGAGGAAATGCCAAAGCTGTCTCCACAGCTGACCAGTGTGATTAAAGATTCCAGCATGAAGGATTCGTTTTTGGAATCCTGCATGAACTACTTCAGTGCCTCAGCTTCAGAGGAAACTGCCACTGTCAAGCAGGAAGGAACAGCAGGATCAAATTGTCCAGAAGAGGAAGTTCCAGATGTGCTTCATGAAATCATTAAAAGTGAAGAGTCTAGAACAGTCCCTCGCAGATCCAAAGGAGAAGGTGATGGAACTGAGCCAAGCAGTGACAGTTTGGCACACGTAGAAAGCATAAACTTTGAAAACTCTGCTGAAACTCATACCTGTATTCAGTCAACAGTAAATTCTGTGATGTCTGACAGCAAAAGTGTAATATGTGACCTCGTGAGGGTGGCTGGACACTCAGATGAAGAGAAACCAGAGAGACTGCAGAACACTAAGGAGACTCCAAAAAGAAAGTCCCCAGAGCCACCTGCTGAAGCAATGGTTGACTTGTGCATGCTTGACAAGAGGAGAAGAACTTTACCAGAAAGTTTAGGGGGCCAAGGGGAGCAGATAAGTGATTTTAAGTTGCAGATGCAGAAAGCCTTTGAGCAGGAGTTCTATGAAAGGCGTATGCAGGAGGAGCAGGACAGGCTCCTGGCTCTGCAGCTACAAAAGCAGATCAACAAGGAGGAAAGGACTCTAAATAGACAAAAGGGCTCTCCAGATGAGTACCTGCTTCGCACGAAACCACCGCAGTCTGGGAAAGACTCTTCTGCCAGGAATGGAAGTGCTAAGATGGCAAAAGACTCCAAGGTACAGAAAAGCCAGGCTGACCCAAGTCACCGCAAGACTCGCAGAGGTTCTTGCAATGAAAACTGGCAGTCCCCTACCAGGCTCCGGATGAAATCGCCCAGCATCAAGGGAGGAAAGGTTCTGAATTGTGTGGTTAATACCAGCGACACGAATGATATTTGTTCACTACCGAAGAATAAGCAAAAGACAATCCTTCAGATGTTCAAAAGCTCTGTTGTGGAGTAGATCAACAGAACCACAGACACGTGGTGGAGTGAGAAAACTGTGATAATGCTTTCTCCTGTGTTGGGCAAAGCTTTCAGTAAACAGTTTGAAAGTTGTTGGTTTTGAGGGGGATCACTTTGGGCTACAAAGTGTTGTGTAGTCTTGGGAAGTTTTAATAATGTATGCCCCTGGACTTTAAGAAAATGTAGTTGGTCTTTTCTTGGCTACAGCTTATTTTCTAGCACTTGCATTTACATAATTTTGAATGTGAATACTGTTAGTGCTTAAAAACAAAAGTAACTGATGGTCTTACCTTACAATGAGAATTCGAAGCCTTTTACAGACAGGATGCACATTCCACGAGGCAACAAGTCAATGAGTCTGTATTTCCATTTGTCTGCCAGCTGCAAGGTTGGAGCTTCTCTTGGCACAGCCAATGTTCTGTTAAATGGAAGCACGTTACTGGAATTGAGGCTCTTTGTTGAATTGCATTGTTCGCACACAGTTAACAAGAGTACGCCCAGACAGCCAGTCTTGCAGACACTCTTTCATATCCTACTAACCCCTTTCTTAGACAAAGAGGGGAAAACCAGGTCATTCTCCCATTGCCAAAACCATCTATCTTGCATAGATGCCAATAATATAAGTGGCTGTGGGTTCATATTTTCCTCTATTGATAGAGGATGTTTCTGCAGGTCTGACTCGCACTGTTGTTTGGAAATAGATACTTTTGTTTTCTTAGTGCTAGTGTTCTGCAACCTTTTCCCTGTATGATAATATTACCTATATTTAGTGCTATTTAATTTTCATACTCAAACTGATTTGAGTCTGATTAGAAACACATAATATTAAAAAAAATATATTTAGTCCAGGAGACAGTTATAAGGGAGAAAGTTAAACCGAAAGGGGGGAAAAGCAGCTGAAAACTGGAGCTGTCAGTAGTGACACAACTATCATTAAAGATTTGTACACCTACCATGCCTGGCTGTAACTGTGCCCCCTCATTTTTAGAGAGACTACTGAACACTGTCTTCCAGTTGGAATTCAAACAAATATAATTCAAAAGAATTGCAACTTAGGCATGCGAGGAAGCTGAGGCCTGTAGGAAGCTGAGGCTGATGAAGAGTTGATCAGCAGAAGTATTCCTGTTAGGTTGTTTTATCTGTTTTTATTGTGAAACCATCTTTTGGCCTTTCTTTGCTTGTAATTGAGATACTTTTCCACTGTACATGTTTGAAAGAGAGCAAAGTACCAACCTACATTGCTGGAGAGTGTGTGCAGGTCACCAAAGTTAGCAAATGTTTTAATGTGTTCTGGTTTTGAACCTCGTTGATGGTCTATAGACTTTAACTCTGTTCTGGGGAATTTGTTACAAAATAGTTCAAAGCAGTATCTTCTGATATTTTAAGTTTTACAGAACAAAACCTGAAATCTTATTGGAAGTATGAACACCAGACCAAGCCAAAAATATGAACTGGTTTTGTTTGGGGTTTTTTTTTCTCCTTTGCCTGCCTGTCTTTAGTAATGGATGTCTCATAAATAAATGATCTATTCTAAGACTTTTTGGAGAAAGTTACAACAGGTGACGAGTTGCAACTCATTCACTTTACCTCTTGCTGCCTCAACCGTTGTGCTGGGAGCCTGCCTTCATTATTGATCTGTTTCTGTTTAATCCTTGCCTTTGTTTGGGTTGTTTTCTGTCTTACCCATGCAGTCAAATATAATCCTTCATTAATTAAAGTGCTCCTTAAGACAGATATATTGACTGTTTTCATGCTAGTGACACTCAGCCTTTCCAGTCACAATAAGCACATAAGAAGAAAACTCAATTTTCAAAACAGATGAGAAGAAAGTTTCCTTTTTAAGTCTACTTAGCTTCATTTTACAATCAATTTCTGAAGTCTGGTGTCTGTTTATAACTTGCTCAAAAGATGGCCCATGCTCTGGCATGGAGCTCCTCCTTTCCAGATCACATCTCCTGATGACAGCTGCCCGAGCAGAGGGATTGTGTGCTGCTCTGATTTTATTGTCTTTGGAGTGGCTTTTACAGCCAGGTCGTGATGTTTGAGAGATACATGGTGATACCGGTAAATATCCAGATAAACTCTTAAGAGCTGAACAGAATGAGGCTAGAAATTAAATGTATATACCCCGACAGCTTTGGTCTTCATCAAGGTTAAACTTAATCTGCTGCTCTCATTGTTTTGAGGCTAGTTTTGTCCCCGACACTAAGTAATGTTAGTCACAAGATAGGAGGCGTTTTGTTTAAAAAACACAGTAAGAGAGCTCGCCACTTCAGGAGGCTCATGTGGTCTAGCTGAGCACACCTCAGCGCTAACAGCCCCCTGCCAAGGACAAGGTTCCTTCGCTTGTGCCAGTTTAGGCACTCAGGGACTCTCCACAGTCTAATTCCAGATGTTGAGGGGGTAGGGGGAGCATTGAGGGCAAGGGAGAAGGGAGAATATCTTGTTCTGATCATTAGTTAAAACCCAGGATGTAAAAATATTATATGTACACATATATATACCTAAAATACACAAAACCTATGACCTATACCAAGGTGGGGTACTGCAAGCCCTCGCGTCCCTAGATTACCACATTCCTCACTGCATCCATGGCATCATAATCTTCACCAGGCACCTTTTTGGCCTGTCCTTTTAGATTTTTCTTGTAAGAAGGTGGAATTTGGCTACTGCTGAGTTGATTTTGGTTGTACCAACACCCTGTTTTTATTGCTGTGATCTGGAAACTTTGAAGCAGGTGAAATGAGCTTTGACTGGTTTAATGGTGTTTGTGAAGTGAGTCTACTTACACTGTCTGAGCTGGTGTAACAGTTCACTGCTTCTCAAAAGGGTGAGCTCACCTACTGCCTTCAGCTAGCTCTAGTGGTTTATTTGTCCCTTTTTAAACAAGTTAAGCTCATCCAACTGCCAGGAAAAAAAAAGCAAGTACCAAAAACCCCAAATAATTTCACAGGCTTAGTCACTTCCCTAAGAGCCAGAGGTGGTGTGGGGATGGGAGGGAGAGAAGTGAGAGGGGGAACAGATCTGCCTGTTTTAACAGCAGCAAGTTTTTAAAATCTTGGATTTCTAAGGAACCCTCTGCTTTCTGGGGTACTCACTTTGGTTGACAGCTGTTAATGACAAGGTGCTCTTGCTGGCAGCGAGCCAGCCACATGCTGTGCTAGAGTAGTAAAATATTCCTTTTCTAGCATAGGGGTTGAAAACACTCGGTATACTTGTTGAGGCCGTTTCTCTTCCGACTTCCCTCCTCGATACCTGTGGGCCCTGTGTCCTCCCCTCTGAGGGCAGCCCCTCTGCCAGCCCCTTTGCCGTGGCGTGGGCGTCTGTGAAGAGGCAAATCTGCGTGGAACCTCCAGCCTCGTGTGGCGAACAGACCGTACCGCCGCTGAGGCCTCTTCTCCGGGGAATATTGAGGGCGGAGGGCCTGAACCAGAGGAGGACGGGCCCGGCAGCCGCCATGGCGCTGGCGGGCCGGGCAGGGCCCCGTTTCCATGGCAACTCCCGCCCCTCCCGTGGGGGCGGGCCAGAGGACGGGGCGCGTGCCGGGGTCGCGCCTGCGCGGAGCGCGCGGGCCGGCGGCGTGCGTGTTGTTGTGCGGCGGCGGCAAGATGGCGGCGCACGGGGGCTCTGCGGCCTCCTCGGCGCTGAAGGGGTTAATCCAGCAGTTCACCGCCATCACGGGTGAGGCACACGGAAGCCGGGGCCCCGCCGAGCTCGGCCCCAGGTCGCCGCCGCCGCCGCCTGCTTAACAGGCGGNCGGGCCTGTCAGCGGGCGCGCCCCGGAGCCCGGCCTCCCGCGGCGGGTGGTGCCCGAGGCCCGGGCCGGGCATCCGCGGTGCCTCCGCCCGGTACGTCGCGGGGTCCCCCTCGGTTGTCCCCGGGCGGTCGAGCTTCTCGGTGGTGCGGGTGCGTATCCTCCCTCCCCTCCCTTCCGGCGGCCCGGTCCGTTCCGCCCCGGGAGACGCGTCCCGCTCCTGCGGGTAGAGCTGGGGGCCCGGAGCGGGGCTGAAGCTCAACCCTGAGTCCGCGTTTCGAAAGAAAAAAAAGTAAAAAGACTCATAAAGTACGGTCGACTTACTGAGAGTTTAGTTTGCTAGTGAAAATAGCAAGTCACTTTTAAATTGAAGTTTGTGGCAGGTGATAATTCTGCTGTAGTTTGTGTGCTCAGAGTGTCTGACCCACTTTGTGTTTAATCTGCTTCACTGTAGTTTCCCCCTTGCTTATGGCATTGCACATCAAATACTGAACGAGTGTTTAATAAAACATCTCTGGCTTTTTAGTTAACATAAGTGAAACTGCTTTTAATTCAGGCACTCTAACCAGACCAGTTTCAGATGGTGTCCCTGTACTCGGGCTTGGACTCACATCATAAACAGGATGTTGAAGGTGTTCAGAACGTTGTGAACAATGCTGGTAGAGTGCACTGGGAAATTATTGATCACTCAGCTATGCTTGAAGGAGCCTTTTAGAATGAAGTCTAATAAAAACTCACAGCAAATACGTTTTCATTCCAGTGTGTACCTTGTGTTTTCAGTAGTGCTTGAGATACTTGCTAAAACCCAAACCAGAACAGGTGGAGCCTTCCTAGTTTGCTCTTCCTGACAGCTTTTTGTGCTCGTACATATATTCATGTTAAACATAAGAGCACCCCTCTTATGCTTTCACAGAGGGGGAAAAAAAGAACCTGTTGGGCTCTACTGTTAAATAGAGTTTTGAAGTTTCTTTTTTCAATTTTAAAAATAAGGTTATATTTCAGTGTGTTGTCATGGAGCTTGTCCTGCTGATTCTGTCATAATTGACAGGTGTTGAGAAGCACACACCCTCTGTGATCTGTGTTAGCAGCTCTCAGCTCTGAGTTGTAAGCGTACAGAATCCCTCCTGTCCGTGGGGAAAAGGCTGAATGAATCCTCTCTGGCAGCTTGATTCAGGCGTGGGTGATGCTGAAAAATGAAATAGTCCTTGATGTATCTCTCTTCTCCAGATGGCAGAATTGTGTTTCTTTGGTGCTCTCATCTAGGAAAGTATTTCTCAGAGAATGTAGCTCCCGTTTATCTCTACCAATGAAATGATGGGATCTCTTTGAAATCTGCTTTGAGACTTAACAAATATTTAATATTTTCTATCTGCCAGCCCAAGAACTGAAAACAGTATAGTGGCAGTTTCCCTAGGAGTGATGAATCAGTACTTGCACTTTCTGTGTTGGTGTCTCTTTAAGTAGTGGAGGGTTGAATGTAATTTTTCTTCTAGTTCTAAATGAATGAGTTCACATGGCTGTACAGTGAGGTTGCAGGGTGCTGTGCATATTCCAGACTGTACAGATAATAATTGCTGCAGTTGACGTTGAAATGAGTTGAAAATGCCAAAGAGCAGTTTGAAGAACGTGAACTTGATGCTCTTGCGCTCGTTAGTTTTTATTTTGTACTTTCTTCATCTCAGTTAAGGTCTTAGAATAACAGCTGACTCCCAGCCCAGTGCACTTGTCAGGCCAGGTTCTTGGGGTTTTTTTTTGAAAACCAGTTCCCTGGGTAAATTTGGCTTTCTCGATGTTTAATGTGATGGTGCAGGTTGTTTAGAAGTGATTTATCTTGGCAGTTTCAAAGTGTATTTTTTATTCTTTATGGATGAAGGTGCTTCTGCTGATGATACGGTTTTTGAGAAGTTGGGAGGTAGAGGCAGACCCTCTGAGGAAGAGTTACAAGTGATGTTAAGAACTACTGTTTCATCCTGAGCAGCAAGAGTGAGACTGGATTTAGTTGCACTTGGGAGAGATTGTAACAAACTTTAATCGTTATACAAATAGCTGTGTAGACAAGTGCTACTTTCTCTTGGCTCCCTTCCCTCATGTGAACTGAGCTTCTACTGGTTTGGTTTCGCCTTGTAGTGCAATCAGTAAAACAAAGTGTCTTTTCTTCCATCTCTAAATGTCTTATAAGCGGGTAAAAAACTTTGGCAACTGATTCAGTATTCTCCCTATTAAAATGTTAAATCAGATTTTCACTTTTTCTGTGTATGGAAAATTGTACCAGGAAAACCCAGCCCACGCCTCAGGTGGCTTCCACTGGGTTTTCTCCAGAGGGAAGGAAGAGGTCTGGCTGTGCTGTGTGCAGACATTTTTTTCTCCCATGAGATGTGTGTTTGTCTCATTTCATAGTTGTACTTCAGGGACAAATGGCAGCTGATGAACTAATGATTAATGCTTTGATTGAGGAACCTTGCTGGGCAGCTCTTCATGGCGCTTCCAATCAAAATGCTTTCTAAAGAATGCTTTAATTCTTCTTTGGCATTGCAGGTGCCAGTGAAAGTGTGGGGAAGCACATGCTTGAAGCATGCAACAATAACCTGGAGATGGCTGTGACCATGTTCCTGGATGGTGGGGGCATAGCAGAGGAGCCCAGCACCAGTTCTGCAGGGGTCTCTGCTGTCCGGCCGCACGCTGAGTACGTACCTGGGCAACGTGTCTGTGAGGATTTAATAGTGCAAGGCAGAGCAAATCAGGCAATTGTCACTTCTAACCTGCTGTCAGCTCACTGTTATACGTGCTTCTGTGGTGATCTTGTTAGAGTCATTGCTCCAATGTTGTTCTGAGTAAATAAGTTCTTACTACATAAGTTTTTATGTAGACCAACGTAAGCTGGTCTCTCTTGCATGTACTTCAGAAGTTTCTGTAGTTTGTACATATCAGTGTTTTCAAACAGAGCTCAAGACACTGAAGTGGGGATCCAGTAGTAAGAGATTCTTACTTTTAAATTGCTCCAGCAATCTTACTTTGTGTTAATTTGGCAGTTCTGCTGTTTTGGTTCTTATAAGTGTGTTGACCTTCGTCTCCTTTGCAGGGATTTTACTGTGTTAAGTTTAGCCAGATTTGGCCCTGGAAAAGCCAGGTTGTGTACCACCAGTGTGCAGAAGAATAAGCAACTACAGAATCTGCATCTGTGGGAGAAGGAAAGATTGGTGAGGAGGGTTGTAAACACGCTCAAGTGACTCGCAGCTGGGCTGTCAAAAAACAGCTTTGTGTGCTTGACAAGTAGAATATCTGTGCTTAGATAACACGGGGCTGTGAAGGACTCAGAGACACCTTATTGAACATGTTTGAGATTCCTGCCCTGCTGTGGGAAAGACCCAAGCACAGTGAAAAACTACACCTGCAAGAATCCTATAAATGCAGCAGAAAAAGTCGTTCCACTTGAGCGTGGCAGAGAGACTTTCAGTGCTGCCTGTTAACTTACCTGCTGGGGATAAATGAAGTATTTTGAGTGGAAGCTAATTGGTGTGTCACATTCATTAAATGTTCTAAATTAAACCTAGCCATGCTTTTGTCTTTATGAAAATCTTCCATTTCAGGAAGACGACAACTAAATTTTAAAGAAAATTCTTGCCCCTTATACTTCTGAAGCACATGTATAAATTTAAACCATTCTTTTAGCACTAACCTTTATAGTTGATGTCAAGTGCCTTCCTGCTTGAACTTTTGAAGGGTAATGAATTGAAACTCTGTATCTATACATGTTAGAGTTCTTATATCTAGACAACTTCTGGCACATCAGTGACTTAAGATTCAAGTTTTTATTGGAATACTTTGTTTTTTATACTTGACGCCCTCCAGGTGCTGGTCAGCTTAGTGTTACTTCTAGGAAGAGAGAAAAATAAATATGCAAATGCAAACTGGAGACTAACTAGCTTCACAGCAGCAATCAAAGATGTGGAGGTTGATAGCAAGGTTAGTGCATCTTGCTAACATTTTGAGTTACTTTTTGAAACCTGGATTGCCAAGAGCCACAAACTGCACATTGACAACTTGGAAGGGTCCAAGGGAAGAGGGCACTTTAGGAGTCATTCACAGGCAGGGTATAGCAGTGGATTTCCTTGGGTGAGCCTGTGCCCTCCTTCCTGTAGATCCAGGGGCCAGGTGACCATACTAAGAACCCTTGTGATTTCCTTTCTTCTCCTAGTCACAATTTCAGATTATTTTGCAGTCTCTGCAAGCATAACCAAACCCTTGATATGTGAGGGAACACAGATATGTAAGCAAAGAAATGGATGAAAATGGCCATTTTGTCCACCTTGTTTTCCTTCCTCTGGAAAAGAGAGGACTGTGAGTTTTAGGTGGAAGCAAAAAGTCTTCCAACAGAAGGAAACTAGTAATAAGGAAGATAATATTTTTATTTTCTCTAGATAATCATGAGAGGAGGGTGGGAACTGGATTAATTAGCAGCCCTTGCTAAGTTTTAAAGAAATTTTTCCAAGTTCTAAGAAAGTTATTAAAGAAGAAGAAAAGTTTAAATAGTAGATTGACAAAGCCTGGGGTCAAGTCACCCAGGGATTTGTGTAATCTTCTGTTACAAAGGTTGTTCATGCCAGATCATAATGCAGAGTGTACCAAGTCAGTGCCATGAGTGGAAATAAATAGTCTCCTGAGGTCCCTTTTGACCCCATATCTCTTGACTCTGTGCAATGGTGCAGCAGCATCCTTAGCTGGTTCAGGTTGTAGGAGCTTTTGGAGCACAATGGGATGAGGTTTATATAGTACTTGGGATATTATATTCTCTCTGATTTTTGCTTTTTTTTTTTCTTCCCCTTTGATAGAGATGAAGTACGAGCTCCAATTCCTCAGAAACAGGAGATTTTAGTAGAGCCTGAGCCCTTGTTTGGAGGTAGGCTTGTACTCTTATTTGGGGTTTTTTTGGATGAGCTGTGTGACTAAAGAAAACCAGAACTTGCTGAATATGAAGAAAGCATTGTATGTATTTTTATTCTTGCTTTTTTTTCCCCTGCTGCAGCTCTGCAGCTGTACAACATGAAATAACACCTGGGTTACCAAAAACCTCACACAGTAGAGATGCTGCGTTCCCAGTGGTGCTAATTTGTTAACTCCTGTTTCGTGAGACTTTGTGAGGCAGCAGCCAATTAGTTATTGTAAGGGTGCATCTGCCTTCTGGGGGTTCAGAGCCATGTGATGTGCTGTGAAAGTGCTCAAGATGGTGGGATAAAAAATTGAGCCTTGAGTGATGAGTGGAAATGAAGAGGGAGGGTGATGGATCAGAAAGGGCTGAACTATATGCTCCCACATCAGTCACGCTGTGCATTCCGATTGTTTTCCCACATATGTGCTATAAAGCACTACTATGTTGTTATTTTGATAGTATAACTTTGAAATAACTCTTGACATGTGTTTTTTGCAGCCCCTAAAAGACGCAGACCGGCGCGCTCGATATTCGATGGCTTTCGGGACTTCCAGACAGAAACCAGTAAGTGTCTACAGAGCAGCAAGCTAGAGGTTCTGTTGGTTTTTTAGTGCAAGTAAGACTGAAAAACAGTTCCTGCTGTAGGTTAGGACAGCTTTCAGTCTTTGAATGGTTTTTAAATTACCTACTGTATAGCAAATGTGTTTTTTATCCTAGGCTGTTGGTTGTTGTAGTGTCAGTGGCGTTTGCTGACCTGTCTCTTCCACCTTTGTGGTATAGTTAAGGTTGTTAGTTTGTTGTTCTGGGGAGGCTGGAGGGAGAGTACAGAGAAATGGAGATATGAAGCAGGTAGTGAGGATACTGGTCCAAACACTCCTGCCTGTGTTACCTAAGAAAACCTGCAGACAATATATTCTGTCTGCTTTGGCATGGCAAATATCTTCATGATAATTTTCAAAAACATGAAATAAATGCCCAGTGGTTGAGAAAGGCAGGGCAAGCAGGATTCTTACCTTACATAGCAGCTAATCTTGTTCATTGTGCTCCCATCTTGTTTTGTGTATAAGCCTATAGCCAATAATAAATCCATCCTCTGAGTATTTTGTCTAATTCAGCTTCTTTTCCTCCTGGGGCTGTGCAGTTCGACAGGAGCAGGAGCTACGGAATGGAGGGGCAGTAGATAAGAAACTCACTACTCTAGCAGACCTCTTCAGGCCTCCCATTGATCTGATGCACAAAGGCAGCTTTGAAACAGTAAGTTTTGAAATTTTGGTCCATTTAATTATTGTGATGACTGTGTACAGTGTGGAAGCCTCGTTGTAGGCTGCTGGGATGTACGGAGTCATTGCCAGATGATCAGAAAGTTACAGAAGACCATAGAGTGATAAATATTTGGTGGACTGCATATGGAAATGTTGTTGACTTATTGAACTAATGATGGTTGATCATGTTATTTATGTTTAAATATAAAAGTGGCAAATTACACTTGGTGCAAGCCTTCAGTGCACAAGGGAGGCTGGTCAAAATGAAAAAAAATGCTTCCCTTGAAGTATTTTTTCAGAAAAAGCTGAAATAAGATTGCTTTTGATAGGTGAGCAATAACTTTGCAAGGGGCAATATAATTTGCAGCATAGCCCTGCTCAGGAGCTCAGGCAGAGTGATAACCTGGCAAAGTGGTTTCTGATACCTGAGCTGGTAGAAGTATTTGAGTGTGGCACAACTTTGTATAAAGTCATAGTGGTTTTCTTTTGCACCTGGTAATGATAGGCAAAGTATCCAAGGGATTGTCTGGCTGTTAGCTTTAACTAACATATGTTTAATTTTCATTGAAATTCCAGGTTTAAGGGTGCTGACAGAATAGCTGTGTCTGCCTCAGCCAGCACTTGGTGCGGTGAAGCAGATGAGCAGCCAGGGTTTGCTTCCAACAAGGTTGTGCCAGGTCCTCCAGCTGATGATACCTGCTGGGGCTGTGGTCCAGGGCTGTGTGTGAACCCATCAGATACGTGGCTAAAGGCAACAGTAAAAGGAATTCACATGCAAACAGCCAGTGCTGCTCCAGGCTGGAACCTGCACACAGTCAGTGAGCACCCTCTGGCTTCTGCTCTGGAATTGGAGATGTGTGCTAGTCTTTCCTCCTGTCTTGCTAAAAAATTATCAAGACTTTAACAGTTCCGCCACAGCCAAAAGTATTTCAGAAGATGAAATAACTGATTGATAGATTTGATTGTCCTAAAGTCTCTTCATTCTTATTCAGTCTTGTAAATTAAAAAAAAAAAAGGTTGGGGGGGAGAGAGGGGATGGAGTTTATGTAACACACCTTCTGTTCTTTGCAGTGACTCAAATTTAAAGGCGTACACTTGCTGGTATTGGTATTCACCTTTCTGTGTTACTGTACAGTTCTTTGTCCCATGGGATACCTTTCATTTCAAACTGATGCTCCTCAACTTCATTGCAGCAATCAAACAATAAAATCTTCAGCTTCTCAATTTGTTGACCATCACCCCTTCCATTCTACCCTTTATGGCTGTAGCCTGTTGTGCTGCTTCAGCCTGGGACAGTTTTGGGCCTCTTGTGAGGATTTCAGTACTTCTGTGAAGTGACTGTAATGTTGCAGAGTTTCAAGTCTGTCTATATGAAGTTTCCTCATTTTTCCAGTTGAACCTTTTCTAGCTGCTCCCTGCTTTACAGCTGAATTTTGTTTAGTTTGTATGTGGCAAGCAGCAGTAGTTTGGAAGCTGATCTAGTCATTTATTTTTGCTTAAGATGCCTCTAGACTGGCTCCTTGCATGGGTGCAGCTGCAGATGCACTTTGGCACAGGAATGGCCAGTGCCATAGGATGTGTGCCTGGCCCGGGCAAGAGAGCACAGATAGGATGTTTCTTGTGAGTTCATCTTATGCTTTTTGTCACCTGTTGTCTTCCAAACTGAATCATGCTCGATTAGCAGATGGCCAGAAGGTCACAAGATGCTGGCTCCACTTCCTTCTTTCTCTCTGCTGACTTAAAGGAGGGAGCAATGCATTTCAACAAAGCTGAGCAGGGAAGAACCACCACAGCATTATAAACCAGGCACGGGTCAGAAAAATCAAGTGAGAGGAAAACATGTTCTTTTAGTAGTGCAAGAGGTTATCCAGTGAGATCCAGCCCTGAGTGTAAAAAAAAGGCTTTTTTCACATGCTGTCTAACCAGATTGCAGTTTTGTTGTTATATGTTATAGTGATGAAAAATGTGAATGGATAAAAAGGGTCGAGGTAAATTTAGGACAGATTATAGAATCACAGGGTGGTTTGGGTTGGAAGGAACCTTTGAAGTTCTTCTAGTCCATTGTATCTGAGATCCACTACCTCTGGTTTTGAAGGTTCCTACTCTGCTGGTTGCTGAAAGCTTGGACAGAGGTGCTTGCAGAGTGGTTGTTCCATACCTACCCTACCTGTGTGCTCTTTGAGTGGCCTTTGTACCTCAAAAGAGGAGGAGAAATGGGGTGCAGCTGATGTTGGAAACAGTGGATCTAAAGCCATCAGACATAACTTTCAGGATATACAAGACAGTTCCCGAGCCTTCCTCTGTTCTTCTGTCACTTACCAAAATGACCCACCAGTGTAATCTCCAAACCCACAGTGTTTCTTCCCCCCCACTCTTCTCCTTCCACCCCCTCAGACAAACCCCAGTAGCTGTGTAAGAGCAGAGTTGTGTGTGTGAGATGGTAGTAATGTAACTGTGTCCTTTTAAATGTTCAATGTGAAGCCTGTTGTTTTCAGAAGGGAGCTAAAAGCTGCAGCTGCTCTAAAGCTGAAAACACCTTTGCAAATGTTCTGTGTGGAATTCCCTGCTTGCATCCTTTGGAGGACCTCAGCTGGGCAGAGGAGAGGGAGAGCCAGGTTTTCACTAGTCCTGAAAAATATTCAGAGTGAGTCAAAGAGTGGGATGCACTTTCCAGCTTTCTAGTTATATATTTTTCAGTTTATTCTTTTAATCCAACATAGATTACATTAGAACACAGGACTAAGGCAATCCAATTTACTCAAATAAAATAAGGATTTTTGTTCCCTTTAAACTTGGGCAGTACCTCTAGGCCTTGTCTTAACATGGATTTCATTGAATTGGTTCTCAAAATCCACAGTTAGCTCAAAACAAGTCTTCTAAATAAAAGCATAATGACCATGTTTAAGACCTTCACCCAGTTACTTGTCACCATCCCCACTTTTCTCTCCTGGTGACCAAACACTGGATCCTGACACTGTAATATTAGTGGTAAGTAGGTAGCATGAGGTCCCTTGTGAGACCAGGGGGACTATTCCATGCTTCTACAGTAACTTTTTGTTCTTTATGTAAAATAAGAATTGGCTCTGTGGGTCACCTGGCCACGCAGGTTAATTTTGTAGACCAAGATTCTTCACTTTGTGAAGCTGAGTGTGTGGGGCTCACGTGTCTCTCACACATTGGATAGACTGAGTATTTGTTGGATAGGCTGACTATTTAAAAGTGCACTGGCTATTAGTACTTTTTAAAGTAAAAACTTTGGTTTGTGGAACAGAAGATTGCCCAGAACAGCAAAATCTTACATAACATCCTAATTCCTTGAATTTGCTGTTAAGTGCATTACCAGCAGGATGGTGAACACACTTAAAAATAAATACTTTTTTCTTTTTTAAAAAGAAGGGGAATTAATTTGCTAGTTCCAGTCTTTCCAGGTGGCAAGAGCATTCCTGCTGTTGATCTAGCCCTCTTTTTTTCAACAGGTATGACAGTTCAGCGATCAGAATTACATTCTTGATCAAACTCCTACCATTAACTTGCAACCAAGCAATCAGACAATGCCAGCTTTGTGACTCAAACCAGTAAGATTTCTTCCTGCGCCTTCCTGTCTTCCTCCCCACTTGCAGTCTGGAGAAGGAGCATCAGCAAGGGATGCCTAACTCAGCAGTTGTAGAGTAATAGAGGAGCTCAAAACTTGGAGAGGAAAAAGAAAACACACAGAGAGGGGGCCCTGTTGAACTGATGCGAGTCCTCTGCCAGTTTTGCAACCCACTTAATTAGAAGGTGGTGCACAGGTTCCTGTGTAGAAGGAGCAGGTCTTTCCTCTGTTGTCAGCTCAGTGTGGTTGACTACACTCTTGCCTGAACAGATCCTTTATTCAGCATCCCCCTGTGTCCCCCCCCAAGCTACCTTCCCCACTCTGTGCTTGGCCTGTTGAAATCCAGCAGCTCTGTTCATCGGTGTGACTCTGTAATTCAACCAGTCTCATTTAAAGCAGGTCTCTCAGCCCTGCCCTCTGTTGTGTGGATGCCTTTTCACTAGCACTGCCCATCTTTCTCACTGTGGAGGGGCTTTGGTGAAAAATCTGACAACGTTAGAAGCCATCACTGATCATTGCTGGCCTTGGTTGTGTCTGGCTCTCCAGTTGTACCTGATGAGGCTTTTCTGTCTGCTTGCAGGCCAAGGATTGTGGTCAGATGCAGAACAAGTGGCTCATGATAAACATTCAGAACGTGCAGGATTTTGCCTGTCAGTGTCTGAACCGTGATGTCTGGAGCAACGAGGCTGTGAAGAACATCATCAGGGAGCATTTCATTTTCTGGCAGGTGAGAAACTTAATGGGGCTGTGAGGGTAACGGTGTCCTGGTGGATAAAGGCAGTGAAGGAAACAAGTGGTACTGCTGCAGTTCTCTGGGTGAACTTGCAGAAAAGGTGCAGTAGTTCCTGCAGATGTTGTTGATGGATGTAGGGGTAGTTCATGGATATGCATTTGAATGCATAAACTGCCTTTCACTTGTGTTACCACATAGCTTCTAATGTGTGGAGTATTAGAGGCATATTTTCAGCTTGTCAGAGTTACTGTATGTACCACTTGTAACATGTGCTGTAAAATAGAGAAAAACTTTGTGTGATTTCAAGGTACAGTTTGTTTGTGTTCCCTCTCCACCCAGTAATTTGCTCCCACCGTGGTGTTTCGTAGGTATACCATGACAGTGAGGAAGGACAGAGGTACATACAGTTTTATAAATTAGCAGACTTCCCTTATGTCTCCATCCTGGATCCTAGGACAGGTAAGAAAAATGACATTTGCTTCCCTGCAGTTTCTATATGCCTTGAGAAGGAGTGGCAGTTGTAGGCTAGAATATCAGCTTTCACAGCATGTGTTACATTCAGCTGGAGAATCTCAGTTATTGTTTTGCTCTCTGAGAGACTGTGTTGTCCCTGAAGGAGTGAAGCAACATGTTTTGGAGAAACTCAGGGGATAAAACTCCCAAGGCATGCTGAAATGTTGTGTATTTGGTTATCGTGCTTGATGTAGCTTAGCCAGTGCTTTGCTTAGGAAGTTAAAATAGTACCACCTGGTGGTTGAACTCTGGAAGTGGTTTTTAAGTGTCCTTTTAAAAGCTGCTTGAAATGATGTGGTGAATAAACTACAATATTTGTAAAGCATGGAATGAATCTGCTTCCTCCTCCTTGCACAGTAGCTTTGTGATGCTCAGCCATGACTTATTAAATTACATCTTAATTTTGAAATGCCATTTTGGCTCTGGATTTGTTGTTTGTTTGTTTTACCTGAGGAATCAAACTTCTACCTCCTCCTCCAGCTCTTTTGAAATTGTTCCTTTTTCTTTTGTAGCCCAACACCCTTTCTTCTTTTTTCATCATGTAATGCAGCTGTATTAATGGCCTGGTCTCCTGCTTCTCAGGACTGAAGTAATAATGTCTGTAATCAGAGCTGAGGTTTCTTGCTATTTCACTTAAATCTCCCAACCCCTTTTTTTTTTTTTGACCCAGTATTGAAACTGAAGTTAGGACACTGTTCTTGGCACTTTGCTTACACAAACAAATGCTGTTTGCTAAAGTGCAGAATCAAAACAGGCAGGAATGTAGAAATGCTTCTTCATAAACTTAGTGATGTGGCTTTTCTTCGTTTTGAAGCCTAGTTCACCATTGTGTGCACACATTCCCATAGATAAAAAGAGAACAGACATAAACAGAGTCTATATTTGTCCATGGTTGAAACCTTTTCAAAGGAGTGGGAGGAGGAAGCTTCATGATTATCAGGTGGTGGCCTGTAGGAAGCTGCAGTTCCACAAACATGGGCTGTTGCACAGTGCACACACAGCAATGAACTGGGGTGTTTGACTGTTAAGTTGCAATCTTTTGCTGGAATTGTTTCAAGACACCTTTTGTTCCCTAGGCCAGAAACTCGTGGAGTGGCACCAGCTGGACGTGACGTCTTTCCTGGACCAAGTGACCGGGTTCCTGAGTGAGCATGGGCAGCTGGATGGCCATTCTACCAGCCCTCCCCAGAAATGCTCCCGTTCAGTAAGTATGAGACCTTCTGGGAGGACTGAAGGAATGTGCTGGCCTGACTTTGTCCAGCTCTACTCATTTCCCACTCATTAATATAAACAGACTTAATGAGTTAGTACAAGAGCATAGAAAAACATGGTGTGCCAGAGCATACCTGCTCCCCTGATAAGCATTTTAGTTGTGAAGCTTGTGCTTTTGCATTTGTTTTGGGTTTAGCAGTCCCAGGATTGTGTGTATGTGGAAGGAAAATACATTACTCCATCCCAGACTCCATTAAGTGGTCACAGCACAACTAGCTTTGTGCTCTTCATTCCTGACAGTTTTAGGAGCTTTGGAAGACTGATGTCCTCGTGGTTTTCAGCACATGTTTAGAAGTCATTTTTGTGTATTTGTGTTATGTCTGTGTTCAATAGGAGAGTCTCATTGATGCCAGTGAGGACAGCCAGTTGGAAGCTGCTATCAGAGCCTCGTTACAGGAGACACATTTTGATTCCTCACAGGCCAAGCAGGAGAGTCGGTCGGATGAGGAGTCAGAGTCGGAGCTTTTCTCTGGAAGTGAAGAGTTTATCTCAGTCTGTGGGTCTGAGGAGGAGGAGGAGTCGGAGAATCCTGCCAAGCTGAGGAAGTCTCCACACAAGGACTTGGGGCATAAAAAAGAGGAGAGCCGAAGGCCTCAGCCTGAGCCCCCTGCAAGGACTGAGCCCGGGACAACATCAAACCACAGAGTGCTGCCCTGCATTGATGCAGGGGTGTTGGAGGAGTCAGCTGACAAGCCTGAAAGTACATTTCAGGGCCTAGATGTGAATGGTAAGTTGCCTTTTTTTTTTTTTTTTAATAGTGATCCATGTCTTGTTTGTTTGTTTTTTCTGAAAATCTTTGATACTGACTAGCACAGTTTCATCCCTTGTTTGAGAAGCTGAATCTTTTCTTCTGTCTTCCTCCCTCCTTGGCACCAGACATTTGAGCCATTCACCTTGCCAGCAGCACCGCTTTGGGGTAGTGAGGCCACGAACTGCAGAGTCCTGTTAGAGCTTAAGTTTCTTAGTCTGAGACCTTGTTCACCAATAAAACAGCAGAATAACATCAGGCTCACCTTGTGCTCCGTTAGCCTGGCTGCCTTGGCAGTCTGGCCTGAGTTTCAGTAATGCAACTTTGGCTCATCCAACTGAGTCCTGAGAGACTTTGTTCCTCTCTGTGGTGCCTGAGCTGGGATGCAGCAGAGCTTGGTGGTCTCCAAGGCAGAGCTGCTTTTCTCTGGGAATGCTGAACAGTCACTGCTGCTCACTCTTTCAAATTTTACGTGCAGATTTTAAACACGTGGTAAAAGTATATCTACATAGACTGGAACCTTGTATTGTCTCCAGTCCCTAACCTTGGTGTGCCACCTAAAATCTACAGAAGAGCTCCATTCAGCTGCCTTGTTGTTAACTTGTAGTAATTCCTTTATGCCAGGACCAAAGGCACAGCTGATGCTGAGGTATCCAGATGGAAAGAGGGAACAGATTTCACTGCCTGAACAAGCTAAACTTCTGGTGAGTGGAGTTAATTGGGATCCTTGTGTGAGTACAGGAGAATTTCTTTTCCTGTGGTGGCACTACTGAAATCAGATCTACTGGAAGTGATATGTCCAGGGAGTGCTTGCACTGTCATTCTGTTGTGTTTCTTCCCTGTCTTTCCTCTCTTCCCATCAACAAACTCTGCTGGCTCTGTATGTTTCCATTGCTGCTTGAGCTGTGTGTCTGCACCATTGTCTTCCTCAGTCCCAAACCTGCTGGTTTCCTTTCTAAAATGACTCTAGGTGGCTTTTGCATTAACCATTAAATTACCTTAAAATACTCTTAGCTCCCTCGTGTTTGGTGGTTGGGGTTTTTTTTCCCCAAATGGAAAAGTTCAGTCATTACCCATGGTCAGACAACAATGAAATCAAAGGCAAAATTCTTTGAAAGCTAAAGACTGGGGAGCACTGGCAGAGTGTTGCTCTTACTGTAGGAAACAGCTTTACTCTCACATCTTTTTCCAAGTACTCTTTTACATCTTAGCTGCTGTTTGACAGCAGTCTGTTGCATGTATCATTAAGCATGTAGCAGTTTTGGATGCTTATTTAGGTGACACACAGGTGTAATATTGATATTCCTGATAAATCTGATGTGACTCCTTTTATGGACTGTGGTAGTTAAAGGAAGTTGGTCTCCCCATGTGATTTCCTTTGCTGCCTTCTGCTCTGCAGTCAGCAGAGGAATTTAGGTGAGTCAAGATTTGTGGGTAAAGATATCTTTTTATTGTAGAGCTGAACAAGCAGCTTTTGTGCTCCCCTCATGTGATCTTTTAAAGCCATTTCAGTCAGATCGAGTCTCAGATATTTCTTTGTGAGCATCACTTCCCTGCAGATTATTTTCAGCCCTTAGTTGCTTCCATCTTAAAACTCTCCAGAACAATAAAAATAAATTTTTAAGGAGACAGTTGCAGTTTAGAAGTTTTAACTGGTGATATGACATTGCTCTCCTACCAACACTGGCTGTTTTTTAGAACTTTTTTGAAGTCGTTGCATTGTTGTTGCTCAGGAGTGGCTTCTTTACACACTGTTATCTGCAGGATGTGTTAATGCTTCTGCTATAATCATAATCCATTTTTTCCCCAGAAAAAAAAAAGGCAACACTGCCTTTTTTATAGCAGCAGTTGTTCATTGCGTGCAACCAAGTAAGCTGATTTCACTCTGTCCAGCAGCTCAGCCCTTGTTTGCAGCACCATCTGCTTGCCTGAATAACTTGTTTACCAAGTCTCATAAGGCATGTAGGAAAGTTTGACCTTTAAACAGGTTAGCAGGCGGTAAGTGTAACTGAATTTTTAAATACAGTGGTTTGTAAAGGAGTTTTGTTGATCCTTGTTGGCTGAAAAGGAAGTCAAACACGCTTCCTTGCATTCCTCCTCAGACACAGGCATTGTGTTCTGCAAAGCCTCCTGGAGAACAGTCCAGGTTAAAGAGGAGGTTGGGGCAACAGTCTCCTCATAGCAAAGGTTTGTGTGTGGATTTTGATGAATTCAGAAGAAATCTGTGGTTTTCTTCTTTAAGAACCCACAACTTTTCATTCTGTCCCAGTCGTGCTCTGTGGCCATATCCCTGCTGCTCTGCCAGTCTCTGTTTCTCTACCCCTGTCTATTTTTACTTTCTGCTTTGTTTCTGGGTGAACTTGGGAAATCTTCCTCATGGCAGCATGGACATTAACCCTTCCTGATAGGTCTGCTTGTTGGATAGTGAGACTGATTCCCCTTCATCCCAATGCCCTCTGTATCCTGCCCCAATTGCTGTTGTAAGCAGAGAAGCCAATGAATTGAGAAAGAGCTTTAAAAAAAACCCCACAACAAAACACCCCCCAAACCTCATGTTTCTTGAAGGCAGGAAAAAAAGTATTAAAAATACTACATTTATTTTTGTCGATGCTACCTCACAAAAATGCTTCTTTGGTGGCTTTTGGGTTTAAGGGTAATGTCTGATAAGCAAGTAAGGGGGCTGCTTTTTTGTGACACTTAGGGGTTGGTTTGTTTGTTTTCAAATCTTATTTTACTGTGATGTGAATGTGTGATGTGGAATTCAGCCTGCTTGAATTACTGTGCTATTATGTATGCCTTCCATTCCAATAGCAAGGTAAAGATCACTTGATAATTAGTTTTTAGATGATTCATACCACGTGTGGGCCAGATTAGATATTAAAGTAAAAGAGGGTCTATACTAAATGCAAAATTTTGAAATTTCCTTTGTGATTATAAACTTCATTTTCTTCTAAAGGAAAATGGGGTATTTTTTGACATTTTTTGGTGTTGTTTTGAATGATATGCAACTTGTTTGCCTTTCCTTCTGTGCAGGCTCTTGTGAAGCACGTCCAGTCGAAAGGATACCCCAACGAACGCTTTGAACTCCTCACCAACTTCCCTCGGAGGAAACTCTCCCACCTGGACTATGAGATCACGTTACAGGAGGCAGGCCTGTGTCCTCAAGAGACTGTCTTTGTGCAGGAGAGGAATTAGCACCCTGGCCTGAGCTCTCCCAGCCTTTCTCTCCTCTTTGCCTGGGACATCAACCCATGAAATATGCAGTTGAGGGTCATAGGATTGCAGTGCTGGAATCAGGCAGGCAGCTGGCTGGCCCTTCTCTCTCTCCTTCCCTTCTCCTGCTCTAGTGACCAAATGAGAGTGTTCAGAGTTTGTTTTCTTCCTCAGCTTGGGCCCTGCAGAGAGCATTGGGAAGAACATCTTTCCTTTGTTTTCGTGGAATAAAGTATCCAGAGTGCTGGGGCTTGGAGTGGCCATAAGACACAGACCCTTCTCGCTGCTATTCTGAAATCTCTTCTGTTTAATTTATTTTTGAAAATAGCGTGTGATAAGGCACTGAGTCATCTCTCTGTGAGGAGAGAGTGTAATCTTCAGTTGTCTTTCCTTCATCTTGATTCTCTGCACAAGAGGTCTCCATTAACCTTACAGCCTCCTCAAGGCTTCACTTGTCCAGCTCTCTGCAAAAACGTGGCAAGGAGTTGGGTTGAACCGTGGTAAGATGCTTGGCCCCCATCTAGTTTAAAGGCTTCTAGGTTGCATCCATGTTTTCCTCTTGCTTTAAATGCTGCCAGTGGATGTAGTAAAAAATCCAACCAACCAAGGGATAAACCAAAACAACTCTAATCTACATGGGGTTACTGCTACCTTATCAGGAAAGCAAAATCTGATCAGAGTTTCCTGCTCCACGGTTGAGAGGTGATTTTTTGTTTGTAAAGAGACCCTGTCACGGAGGCTGATTCCCAGCATTTGGAGGTGAATTGCAAGGTCAGAACCTGCTCTGACCTTCGCTGCCTGGAAGCTCATTACCTCTCTGTGGTTAGCCACAGAAGATGCAGGCAGGCTGCCAGCAGGACACGGTCCCCAACGTGTGCAGAGATTGTACTTTTGAGTCCCCAGGAAGAACATGTTGACCTTTCCTGCTCTCCTGCTTATTGCTGCCAGAGTGAGTCAAGGAACCTTGGTGGTTCTAATGATTCCTCTTGGGAGTTTTTGCTGGTTGGTTGTGTTTGCTGGTGTGTTTTGAGAGGCCTGGGTTTTTACCTGCCATGGAGACACTGTTCCACATCAGCTTTTCTAGCAGTTCAGTTGAACACACAGAATGGTCTCTGCTTCTCAGTCTTAGGTCTGTCTTATTGGTAGCTTCTCATCTTCCCCCTGCCCACCCCCAGTTGTACTGATGTATGTGGGGCTAGGCTGTGATATGTTGAAGCAATCTGATAAATCTGATATAAAATAATTTAAAAGCTGTATCAGCAGAGGGGAAACTGCATTGCAGGCGAGAGCATGAACTTCTTCCATCAGCTCTGCTGCTGGAGAGGTTGTGCACTGTGTGGTCCATACTGTCACCTTCCTTTCTTAGCCCCTCTTCCAGAGCTCAGCCTGTGAGCTGCAGGGCAGCTCCAGCTCCTTCTCTGCTCAGCTATAGAGTAACCTCACACTCATCATCTTGATATCAAAAAGAAAACCGGGAGCCCTGGGCCAGTCAGGTCTGTTGCTTTTGTAATGCCCAGAGCAGCCCAGTTCCCTCGTGAGGGAGCAAACGTTGCCCTTGGCTGCTGCAAGTTTATTTTTAAGCCATCATGAAATGTGCCTGGTAAATGGTTCTGCCTGCTGGTGTGCTGGAAACAGGAGTGCTTGTGCTCTCACTTC
Source organism: Brachypteracias leptosomus (assembly GCA_013401335.1). NCBI lineage: Eukaryota > Metazoa > Chordata > Aves > Coraciiformes > Brachypteraciidae > Brachypteracias > Brachypteracias leptosomus. The sequence goes on from VYZX01018786.1 coordinate 372,832, forward strand.
ATTCTTTTCTTGCTTTAGGTTTTGTTTAGAGAAATGCTGATCTTGTTACAATAAGGAAAGAAGAATATGAAATTGAAAATAACCACTGAAAATGGGATTTTTTCTTCTGTCTCACGTTTTCTAGCAGTTTGTTCTGTTCCAAGAAATTATGAGCTTGTTCTTTTGTTTCCATGGCACAATGTAGTGTTTTCTTTCAGTTTTTGCTTTGGTTTGTGAGCAGGAGACAGAGAACAAAAATTTTAAGGAATATGCATCCCTGCGTGTGGCTCTTCTCTACATTCATTCCTCTCCCCTCTTTCTCTCTTCTTCCCAACCCAAATAAGAACAGTGCCAATCAGCTGTGCTGTGGGGGCTGGAAGCTGCTAGGAAACAGCACCAGCCAGGATACAGCCTCTTCAGATCTTCATTCACTTGCAGACCTTTGAAGTTCTGTGTTTTGCTGTCCTGAGGAATGTGGCTCAACAGCTTGTAGCAGTGAAAGTGTGAGCTGGTTGGGCTCTAGTTTTAAGGAGCCTTTCTCACAATCGCTTCTGGGTGTTAAATTTGAAGTTCAAATTGCATTTGATAAGGTTGGAAAAAATGGCTTAAATTTGGTTGCAAAATAAGATGTTGAAATACGAAGGACAGGGGAAAAATAATCTCTCAAAGGCTGTGGTTTGTGGCTTCCCATGGATGTTGCTTGACCATAATTTGTATGTTGTGTTGCAAGGACTGCTGTGAGTTTTGGAGGAGCAGGAGGCAGTGGAAGTCACAGCATTTCCTACTGGCAGGAAAAGGGCAGATAAAGACCATGCCAAACACTTCTGGGCACACTTGGGTTGTTGTCATTAGGCTTTGAATTAAGGTCTATGAGTTCTAGATTTGTGATGTTCATGGCCTGAAGCATGTTGCACTTGCTGATAAATGAGATAAGTTGACAACATCAATATTTAGAGAACATGCAGGTGTGTGCATAACAGCCTTGTAAAACAGAGTTGTCTGTAAAAAGGCACCCAAAGATGCCATTGTTCTAAGGACATTTAAACAACAGTTTTTCATCAGCCTACTCTCCAGAGCTCACTAGATCTGCTGCCTTGTTTCACATGCTCAGCTTTCAGAGATGCAGTTTTTAAGGACCACCAAATGTATATATCATCTGCACCAGCCCACACCAGCCTGCACTGTCCCTGGTGCCATGGTGGGTACCCTGGCAGCTGGCTTTAGTTTTGATAAATGAACCTCACTGCTCAGCACTTAGAAAACTTGCAGGTAGCCGTGTGCTTTGCTGTTTGGCACACCCTCAGACTGCTGAAAACGTTGTCCTTTGAGTGTACTTGAGTCTTGACTAGGTGGAAAAGGTTCTTCAGAGAACTAGAGAGAAAAGCCAGCATCCTCAGAAATTAAAACTTTCTTCTCTGTGTCAGTTCTTGCTGGAGCACTGAGCTTGTCTGCAGGGATTGAAGAGCAACAAGGGCTAAACTAAAAGCAGTTTTCTTTGTGGAACAAGGCATCACTTGGGCTGCGTTTCGTCAGGTACCAAACGCTGCAGAGATGCATCAAATGTGGTGTTTGTGGGGTTTTTACTAAACCTTGTGAAGAAATGGGTAACATAGAGACCTGTGTGGGAATGTTTGTGTGAATGGAAGAGGCATTTCATCTCAGAAACTTACCACTTGATTTTTATCCCTCAGCTTTTAATAAATGGCACTACTTTCTCCTTGTTTCATGCCTTTTTAGTCAAGTTAGTAAAAGATAGGTAGTCCTGCTCTCCAAGATGTGGATGTGCTTTAGGTGGGTGAAGTGCAAAGCCAGCCCCATTAAGACTGGGTGTGCCTTGACCAGCTGTTGTAGCAGTTCTCTCCCACCCTTTCTATTTATTTAACAGAAGTTACTGTCTACAAAACAGATGTTTTAAAGGCAAAACAGAACTAATGTTTGGAGCCCTATATTGGTCATCTTTGTTGTTGGAAATAGACACAGTCACACCTTTGGAGTTACCTGAACACCTCTGATGAGCAGCTCTTGAGGTCTGGTGGTTGACATTCTACAAAGCCAAGTCTTGCCAAGGTTTCCCAAGCTCTTACCACAGTTTGGTTGTGCTCTGCTGTCTGCTCCTGAAGCAGTGAGGTTAATGGATCTCCTTTCTGTGATGTTGTACAGGATGACTTTGACTCCAGTCTCCTCTTGTCTGTGAGATGTTTGGTGTCTGTCCACTCCCAGTAACTATAGCCATATGTACATACATATACACACACACTTACTTTTAATAGGAGAATGGGGCACTTGACATCAGTGCCTCACCTTGCCTCGGGCTTATCTTCTGTGGTTTTACATGGGTATATCTCGAGTGACTGCTGAAGTCTGGGATTTGGTCACTGTCTTTACTGTGAGTGTCTGCAGTACAGAGAAAAGTCAGTTTGTACCTGCTGGTTAAGTGATGCTGGGACTTGAAGGTGTAGGAGGGTAGATAGTAAAGTACACGCAGCGGGGTGACGAGGTGCTTTTGTGTAGAACAGATTTATATGGAGAACATCTGGGTAAAACTCAACCCAGAGCCGTGGTGCCTCAACAGAGACACACCGGGCTATAGGATAGATGACTTTAAAAAACGAGGCTGTTTCCTCTAATTGGTGAACTTACAGATTCAAAATTATGACTTTGCCTGCCGGATTTTACGGTCGTCACTTCTTCAGTGGTGGTGATTTCATGTGGGAGAAGGAAGAGGATTCATTTGGAAGATTTCAGCTCATCATACTGGGAGGGACCAAACTCAAGGAAACCTCTGATCTATATACACAACTGCTGCATTTTTTTATAAATATATGTAAATGTCCTATTGTAATATTTGATCCTGGAAATAAAACAAACTGTTTTCAGTAGCTTTCTGCATCTCTTGGGTTTGGGGTTTGGGTCTGTTGTTGTTTTGGTTTTAATGGAGCAGGGCTAAAATCAGCCTTTTCTTATACTGCTACAGCCTGGGTGTGAGGGGGAGGTCAGGGATCTTAGGGAAGATTCCTCCTGAAGGGTGTGGGGTTTTTGTGAGAGGTGTCTGACCAGACCCTGCGTGGGGCACTGCAGGAAGCTCCGATGCTGTGACGTGGGGAAGGGCACAAGATGAGCTTGCAACACATTTTCTTCCAAACGCTTCCTCTCTTTCTAAATAAAGAGAGAAAGAAAACTTGGATTATTCTCAGCAATCCCTCATCCTACGTGTTTTGCCTGCTTTTTAGAGACCAGTTTGTCTTATTTAAGAATGGAACGGGGATTTACGTGCTGGTGCAAACTCTAATTTTCCTTTTTGAGGAACTATCTGTTCAGATAATCTGCTCCTCTCTGCTTGTTTTTCCTAGAGAAACGGAACTGGCTGACACAGCCCAGCCTCACCCCTCCATCTGTTCCATGGGGCACCCAAGGGCTCCAACTCCAGCTGCTTCTTCCAACAACCAGTGGGGTGCTGCGCTTGGAGCAGGTTTTATATTCTCAACAGTCCCATACTGACCTGAAAGCAGGAAAAGCCACTTTGAAAAGCGTTGGCAAATCCTACTTGTGTGTTGCCCTGGGCAGAGCAAGTTTGGTTAGACACCAAAAGGTAGCACTTTAATTGCTTTTTTGTTTTTTAATTACTATATCAGAACATACTGTGTCAGGGTTATAGGAGAGCTGCACTTGGGTTTTCTCCCGTGGCTGTGACAGGGAAGCCCATGCCCCAAGCAGCTAGTGTGCCTCAGGTCCTCATGATAACTGCATGAGGCATCTGAACCTTCTCCAAACTCTCCTCTGAGAAGATTCTTCCTTTTTCCTGCGCAGCCCATGAGCAATTCTCTTTGCTTATGCTGCTGCAACGTTTTCTGCCAGAAAAACTGCCCAATTTTGGCCATCTGTTACTGCAACTTCCCTATCTCCTGTTCCCAGACGTGTGGGGGTCATGTGCTCCCATTCCTGCCTTGGAGCTGCTGCTGTCACACCTCCTCTGTGGGGACAGAAACAGAAGTTCTCCGTTGCAGCTGACTGGCAGCCAGGGGCAGGGACTTTGAAATGCTGGTGTCCAGTGACTTGCAATAATTAAAATACCCATAAATAACCTTTCTCTCAATGCTATCACCACGGTGTGAGATATATACATAATGGTGGTGGGCTCAGGGACCAGCTGAGACGGGAGAATATTTATTTAGAAGCTTTTATTAACATATTAGTGTGCACCTTTCTGTGGGTACAGATGAGAAGAGGCAAACCTGAGCTGTGCAGCACCCACACACAAAGCTCTTGGACAACGAAGGGAATAAGGTGAAACGTGATGGAAGAAGCTCTTGGTGGAGGACGTGGACTCATGGTGACAAAACAAAAGCGTTTGAAGTGGTCTGCAGAGGAGAGTGCTCACCCTACACAGTCACTGCAGGTCACTCCAGGACAAACAGCCTTTGCTATGGTTGGGCAAGGGTCAAGGGCATTTAGGGCAGACGTGGTAGAAGCCTTCAAATCTGAAGCTGTGTTTTGGTGGGTATGTGGCTTCTGCCGGTGAAAGGGGCGTGATGGAATAGGTGGATCAGCTGCAGTGCCAGCAGGGGCTGGCTCACTCAGGACAGTCATCCTTCCTTCTGAGCCACTGGCCGTGTGGGAGAGGGAAGGTCCATGACTGCGGTGGTGGGTGGGCCTTAGGGTGGAGGAGGGAGACGTGGAGCACATGCTGGGACATCATAAATAGCCACCCATGGGTGACAGGGCTCATCCAAGGGGTGGACGCTGCTGTCTCCACGTGGCATCACTCCAAGGTAAGCTGGGGAGGCAGGAGGACAGGTTCCCTGGGCTTTGCTTGAACCCCTTTGCTTTTGGCCATGAAGTCTTTCGGGTCCAGCTGCACTTTTGTTTTACCCCCCACTGCAGAGGGTTTGTCTGTCCATGTTGGCTGAGGTAGAAGAAAGCAGCTGATGCAAACTTGCTTCTTGTTCCAGGGGAGCACTGAAGGACCAGCAGACTGTTCCTGGAGGAAGGAGACCTCCTGCCTCCCCCAGGGAGAAGGCAGCAGTCGAGGGGAAGGAGAGTCCTTAGAAAGGTTGAGGAGACCACAAAAACCTCTGACTGGTGAGAACAGCCCATGCTGTGAGCTCTGGAGGAGCAAGAGCTATTCTGGACGGTTCTCCAAATTAAGGAGGTGAGACTCAACCCTGGATGCTTGTGGGTCTGGAGGAACAACCACACACAACCGCTGAACTGCAGGTGGGACCACGTTGAGGGCAAGAGGCCCTAAATTCCTTATAACTAAGGCAGGGAGGATAGAAAGCAGAGGGGAGGTGAAGCCCCTTTTTCTCTTCTCCCCCATCTCCATCAGGGTGACCATGTGTGTAGGAAAGTGCAGCCGGATTGTGGGTCCCTGCCTGCTGGCTCTGGGCACCCTCTCTGTGGCAACCAACGTCCTCCTGCTCTTCCCTGGTGGGACACCAAAGTACCTGCTGGAGGGGCACATCAGCAAACACTCCAAGGCCGTGCCAGGCATCTGGGGAGGCGGCATCATCGTGAGTACCATGGTTTGCACGGTGTCCTTCCTCACCTGGCTGCGGGGCAAGGGTGAAGGGATGGAGCAGGTGGCTCCCCTTTGTTCCCCAGCCCCTTTCTCCTTCCCGCAGGTGCTGGTGGCAGCTGCCCACATCACAGCAGTGGGGTGGAGATGTGCTGGCTGCTCTGACTGTGGCACCCGCTGCAACGTAAGGAAGGGCTGGGACCCCCGGGACAACCGCGTGGTGGGACGTGGCGGGTGGGATGTGACAGGGGCCACCTCTCCCATGGCCCTGCGGTGGGATGTGGTGGGTGGTCCCTCTCCTGCGGTGGGATGTGGTGGGTGCCCCCTCTCCTGTAGCCCCATGGTGGGACGCTGCATGGTGCCACCTCCCCAGAGGACAGGGCTTCCCTCACATGCTGGCATGGGCTCTGCACCATCATGCTCTGTGTGGCAGCTCCCTGCCTGTTCCTTCTCCTCGCCTGTCCCTGCTCCTGCCCAGCTCGAGACAGCCCAGTGATGGTTCCATCCTCAGGCTCAGCTCCCCAGGGCTGGAGCCCCTTGGGGTGAAGGGCAGAGGAGTTTTGCCCCCTTACCAAACCCCACGTTTTGGAGCCCACTTGACTTTCAGTCCCACCTCCCTCCCTGGATGTTGCCCACAGGCTTTCATCTCCGTGGTGCTCTCCAAGCTGGCCCTTCTGGGTGCTGCTGCCTGCTTCGTCCTCTCCGGGGTGGGTCTGACCAATGGACCCCTCTGCTTTTACAATGCCTCAGAGCATGGCCACGGGCTTGGCACCCAGTGGGGTTACCCCTTCCTGGATGGTGGTGGCCAGCAGCCTGATCTCAGGTGAGGCAGTGGGGGTGTCACAGGTGTCACCTCATCTGTTTATTGGTAATTAAGTTGGTGTTATTTATGGTGGGTGGAGTGTGTGGGTTTGCTGGTGGTGATGCAATGTAGCCCAAGAGGTCCTCACCTTCCATGGCTTTGTACATGGTGCTTCCCATCACCCTGCTGACCTTGCTCATCCTTGGGATGAAGGACGGGGTGTTTGGGGCACACCACAGGGCAGCATCTTACACCTCCTCCTCTCCCTGTCATGCAGGACAGAGAACTACCTGTACAATCACCACACCTGGAGCACCTGCCTGGAGCCAGAGGGTGTTGTGACCTGGAACGTTGTCCTCTTCTCCCTTCTGCTGCTCATCAGTGCTGCTGAGATGGTGCTGGCCTCCCTCCAGATCCTCAACGGCTGCATCGGGTGCCTCTGTGGCCTTTGCGATGGAAAGTGAGGACCCGTGATGGTGTCAGGAGGCTGGCACTTGGAGGAGGTATCGTCCCAGGGTGTCCCTTGGCTGGTGGCAAACACTGTGGTGTGGATGCAGCAGGAATTGTGGTACCAGCCCAGTGCAAGATGGACAGAGCCCCCCATGGGGGACGGTCACCCCAGACCCCATGAGATGTCAAAGCAACACGTGTGGGATCAGTGTGTGAAGGGTTGTCTCCATTCAGAGCCCTCCACCCAGGAGATGCTGCTTCCTTCTTCCTGGAGCAGGTGCCCCTGGAGCCTGGCACCCATTTGGGGTTGGAAACCAGCCTAGTGAGGGATGGAGGTGAGGACTTGGCTCCTGGCATCCCAGCACGAGCACCGTGGCTCCCCAGACACCCCTCGTTATCCTCCACCCATCCAAGTGCAAACTGGGACACGATGGTGTTTGTAGAGAGAAGATGTTTGGTGTTTGCCCCAAAACTGGTAAGGGTCAGGGGGAAGCAGCAGTGACCATGGCAGCTAAAACACCCCAACAATTAACCAGCCAGACCAAGCAGTAACCAGGGGTGATGGTCGTGGTTTAACCCAGAGCTGGGCACCACCCACCTGCCCCTCACTACTCCCAGCAGGATGTGGGGAGAGAACGGGAAGGGTGAGAAAACCCACGGGTTGAGAAAAGAACAGTTTAATAATGGAAATGAAATGAAGTGGTGATAATAAAATTGTCATGAAAAACAACAAAGAGAGAACTAAACCCCAGGAAAGACAAGTGATCTCTGCATCAACAGAGATCAAACCTCAACAGTGTCCAGCACAAGCCTAACACAGCCTTGTGTGAGCTTCTGAGAGGAAAATTATCTCTACCCCAGCCAAACCCAGCAGAGGAACTTGTGAGACCATTGAGAAAAAAGAGGAATTGGCTCGAATGCAATCGTTAAAAAGGAACAATTAAACAAATTTATGGTTGGGGAGGAAAATCCCTGGAGCACAGTGGTAACACCAGGTATGGTAGAGCTGACCTGGCACATGTAGGTGCCCTGGCTGCCTCCTCCTCCTCTGCATCACTGCTGTTGGCACTATCATGTCATGGTGGGACTCGTGTGGTTGGTGGCCCAGGGTGATGACTTGGGGGGGACTCTAGGAAACAAGGCAGCTCCTCCACCCCCACTTCTTGCGGCACGGGGGGCCACGGCCCTGCCGGGGAGCAGAGTCTGTCAGGGGGATGTTCTGGAGGACATCACGCAGTGTGAACATGCTGAAGGAGATCTGCTCGTAGGGTGACTGTGTCCCGTTCTCGTAGAGGCAGGCGAAAGCAATGGCTGGGCCACCAGTGATGGAAGTCTCGTTGTGGGGCAGCTCCATGTAAGCCAGGTCTGAGTAAGCACTTGGGCCCTCGTAGATGACCCAGGGCTCGGTCCAGCTCTCCACGTCCCTGGGGAAGGTGCTGAGGTGAACCCCCATGTTGACCCGTGACATGGAGCTGGTGGGGTGGGAGTAAAGGATCCACGTTGGTGCTTGGAAGAAGGGAGGAGGGCTGGGGATTGCTGCAGGGTCCTTTTGGACCGAGGTGATGCCACAGCCATGATGCCCTGGGGTAGGACACCCCTCCTTGGGTTCAGCTGGCTCATGAGGGCTGCTGGTGGGCAGCTCATCACCAGCTGCCTGCTGGGTGGGCAGGGACCAGAGCCCTGGGAGCATCCCAGCGAGCAGCCGTTGAGCTGAGCCACATGGGGACATCCCGGGGTCCCCATGGCTGGCAGGGACATAGACAAAGGGTGCAGGGAAGCCAATGACGCTGCCATGGCAGCCATGGGGGGGCTCCACCAGCCGCTGGACCAGCTGCCCCCCATGAAACACAGCCCCATCATCTGTGCTGAGCGCCTGCACCCTGTAGCCCAGGGGGCTGCGGGCGTTGCAGTAGAGGACGTTGGAACCATCCTCCTCATCCACCGAGACCAGCTGGCACTCCCCCGACTGCAGGTTGGGGATGAACTCCCCGAAGCGCCAGCCCCGGCCGTGGTCGTCGCTGTAGAAGGCGAAGGAGTGGGGGGTGGTCTTGCAGAGCTGCCCGAAGCACTCCTTGCAGTCGATGTGGTAGCTGTAGGCGGGCACCAGCAGCCGCCCCGACCGCAGCTGGATCCCGTGCCCGGGGCCCAGGGCGAACGTCGCCCAGTCTGGGGAGCGGAGGTGAGATGGGCATCAAGAGCAGCCTCTGTGGTGCCATGTCTCCAATCAATTCCCCCCCCAGTCTAGGCAAACAAGGTGCCCATTGCTGCCTGGTTGTCCTCACGCATAGCTACAGAGCCTCTCCGTCTTCTCTCCCCCCTCCCGAGCAATTTATACTCCCTTCTCCCTCTGCTTGAGGTCCTCCTGCATCCCATTTTTTTGCTGCTTGTGGGCTCCCAACCCTGAGGCCACCTCCAGCCACATCACAGGTGGCTCCAGGAGGCCAAACCCCATTGTCACCCTCCCTCTTTGCCCAGCTCCCACGAGCTACCTTTGATGGCCCTGCCAATGACCTGCTGCGTCAGGTCGGTGGCCGTGCTCCAGCTCAAGCCCTGGTCGGTGCTGGTGACGCAGCAGAGGCGGGTGACGTTCTGCCCAGTGATGATCTGGTAGGATTCTGGTGTCCTGCCCAGCACCGTGATGAAGAAGAGGAAGAGGGTGCCAGTGAACTCATCGTAGAGCGGGCAGGGGTTCATCGACCGGTGATGCTTCAGCGTCGCTGTCTCCAGCACACGCATGTCTTCCCACTGCACAGCGAGGACGGAGAGGGGTAAGGACCACCCCCCACCCCTGACCCAACCTCCCCTCCCCGTGCAGGTGCCTCCAGGAGCCCCCCAGCCCCGTGTGTCCCCCCAGCCCCTGTCCCACCTCCACGTAGCTGCCGTAGATGGTGCCACGGCGCAGCACCAGGAGGTTGGCGTGGGCATCATCAGCACTCAGGCGCTCCTCAGCAAAGGCCAGCAGCCTGGCCACGCAGGGCAGGTAGAGCAGGGCAGGGACACGGTAGGTGACACCGTTGGGCTCCTTCTCAAAGAGCACAGTCCGGGCTGGGAAGTGCCGGGAGGTCATGGCGGCTGTGGAGAGAAGATGCAGCTCCACCCTGGGAGGGTGATGAAGGGAGAGGGGGGGAACTGGCTGCTGGGGTGAGGACTGGGAGCTGGGATGTCCTTAGAGAGGGTTTGGTGGGCTTGGGGAACCCCCCAGGAGCTGGATGTGAGGTTGCCATGGGCGAGGTTGGGGTTGAAAGTGGCAGGTCACTGCTGCTCAAAGGTGGGGCAGGGTTTTGGGTGACCTGGGCTACTCTGGGATAAAATTAAATAAAACTAAGTTGGTCCACAAGATGCTCTTCAAAAGAGGGTTCTGGCAAACAGAGGATAGTCAGCAAAGGGCACAGGCTGAGACCTGAGGGTCCCCACTCCCTCTGCCATAGAATCGTTCTGTTTGGAAGAGACCTTTAAGATCGAGCCCAACCATTAACTCAGCAATACGAGGTCAACACTAAACCGTGCCCTAAGTGCCACAGCTGCAAGTCTTTTAAATACCTCCAGGGATGGTGACTCCACCACTTCCCTGGCCAGCCTGTTCCAGGGCTTTACAACCCTTTCTGGGAAAAAAATTTTCCTAATATCCAACCTAAACTGAGCAAACACCCCTCAGAGAAAGGGAAGACACTCACCTGGTCCCCTCGGCTGGGGGTGTCCCCTCCGTCCCTCGCCCCCACCAGCTCCTGAGCCACCAGCTTCCTGCAGAACCCGTCCCCTCCTGGCTTTGCTGCCACCCTCCCCTTGTAGGGTCCCCCCAGACGGGTCACGGGGCCCTGGCAGTGCAGTGGCTGGAAAAAGCCCTGACTCAGCAGCTCAGCAGTGGCAGCCCTGGCACAAAGGCTCCGTTACCGGCCTGGGCAGAGCCAGGGACCCCTTGGCCACTGAGACACCTTGTTCGGACCCCCAGGAGGGATGCAAAGGGAGCTGGGAGGGGTGTTTGTGTCTCCTGCCTCAGTTTCCCTCCTCCTGCAGGCTGGGACAGGTCAGACCTCCCTGCCCAGCAACCATTCTCCATGATCGACCCCAGCCACGAGCTCACCACCCTTCCCAGGAACCCATCCACAGGTCAGCTGTTAAAAAATTAATTTTATTCTTATATTCCATCCCCAGCACCAGCTGAGCTGAAAGGGATTGACAAAATTCACGTGGCAGGTCACAGATGAGAAGCTCCAAGGTGAAAGCTGCAGGATCTGCTGGGAAAGCCCCCGGGGGCTGCCCAGGCTGGACACGTGTGGCCTCCAGCTCCTCTACATGGCTACAAGTGCCTCCTGAGCCTGGTTAATTTTACCTGGGGTTGCTGGAGCAGAAAACCATGAAGAGGCTGTTAAGCATCTGTTGTACAGCGCAGGGTTGTGGAGGAGCACAGTCAGCCCTTGCCTCAGCTGCCTTCCCTGCCTACCTGCCAGGTTTAAAAGTAGCTGAGCTTTGCTTCTCACCCAGCTCCAGCACCTCTCCTGCCTCCTGGGCTGAGCTGCTGCCCACCCAGCTTCTCCTCCAAGCCAAGGGATGCCAGATCCATCATCCCAGTCGCTCCATCTGGGTCCTTGCTGCCAGCCCGACCAGCCCAAGTGGGAGGAGATGCTGCCTCAGCTTTGAAATATTGCTCCAGCAGTGGTGGTGGGAGCACTGGAAGCTGGCAACGGGCGATCATTAATGATGGTGACGCCAAAGCTGTTGGGCTTGGTGCTTCTGAAACCTTCCCAGCACCAGTGGGCAGCTGGTTAACTGGCAAAGACACCCCAGGGAGGCTCAATTATCTCCTTCACTAATGAGGTCGTGCCCTAAAAGCAGCAGCAATATCTCCCTCTGCCTCTGCCTGGCTCAGGACTCCCATCTGAAGATGTCACTGACATGGGTGCTGCTGGGTGGGACACCCCTCGTGTCTCCTCCTCGTTCCCCTTCCCCTCCCTTTTTTTTCTCCTACACGCCAAAAGTCAGGACCTGCTCTAGTGAGCTGTGATCAGCCCGGACGTAATAATGGCTGTTAAATAAAGCTGGATGAAAACAAAATGATTAATGATTAAGAGGCAGGAAGGTCCCAGCCAGCTGAGAGGCTGCCCAGCAACACCAGGCTGGAGCAGGGAGGAGGCATCACACAGGGGCTGAGCAGCAGAGTCTCTGGCTCAAGGTCCCCAAAAAGGGACCCACCACCAGCTTGGTGACCCCAAACAACCCCCTCCATCTTCCCCTCATGCACAAGAGTCCTGTGGGTCAATCACGTGCCAGAAATGGGGTGGGAAACCACCGTGAGTTGTTGTGTGCCTCAGCTGGGAGGTGGGAGCTGCATCTTCTCCTGGAGGTTGGTCCACTGCCGGGGCAAGCCTGACTTCTTCCTCTTCTTGTGTGGGTGCTGGACAGAGTAAAGGTAGGACGTGTACTGGAGCTCGGGCATGACCATCCTCTGGCAAGTCCTCAGAGTCCTGTTGTCCAAGTCTTGTCTGAGGTTGTAGCCCAGGATATTTGCAGCCCCTGACTGGAAAGGCAGGAGAGCTTTGTTCTTGATGTGATCCCTCACCACTGCCTCCTGGTCCGACAGACAGGTCTCCATGAGCTCCCTCTGCCTCGTCCGCAGGAGAGTCACCTCCTTCTCCAGCTCCCTCAGTCCTATGGCCTCCTCAATTCTCCTCCAGAAGCTCTGGTTGAAGTGCAGGTAGAGCTTCCAGTCCAGTGAGCACCACTTTTTTATCCTCTCCCTGCTTTCTGCAGTCAAGGTCTGCACAGTGTCCTGGCTTCTGGAGTTGAGCTTGAAGTAAATCACATCGTCCAGGTCCCAGCACAGAGCGTGCTTCAGGAGCACCATGGACTCATCAAAGTAGTCTGCTATCAAGATCAGGTGGAAGTTCTGCTCGATCTCCTTCAGGACTGTCTGGACGTACCTTTCGTTGTCCCTTGCATTGTTGTCGTAGCCAAAGTCAAACCACATGATGTTCCTGCCATACATGTTCTCCCTGGAGTCCCCTGGACGATAATACCTCAGGGGTGATGCCAGGTACTCGTTCACGTCCTTGGAGAGCTTGAAAGCAGGGACACTGCTCTTGTAGTAGACATAGGAAGACTCCAGCAGAGGGATGGGGTTCCTCAGGATGGAGAAGTAGAAGGTGTCCACTGGCATAACCTTCTGCACCTATTTGGGGGAAAAGGAAGAAGAGAGGCTGTTAGTCCAGAGGCTCTGCTTGTCCAACCAGGTTCCTCTGCTGCTCTCGTGGCTCGCTCTTACCTCCCGGGGGTTGAACCGCAGGTGGTTGCACATGATGTTGTAGTTCTGTCCTGTGGCCCTGAACTCCTCCACAAAGCTGGCCAGGAAGGTCCTGGGGTAGCCCAGGTGGAGGAGCTGCCCAGCTGGCAGGGCAACGGTGAGGTTGTGCTTCTCGGAGAACCTGAACATGATGTTGAGCACGGTGCTGCTGGCTGTCTTGTGGGTCTTGAGGAACATGACGTTGGTCTTGGCGTGGCAAGGCGTGGAGGGAATCAGCAGCTCCTCGTGGCTCCTGGAGATCCTGCAGGAAGGCAAGAGGTTGGGGAACCAGCCTTTCCAGTGCCATGCACCACCTCTGAGACCACACTGGGGCGGGTTCTCCTTCTGGTACCACAGCAGCAGCTGGTGCAAGGCACCCACCAGAACGAGCCCCATCACTCAGGTGTAGATATCAGATACTTTTATGCATCTCCCAGGGCCTCACTCACCCAAAGGCTCAATCCCCTTTTACCACAAGGCTGATTTTGCCCTAAGAGCTGCACTTTGGCTAATTTGACCCCTCGCCTGCCCCAGTGTGGATCCAGGAGCTAACTTGGGGCCACTGCCTTTCCAGTTTTCAGTCTAAACCTCGTGAGGGTTGAGCCCGTCCTCACAGACCAGCTCCTGGCAGCCCTGGGCAGATGAGGTCACACAACCTTGTCCCTACTTTACTTACACATAGTTTTTATTCTTCATACGGAAGAATCCCGACAGCAAGATGAGTCCCAGACAAAGGCTGAAAATGATTACAAATTTGAAATGCCTGGAAAGAAACAAGAGTTTCAGCAGATTTTTATCTGATAGTCCTTCCCTGCCTTTTATTTTGCTTTTCTTCCAGTTTTTGGAGGCTTTAAAGCTTATTCACTATTCAAACTCCTTGTTTACTCACTAGAAAATGGGCCCTTTGTAGAGGTGTGAGAGTTCCCTTGGTAAGAAATCTGAGCAGCTCCTGCAATCACATCACACCAGAAGATGGGGATCTCAAAGAAACACTAAACTGATTTTTTTTCCAACAGAACTGTTGCACAGGACGGTGACTGTCACAACCTCCAGCTTGTACCGTGAGAAGGACACTGAATCTCTCCTCAGGAGAGCGCAACCACCAGCTTCATCTGGGGTGGTCTCCAGTCTTCTACTGACTGGCCCCAGTAGGACAAGCTGGGCTGTGACAGATCTTCCATGGAGAGCTGGAGAGAGGATGGGAGCAAAGTCCAGCAGAAGGTGAGGAGGTGAACATGAAACCACAGTCATCATAACCAGCTGCTCTGGCTGTGGCTGGGAGCCATGGACTGGGTGTAGACACGCTGGGAAGAGCTGGAGACAGGTGGGGATGGCACTGCAGGAAAGTGTTTAACTCTGCTCACCAGCAGACCTGCCTGAAATCACCTTTTCCTTCCAGCTTTGCTTTGTCCAAGAGTGCTTCCCAGCCAAAGTGGGAGATCCTCGGGCAGAAGAGCCCGTCCCAAAGCCAAGGAAGACCCTCGGCCACAGCTGGTACCAACCTCTGAGATGGACTCATAGCACAGCTTCTGCATGAAGGGTTTCAAGAGGTAGCTACAGGCAGCCTGTCATCAGTAGTTAATTCTTCTGTCTCAGGACTGTTAGGGGGTGAGACATCCCCTTTGCTTTGATTGCTCTACGTGTGTAAGTAGAGCTTAGACAGGAGAAACACAGAAAACAGCAGCTCACAGCTCACGTCTCCCAAATGCAGCCCTTGCCTATTTTCTTGGCCTTTCCTTTCACCTGAAGCTGACCCTGGTGTGATGGTTCTCCAGACACAGGTCACCCTGCCTGCCTTTCCTAAGCCGGTCTAGAGACACTTTTTCTGTAGTTTAATCCCTCCAGGACAGACAAGTCCCACCTGCCCGAGGGCTGTTTTACCACTGCCTGTCTCCTGGGCTGAAGGTGGATGGGGTGGTGTTACAGGAGACAGAGCTGGGTTTTTATATGAATAGTTGCAGCCACCACAAGCAGAGGGGTTTCGTAACCACGTGGTGGATCAATGGCACCATCCGTGGCTGCAGCCAGGTCTTCCTTCCGCACACACCAGCCGGGAGGAGCCTCACCTGGGCTGCTGGAAGCCTCACAAAGCCGCTGGGTGCAACCAGAGCCACTCTCTACCTTTTTGCCCCACTAAGAATCTTTTGCAAAGTAAAGTTCAAGGAAAAAAAACACAACTCAAATGTCACGCAGGAGTCACCTAAACACACGAGACATTCAACCAGCCTGGGAGCCCTTTGAGGAAGTGCTTGGAAGCCATTGATAAGACAAAATTCTTCTGAGAAGCCGAAAACCCTATGGAGCTGTGAGCAGGGCTGGCGTTGGAGGCTCCACTGGCCTCTCCATCCTGTGCCAGCTCCCAGACGGGAAGGGAACACTGGAAACTACCCCTCAAAGTGCCTTGGAGGTGCTGCTAGGGATGCTTTAAGGCTTGGGACAACCTTGCTCATTTGGCTTAAGCTAAAAATAACAGAACTCTGCTGATCTAACAAGGTTCTTTCAAAGTAAAAGACCTGGAACAGGGGAAAGAAACAGTCACGGTGAATTAACCCCTACCCTGGAGCAACCTGTAGCTGCCTCTGTATGTTATTAACACCCTACAGACCTTTCTACAAACCACCTTGAGTGTTCCCCTCCCTCTCCCCTTACCTTGAGGTGCACCTGAGGCTCTTCATGCTGCCTCCCTGCTGCCAGACAGAAAATATCTGCTCTGCAAATCGACTCCAACGCTCCTTTCGTCTGCACGTCTCTATTTCCAGCATCCCATCGCTGCTATAAATGGCTGGGATAGGTGAGGACAAAGGGAGTGGCCAGGTGCTCACAGGGGTGGGGGGAAGTTAATTAATAAGCCAGGAAAAGCTCTGCTGTGGCACGGCATTAACACAGGTACAAAGAGCTGCCTCGGGAGAGGGTCTGCAGCAGGTTGGCAGGGGAGTGAGGGGTTAGCAGGGACCCCTCTTCTCTCCTGGATGCAGGAGGGGGGGGCTCATGGCAGGGTCCATCAGGGTGGCAGGGGCTGGAGGAGGTCATCACCAGCCCCTTTGTCGCCCTGCACACCATCACACTGCTCGTTCAGTGCCCCCTCCCTGCCCACCACCACCCTCCTCGGCGCTGGGGTCGGTGCCTCCCGTCCCTTTCCTCCCCTTCTTGCTCAGGGGGTCAGGACTGGAATTCTCTACCAGAGACCTTCGACAACAGGAAATCAGGGACAACAGCAAAACAGGACAAAGTTCATTTATTGGAAAGTCTCCATAAAACATTTAGGGCTTCAAACTCTTTCCCGGTTAAAATGCAATAATTGTAGTTGGGGGTTAAGAGCTCAGAGACTTGGCTGTATCTAGGTCTTGAGGGAGAGCTCCTGCCCCTAAATGGGGGTTATTTTAAGGTTTTTCTATAAAGTGACAACTGTTACAACCTGTTGCACAGGGATTTGGGATTCCAACAAGGCTCCTGTGTGCCAGCACTTCACAAACTGAGACTGGTGGCCGCAAATGGCCCTGGGAGAGCAGGATTTGTCCTGAAAATCCAGAGGTGGGGTGATCAATCTCCCTGATCCCCACGTCAGGGGTGAAGTTGATGCTCTTCCCACAGCTCCCAGCCTGGAGCAAGGGATCAAGCTGTTGTTTTTTGTCTTTTAAGGCCACATCACTTCCCATACACCTCCTGCCATGGTCCCCTTCCCTCCCCACCAGCCACGGTGTCACCTTTCTAAACTCTGGTACTGGTGGCCCAACCTGCTGCACCAAGAGCCAAGTCCTCAGCGTTCTGGTACCTTTCAGAGGGACAAATTTACAGCAGTTCTTTTCAAATCCCAGCCCAAACTCCAGCACTTATCAAGATCCAGAGCTTAGCAAGGTGTAGGGTTGCTTTCCTTGCCTTTCTTGGTAGCCGACGTGCTGTTTTACGAAGGATTTCTAGGGTTACTCTTGGCACAGGGTCAGCTGCTGCTGGCAGGGGGGTAACCTTCAATAGATTTCTTTCTTCTGTTCCCTTATCCACGTCAGCCCTGCCATTTCTTCTTGCTCAGGAGCTGGCAGAGCCCACGCATCACAAAAGACCATTTATTTTACACTTTTACACTTGATTTATTGCTCTCTCCTGGGGTGTTGTGCACAAATCATCAGGTTTGGTTACGTAGATGATGTGGTGCCACAAATAGACCTTGAGGCTGTGCAAGCACCGCTCAGCCACAGCTCCAGCATCCCTGTGCTACCAGCACCAGTCACAGACCCCAAACACGGTGTCCTACCAGCTAGTGAAGAAATTTAACCCTACCCCACCCAAAACCAGTACAGTCAAGCGTTCCCTCACTTGACTTCATGCCAGAAGACCCCCCTGCTTCAAAGTGCTGAGCACCCACAGCATTATAATATTTAAGTTTGCCCCAGAAAAAATAGAATTTTGGACAAGAAATTCTTACTACTTTATAAAAATACTAAATACTTTATAAAAATATCCCCCCCCCCACATAGATGTCCTCATGCTCTCTCCCTCCTACGCACAACAGTGAACCAGTATTTGGAAGTATCATTCAGAACGCAGAAGAGAAGGATAATATTGGTGTTTAAGGTCTAGGAATACTACAAAATAATCCTATAACTCCTTCCTTCTATTCCCTCAGGGTAATTGCTCTGTTTTTTAGCTGAAAGGGTAAACTTACATTGGTCTCCAGGATCTTCATGTGTCAGGAAGGTGGCTAAAGGCAGCTGTACCAGAATTCCCCAGGCCAGGGAAATTCCCTGTCAGCCCCAGCTCCCTCCCTAGCACCCTCTCCAAATGTAGCTGAAAAAAAGCAGTATGGAAAGTTCTGCTTCCCAAAAAGAACCATTCACATGTAAAGCTTGTATTTTAAACAGTGGTTTGGGAGAAAAAAAGAAAAAAAGAGAGAAAGAATGGCATAGGAAAAAAGGCAGAGAATATAAAACAACCTCATCTGGAAAGCACGAGTGCATCAGCTCAACCTGGCAGGAACAAATCCTGCACTTTTCTTCTCTAACATCATCACGGACTTCCCATCTCTCCTTCCCTAGTCTCATGGGGTCTGTGAGGCCTCCCAAACCAGTAGACCTGAGTAAAAGCCACTGAGCATCACCTTGTGAGCACAGCTGGTGAGCCAGTTTCCTACACGTCTCCCAGACCTCCCATTTTCCCTGCTCTTTTACTTTCCTGACTACTGCCAGATCTTCCAAGTTGCTTTTGGGTAACAGCTGCCTCAACAGTTCTGTGGCCTCACCCCCTTGAGCAGGGGGCTGGACGCAGGCACCCATCACTGAAGAGGCCATAACCTGTTGTTGTTGTGGGATTTTGGACAAGCACATTAGATCAAAGGTGAGGAAGAGCAACGTTTTCACTTGGAGATGGTGGTAGAGCATCCACAGGTTTTTCTCCTGTGCCTCTGATGCTTCCCTTGTACACCTCAGGTAAGAAAATGCCTCCTCTGGCTGGTGTCCCTGCATTAATAAATCAGAGCAAACTAAGGGGAGAGAGCTGGAACACCCACACATGTGTCTGCACGTTTGGTTTCAATGTTCAGACTAAACAGGAGACCCACACGGTCAACATCAGTCACGTCTTGTTCAGAAAGAGCAGCCCTGAGGAGAGGAAACACAAAACTTTTATTTGTTCCATCACACCAAAGAACCAAACCAAGGAGCCACGTGCTGGCTCCATCCACCAGTTTGTTTGTGGCTAAAGTGCAGTGACAAGCTAGAGACACCCTCCTCCTGTGCTGGTACCTGCTCACTTCCCAGTGAGCTGCTCTCGGGAGCTGGAGGGCAGCATCTTGTAGGGGTTGAGGATGCCCTTGGGGTCTAGCATGGCTTTGAACCTCTGCATGAGCAGGACAGCCTCCTTGGCCTTGCTGTACTCAATGAACTGCTTCTTCTTGAAGCCCAGCCCGTGCTCTGCACTGATGCTGCCCTTGTGCCTGGCAGTCCACTCGTACACGAAGGGCTCGATGGCAGCCAGCAGATCATGGCTGTAGGACTCTGCTGTGATGTTCAAGTGCAGGTTCCCATCTCCTGGAAGAAAAATTAGAGGTGAGGCTGTTAGAAAAACTCCGTGGCCCTGCAATGCAGCCTCATTACTGCCTCCTCCCCACGAACAACCAGGCCTTTGTTAGTCTCCAACTGTGAACAGGGACAAGCTCACTGTCCTTCCACAAACACCAGCCTCCCCACGCACAAAGAGCTCCAACCAGACCTTTGTTCTTTCAGGACCATGTTTGAGGAACCATTCTGAGCTAAGCTGCTCTCAAATTCCCACTCCTGTGATTTCAAAATTCAAACAACTGTGCTGCATTAATTATTGACCCACTGCTAAGGTGGCGTGTCAAAGACTTCCCCACTGGTATTTCATAATGATCATTAGGTTTTAATATGGCCCTTCATCATTTCCTCTCTCCCCATTATATTTGTGCAATGCTCTAAGTGCACACTGGCACTGAGTCAATAGAAACAAGGCAAGCAGAACACTTTCTCCCTCTGCTACTTGCATGTGATGGTATTTGATTAAGCACATAGTTGCTGGCTATTCAGAAGACAAAAACCACACAAAAATAAACACATCTTACCCATTCTGAATCTCCTCCTGCATCCCAGTCAACCCTCATAGCACACAGATTAATCCTCAACACCAGAGGCAGCCTTTGTTATGCAGACTTGTCCTTCCACGTCATTCAAACCAAGTGTGCTGGGGACTGTTCTGTTCTTTTTTTTTCTTTTTTATCAAATCAAGTGAGCTGAAGACTGCTCTGGGTTTTTTTTTAAACAGAACAGCTCTGCTAAGCTGCCCATCTGCCTGCTTGTAAGATCATCTTAGTTTCCAAGCATTCTGACAAAGGCACTGGCTGTTCTGTGCTACCTTTGTCATCTCTTTTAGAGGGTTAACAGCTCAGACAAAATTGATTTCCAATACAACTAATCACTTTGGACAAGAAAGTGTTTATCCACCAAAGGACATTAATCAAACTGATGGTCCAATTAAGCAGCCTACATACTTAGAAAGCACAGAGCCAGAAGATATAAATGACCATTCTGTGGCTGGCTGGCAACCTACCATTATAATATACATGGAATGAAAGCAATGACATTCAAACATGAAGATCCTTCTGCATTCTCCTCTTCTGACAGCTCCTGGCTGTTTAGTCTGTGCCTCTCACCAACCTGAAAACAATCTTTAAAGCTACTAGGAAGTTGCACAGCAACACATGGAGCACAAAAGAGCAACCAGCTCCTTGCCCAGCACCCCCACTCACCCAGGTGGCCGTAGCCCACCACGTTCTTGGCACTCTGTCCCAGGCGAGCCCTCGTGTCAGCCACCAGCTCATAGAGCTTCCCCACAGGCAGGGAGATGTCATACTTGTAGACGTAGCCATCGTGGGTGAGGGCCTCTGTGATCCTCTCCCGCAGGCTCCACAGTGCCTGGGGAACCAAAGAAACACAAGTAAACCACACACCTCCTTGGTTCCATGCTTTGTGGCTTGATTCTTTGCGTATAACACCAATTTCTCATTTCCCTGCATAACCTCTGGCTCTTGGAAGCCAGTAATAATGCTTCATAGCCAAATGAGAGCCCAACTCTTCAATCCTGGCAGTGCCCCAGGTAAAGAGCACAGGCATGAACATCCTCTCCAAAGCTGTTCTGGGTTCCCCAAGAAATGAGGACGTGTCTCCTCTACTGGACTGCAAGGGTCTGTTTGGACACTGGGGTTGGAAGAAATGTGGGTCAGTGTAAAAGACTCATGGTCACTGAGTATTTTACTCACTGTCCTCCTCACTGAGGTTCTGTGTGTCTGCCTGGTTCCCTGGGGCCAGTTTCTGGCTCTAACACTGTCCCTGCAGGACTTTGCTCACTCCTGGTCTCGCTGACAACTCAGCTTCTGGCCTGGATAATTTTCAGGCAGTTTGGGTCCTACCCCAGCAGCTACTGTAAGATGTCATTCATTACTCTGAGCTTTTTAAAAGGGGACACATTAACTGACGCTCCAAACACTCAGGCCTTCAGGGAAGAGTCAGCAGTGAGTATTCTCTCTTAGCATTCTTACCCAATATGCCAAATAAGCCACCAGATCACTCAGGGACATTTATACCAAATATGTTTCAACGTTTCCATGTGAAAAATACAAACCCAAGTAGAGAACCCTGTCAAAGAGATTTGTGCAAGAGGAAGTGATGACTTGCCTTTATTTTCTTATCGTCTGTTGCCACAGTTCCATCGGTGACCAAACCAGAAGTCATGGCCTGTTCCAGGAAGTCGTTCAATTTTTCTTCATCATGGGTCGAGTTGGAGCCTGAGGTTTCTATTAAAAGATAAAAAGGGCTCCCTGAAAGTGAAGGAGAACAGAATAAGCAGATGCTCTGGGGCAACACCACAAGAATTTAGCACAAGTGCTGGAGCTTCTCCCAAGTGGGGCATGTTTCATGAGGCTGTTCTACTGCCCAGGTTCTCTGGTGGCAGGGGAAAGGGCAGTTCAAGTGGCAAAGCACTTCACTAACATGCTCTATCCTTTGTGCCCAGCCACTGATTTTCAGAAAACAGGCAATTTTGTGGGAACAGGTGAAGTAAAAAGTCTTAGCTTTAGAGACTTACACTAAACGCGTTTGGAATTGAATACTGGATACAAAAACTGTAAGTGGTGCCCACATGCTCATTGACATATATATATATTAAAAACAAAGTAGGCTAAAAACCCCCAAGCAGACAATGCCTCTTTCTACAGCATGAATGACACTGGTACCTTTTACTGGGTTGGACAGTTTGAGATGTTTCTCAACCAATTCCATGCACTTCTCATCCATGAACTCATAGGCAGACAGGATCTCTCCCAGCATGGCTCTGCCAGTTGTAAAGGTTTCCAGAACCTTAGGGAAACTCTGACACCCTTCAGGCAGAACACAGAGAACAATCAGAATAAAAATCAGGCCCACGAGTCTTAAAAATGCTTCAAGTTGTCTTTCCCACCTCCAGAAAATGTAACCTGCTGCCCTGTGTGGGTTTAGACCAACAGTTCCTGTGATGGTTTGAGCTGGGAGAGGTTTCAGAGCAGAACAGCAGGTATATATAGCTATATATATATATCTAAAATATAATTTAATATAGAAAATAGAAATGTAAAGGCCACTGGGAGAGTTCAGGCAAATTCTGGGGTCCATTGCACATATTCCACAGGTCTGTCAGCACCTAGAGTCTACTCATCCTCTCTGAGGAGTTCAGCTCTCTGCTCTCAAGGTCATGGCTGAGCTGAGCAAGCCCCTGCTGCCTTTGGAGATTTCTGAGGATGAATTTCTCTGAATTCAGGTGTGGAAATCATTACAATCAGCTCCTACCTAGAAATGCCAGGTTCACAGCCTTAGGTTTCTGAGGACAGAGAATGGAGACAGCAGTGATGACCCCCAGGGTCCCCTCGGATCCAATGAAGAGCTGCTTCAGGTCATAGCCAGTGTTGTCCTTGCGCAGGGACGTCAGGCAGTCCAGAGCTGAGCCATCAGCCAGCACCTGGGGGAAGACAGAGACACAGTCACAGCACCCGTGGAGCACTCTCCTTGTCCGCTACCAAGCTGATGAGAAGCTGCCACCAGCCTTGAGCAGAGGACACCAGCTGCAGCAACACTCGTTGGCTCTTCTCAAAAGAGCCATACAAAGAAAAGCTGACGAGTGGAAGCCTGGAGAGGATCTTGCACAATGGACAGTAAGAGGTAGAGCAGCAGGGAATGGGAAGAAGCAGAGGTCTGAGCACAGAGGGAAGCACCAGGCACTGCCCTTACCACTTCCAGCCCCAGCACTGTCCCCCGCAGAGAGCCGTATCTCAGGAGCCTTAAGCCTCCAGCATTTGTGGCCACGTTGCCCCCGATGTGGCAGCTCCCTTTGGCTCCCAGGTCAAGGGGCATCACAAACCCCTGCTCCTCCACGTACTCGTTGAGTTTCTCTAAGATGCAGCCAGCCTGGCACACAAGGATGCCTGAAACAAACACGTCCTGCTACGGGCTGATGGCCGAGAAGGTGCCTCCTCAAGAGGTGGGATAAGTACAAGCAGCTGCAACCACCTCTTCCTCCAAAACTCTCCCAGTTTAGATGCACAAGAAGTCCGAGCATGCTACAGGGCACTGTCCTACCCCTCCTCGAGCCAGGGGAGCTTTGTCTTTCCCTTAACATCTGGTCATCTGCAGCTCTGGACTGGTAAAACACAATGACATTAAGTATATCTCTGTCTGTTGCTTGCTCTCTCTCAAATACCCAAACCAGTCTGGTTCCTAACTCTCCACATCCAAACTATGTGTAAGTTCTCCCCATCCCTCCCTTCCCTTTGCTAGTGTAGTTATCAGGTGCCTCCTTCAACACTGTCATTCTAATCTAATTTATGGACAGATTAACAGCACGTCCACGTTTCTCTCTTCTCCTTCTTCCTTCTTCTGCCACCACATATATTTTTATATCTGCTACTGTTATAACCCAAGCAGCAGGAGCACTGGATGAAGTAAACCTCTGAGGCTGCTGGGCTGAACCTTGCTGATCTTGCAGAAAAACGGCTGGTTTAGGGCCTGGGGCTCATTTCTGTGCCTCACATCTCTCTGATAGTTACCAGACACCTTGTCAAAGCTGATGACACGGTCCATGAGGACTGTGGAGAGAATGATCTCATCAAAGACAGGAACGCTGCCCCCCACAAGGCCTGTGTTGCCCCCCTGGGGGTTCACTGCCAGGTTCTTCTCATAGCAGTACCTGGAAGGAAAAAGGTTTCTAAGTCTTAAGCATTTTAAGGCCATAATCCTATCTATCAGAGAGTTCTGCCTCCAAACAAATGTCTTCTGCTGAAACAGTGCCCAACACTCCTGAAAATGAGCATGAGACACGCAGACAAGAAGAAAACAGCTGCAGCAATTCCAATGCCTGAGCAACTAGTGCCTGAACATCTGGAATTTCCCTTCACCTGCTGGATCCTCCCTGACTAACCCCGAGTCTCCTCCCCACACAGCCCAGCAGAGAAGCTGCAGGTTACCTGAGAACTTGGGACACCTCTGCTGTTGTCTGTGGCTTCAACACCAGCTTGCTACAGCCTGCAATGAAAGCAAGGGACTCTCAAGGCAAGTGGTGGCTCTACAGGGGTTAGAAAGAAAAAAGGTGGTAGAGTATGTCTGAAATAACAATGCTCCCTCCACTGAGAGGCATTTTAACCACTTTTAAAACACATTCAGTAGCAGGCTTTCCCTTAAAGCACTGTAAGTACCTGTATGTATACGTAGACTTGGTTTCCAATGGGAAAGGTTTTAAAGTCTCTTGCCACCTCTGACAAAAGCAATAGAAAGTTCACAACACTTGTTTTCTGAGGTTCAGCCCAAACTGAATCAACTTGTTTCAGGAAAAAATTAATTAATAAGTTAACAGGACTTAGATTATTTTAGACCAGACACTAGGTAATTCTCAACAGAATATCTTCTATGAGGAAAACTCCTTTTGGTCCATAAAGACATGGTCTGCTATAAATAGAGATGTGATTTTCTTTGGCAGACTTTTCATCCTGGCCCATTAACAGACAGAAAGGAGGTTTTGCTCAATTCAAACCCGCTCACGTACCTTGGACTGATTTAAGCCAGTCCACATTAAAGGGTTTCAGCTCCTCCGGGTCTGTGACGACCCTGCCGGGCATGAGGCGCTCGAAGAAGGCGACATCGCCGGGGGCCAGGCGGGAGAACGGCAGCCGCCGCACCCGGTACCGCTCGCTGGTCAGCTCCTGCAACCTGCGGGGGGCTGCGTGGAGACCCCGCGGCCCGGGGGCCACAGGCCCGGGCACACCCGCCGGGTTCCCCAGCCCCGGGGCAGAGGCCTCTCCGCAGGAGCCCGTCAGCCACCGCAGCGGAGCCCAGCGGCCCCGCAGGGAGCAGCGGGGGAGGATCCCCATCGTCACCCCGAGAGGCAGAGCCCGGCCCCGGGGATCCCTCGGGTGCTCTCCTAGTTCGTGAGGAGCTGCGGACAGGTCCCTGTAGGTGTGGGAGCCGCCCGGCCGGGCGGACCCGGGGGCGGTCGGGCCATACCCACCGCGCAGCGCCTCTAACGGGTCCCTTCCGCCGGGACCGCCCGCCCGCCGAGCAACAACCGGGACACGGCAGCCTCACAACCCCCTTCCCGGGGCGAGGAGGAGAGAACCCGGCCCCTTCTGGGCCCGGCAGCTTCAGGGCAGGGGCAGGAACGTAACTGCGCGGCTGCGGCGGGGACCCGGGCCCCCGACACCGACGGACCGAGGGGCCGTCACCGGCGGTAGCGCCCCCTGGCGGCTGGAGGCCCGTCCCGCCGCACCGTAGAGCCCCCGGTACAGCCCATCCCGAGCGAACCCCCACGGCCACCGCCGCCCCCCAGCGCTCTCACACATCGCTGTTCCCAAAAATATTTTATTTATAATAATATATCCATTCTCTATCACATGATCCAAAAATACAGATATACATTTTTTACTTTACATTCCTTTTTTTCTCCTCTTTAATAAAAAGATTTATATTCTCTCCCCTTTACAAAGGGGACACGGACCGGATTCCTTTAAAAAATAGAAGGATGGGGTTAAAGTTGTTTCCCCTCCAGTTTGGACGAGCTGCAATAAAGCTGAACCCCCCACCCCGGGTTTGGGGGGGGTTCTACAATCTTTAGTGGGACATTCCTTCACGTTTATCACAGTAATTGTTCACCCTTCTCCAGAAGAGTTTACGTGTGTACATTCAAAATTCAGGAGAAAGACTGAAACCCTTTTGTAAGCAATAATGAAGGCGACTGGTACTTCTATCTATCAGGAGTTTAAAAAATCTCTAACCCAGGTGTACGTGGCCAAGGGATGCTCCTGAGAGGGACAGTTTATTGCTGGTATCAGGAGTTCTGACACGTTACTCTGTGAAGCAGAGGAGAACGTTGTACCTCACACTGGTTGTGAGTCCTGAGAAGTTATCTTTCCTCTTGAGGGCTGATGCTAAATTCTAAAGCTTTTCTTTTTGCTTTGCTGGTTAAAATGGCAAATAACTGCTCTTCTTCACCAACAAAATGTGGCTGTCCTACCTGGCCACCTTTTCTGAGCTTTGCACTTCCACCAGGGCATGTGTCCAGCAGGACCTCTGGAGGTGCAGTGGAATTTTGAGATTGCCTTAATCTATGTGATATCACTACTAATAAAAGCTTAGAGAAAAAAAAAAGAAGTTTGCATTCAATACCATTGGATGGAAGGGGGCAATAAAACCTGAAGCAGCATCAGCACTGGTCTCCAGGACACAGTAAAGTTCCTGCATCAATCCAGTGCATGAGGTACAGGTCTCACTGGTTACTGACCTACGGGCTGGCTCATGAGGTATCAGAGATCAATTTACTCTCAAAAAAAAGAGGCAGAAAGAAAAAGGGAGCTGACTGTATTTCTACATTCAGGTTTGTGGGACTGTGCTTCTCCTCCTGCAACCTGCTCTTGATCTGTCTGCTTCCTGGGTGCTAGGACAATGACAATGATAAATGAGCATCATCTGGCAAACACAACCATGGAACCTTCATCTACAACATGTGGAGTGATGCAATTAGTGAAGACATGTGCAGCATCACATTGTGAGTGACAGCACCCTGGAGACAGGGTTTGGTGTTGGCTTTTGTGAGGTTTTTTTGATGCAAGAAATCAAAATGTTCACAGAAAAGCTGCCTCAGCATCAAGAGGTTTCTTCTACATCAGTTTTGACACATCTGCAGCATCTACAAAGCCCAGAAGGGCAAAGCAGGGAAGGAAAACCAGCAAGAGTTGTGTTGTACTTTCTTTCCTTGCAAAACACAAGTAAGAGGGTTGGTGTAACAGGGAAAAAACCTTTTTCTTTTGGAACCAGTTGCCAAAATCTGACTCACATTCCTAACCTGAAAGGCATCTTAAAGAAGTCAAAACCAGGCAAACGTGTGAACAACCCCTCAAGAAGTAATTTAAAACTATTCCTGCTGAACAGACTTTTTCAATAACAGTGTTTCATAATAAATGCTATTCAAACCCCACAGCTCCCTCCACCTCTGCCAGACCACCACAGCAGTGTGCACATCCTTACACAGCCCTACCCTAAGGCTTGTTCTCCTGATTTATCCATTTGAAGTACAAGTACCAAAAATCATCCTATTTTATGACTAAATCTGACCTCCCTAAGAATACTGCAGGTTTCATCTTCACAGTAATGTACATAAAGGATCTCCAGAGAAATGGAACAGCCAGGAAAGGGAATGCCCTCAATGTCACCAAGAACACTGCAAGACAATTCCTCTGCTATCTAAAGGTTTCCTCCCAAGATCACCAACCTCTCCTAGAAGGATGTGAAAAGTGAAATGCTTTGCTTTTGATAAGGTGAATGGGGGCGAGGTCAAGTAAAACAGAGGCAGTGCAAAGGTAGATGGAAGAAATTCCCCAGAAGAGGTGGTTTCATCTCACCTCTCCCATCCCTGCTCTGTCAGAGCTAAGCATGGACCATGCCAAGCCTCAGGCATCAACTATTGTGCTGATGGTGATGCACCATGCTGAAGACAGAGTATTCCACGCTCCTGCAATGCCTCAGGTGGTTTCACAGACTTCTCTACAGCTACTGGCTGCCCCAGCATTTCAGAGTAACACTGATTTCAGTGCTGTGCAAGTGCAACATAAATAAAACCCCTGTGGCAAAGGGATTTGGGACTCCCTACCAAAGTGATTTTCTTCTGAAAGAACAGGAATTACAACTGGCCACTGGACAATTAAATAGCATTTAAAAAAAAAAAAAAAAAGAGGGTGTGTTGAAAAAAAATAAAATCCAAGATAATATTGCAACACAAATGATGGAATATATTAAATTCTTCTTGCCTCACAGGATGTATTCCCCTCTGCTCTTTACTTCTTTTTCTTTCTTTCCTGAACACAACGAGGACAGAACCTACAAGGGAAAAAGAGGAAGTAATTAGCTCCTGAAGTTAACAACACGCAGCCCAAGAACTATTATTATTATTATCTGGGAACGAGTGGGTAGCAGGGTTTCATTCACCTAGAAGTTACTTCAAGTAACTCAAGTAATTCAAGATATTCTTTCCTCTCCCTCCAATGACCACACTTCACTTTCACTTAAGCCTGTTTCTGATGGGCCTCTTAATTAGCTGAAAGCAGTCCATTAAGCAGAAAGTAAGTACAGAACAAGCCTGTGATTTTTTCCAAGATGAGCAGATACATAAGCAAAACCTAAAGCAGTCTTTAAACTTGAAGGGAAAAAACCCCAAGCGAGTCTCTTCTCAATTTTACACAGCCACCACTACACAACACAGCAAACCCAAGAGGTAACGTGTACACCTTTAAACCACAGAGGCTGCAAACCCTCTGATGACAAGAGCAAAGCTCCTCTGTCAGGAAGGGTCACAGTGGGGTTTTAATTCTTGTTGAGGCAAATTGTGGCCTGCTAAGAAACTAAAAGCTGCACGTTGTCCTACTTACCACTTTCCTTTTGGTTTGGTGGTGAGGTCCACACAAGCAAAGTGGAACCACTCAATTGGGCACTGCAAAAAAATCCCACAGAGGAGATGCTCAGTGTTTCAGAGTGTTATTTCCATTTTTATGAACCAATTGAGCAAGTGCCCCCCTCAGATTTTAAACATCTGAAAATAAACCATCTCTAGTGCTCACATCTTGGTTGTCACAGCCAATCATTTCTCCATAGGACACCTGGTGGCACAAGCAGTAGGTGGGTTCGTTGGGATCCACTGGCATGTCCAGGACATCTGAGGGATGCACTGACAGGATGGTATCAGCAAACTCAGACCTGTGGACAAGGACAGCTTGAGGGCAAAACACTTTTCAGTCGTAGGCAACAGCATATTTCCAAGTTCTAAACCCCACTTGGAAAATTAGTTTTTAAGAGCGTTTCCCCTAAAACACACCGACCCTACTTCAGAATTTAGATTACATTATTAAATATTATCCAATAATTAAAATTAAAAGGTAGGGTCGATCACACACAAAACATGAGCTTGACTATAAAGGATCAAGAGAATGATTCTGCTTGGGGGACAGAAGAATCTGTTTTCCCCAAGCTGTTTTAACACACATTCTTTTCTCTTTGTCAGGTATGAGTGAACTGAACCCTCCTGCTCTGACAGGAACATACCAAGTAAGTGTCAGTAACCATCAATGGAAACTGGTTTTAGTTTTCTGCCCACCCATTTAGCCAGCTGAAAATATTAGAATTAACAGAGCCCCTTTGATACAAATCATAGCACGTAGAGGGGATGTGCTTTCTTCCTTGCTTCACAAAACTAAGTTAGTTTATTCCAGATTATCTAGGATGTTATTCTTTGAAAACCACCCCCCAGATTTTCCAAGATTTTATCAGCTTTTAGCTTGATGGGCATGTGTTTCCTTTTACAACCAACCCACAAGCAACTGTTAAAAATAGCCACATGACAGAAGCCAAAGCTATTTTCTCCCACCTTGCCAAGACCAACAGAGACACGATCTTGTCCTTCCAGCCAGAGGGCATTCCAAGCATTCTGAGTTTCCACATGCCAACCAAGGAGTTAATTAACAAAGCTCACTTGTCCCAAGCAGGACAAACACTTGTCCTCAGCAGGACACTAGTAAGAGCAGAGCACTCTAACACTGCTCACCACCCAGACGTGAGTCATGAGCAGGGTAACATGAGCTTGCAGAAAACCCATGAAGTGTCAAGGCAAAGCCAGCAGGGCTGGGGCTGGGCACACCTTACCCTCCTTTCAGCTTCTTTTTCTTTGGTGTATCTTCTTCAGAGGTTCGTCTGCCTCGGCCTCGAGAGCCTCTCTTGTCCTTCTGACTCCGTCCCTCTACAAAGGAAAAAAACTCCATCATTTCAACCTATCTGAACACCACAATCACCCCCAGGTGTTTTTCTTGCTTTGAAATCCTTATTTGCTATGCAACTGAATATGAATGCTGATTCTGAAACACATTTTTATGCCACAAATATTCAAATTTTCAAGTAGTGTGGCTGAGCACAGAACTCTGCAGTGAAATCACTGCAGTACAATGTGAGCTCATATTGCTGCCCAAGATGTAAATGCCACTGTATTTCATTAGACATGCTGCAATATCCTCAGCCAGTTAACTGGTGACTCAGTAACTAACGTCACTTTTATCTCCACATCTCTGATCTTACCCCTTATTTCACAGTTCAAAGGCATGAGGTCATGCTGCAGTTAACTGTGCTCAAAGTTCACTGTAATTATATGGGATTTACAGTATACATTACAGAAACTGGCACCTTCCTTAACTCCTAAATTGTCCTGCTGTCCTCAGCTTGATTAGTACTCAAACTGTGGTACAAAGGAGGAAAAGAGGCAAATCTCTCTTCCTCAGAGAGCTAAGTAATAGATGAAGCCTGAAACTAAGACTGTTACACTCCATAGCTGTAAGAACATCAGTTCAGTTCTGCCACAGTCTGATCCTTACAGCCAGAATCCATGGGCTGGCAAGTAGAGACAGTGAGTTAGACCTCACCACCAGACTGATCTTCATTTGTCTGCTGCCCGCCAGAACACTGGAAATATTTGAAGAGCATTAAAACAAGCAGAGAAGCACACTATAGTGCACTTCTCCTCCTCCTCCAGAAAGGACAGCCTGCTTTATGTGTTCTCCTTTCTGGTCAGACACACCCCATGCTGGAAAAGGCTGTATGAAATGTACACACTTTTCCCACTCCGGGATCCAGGGGTTTCCAAGTCGCTGCCTTCCAGTTTATCTTTCAGATCAGCCTCAAACCGCGCCAGGTCCGCGTCCAGCCGGCGGATGTGCTTATCCACCTGCACAGGGAGGAAACCACTAACTGAACTTCTTAAATTGAAAAAAACTCCCCAACGAAACCAGGAAGGTCTAATAACACAGCTGTTATCAGCAGGAACAGGAGTGCAGCTCTTCAGAGCAAGGGGGACCAGGCTGGAGAAAGGGAAACCGTACAAACAAAGGCAGGGAGAAAAAGAGAGAGAAAGGCAGAGAGAAAAAGAGAGAGAAAGGCAGAGAGAAAAAGAGAGAGAAAGGCAGAGAGAAAAAGAGAGAGAAAGGCAGAGAGAAAAAGGAATTAGGCACAAGCAGGAGGAGCCAGCCCCTCCAGAGACAAGAGAAAGGAAGGAAAAGGGAGGTGGCATAAAGGAGAGTCAAAACAACTCAGAGCAATTGTATGCAGAACAAAGCAAGATGATGAGGGATACTAAAAAGAATTGTTTTCTCCCTGCAATTCTCAAAACACATTATTCAGCTATTGTCCAGGGAATGTGTGGAGTAGATCAGTCTAATTTTTCTGGTATTCCACTGGCCCACTGCTTGAAGATATCTGGTAATAAATACAGGCTTTTGTGGCTCACAGAAAGGGATGGAGCAAAGGTGTTTAAAGTCACCACCCCCAAACCATGCTGCTGCAAAACCATTTTGATCCTCACCATCTCGTAGGTCTGCATGGCCAGCTGCACTTTATCATCACTGTACTCTTTACACTTGCTGTAGGCACTCTGGATTTTCTTCAGGTGCTCCACTCGCTCCTCAGGTAACATGTTCTTCACTGACTCAATGTACTCTGCTGCCAGACTGTCAATTTCTGCTTTCTTATCTGAAAAGCAAAGTGCATACAAGTGAGAAAGCTGTCTGCCAAAGCAAGGATTTCTTTTTTCTACCTCTCTATGGAATTTAGATGACCCCTCCTGACAGTTTTTGGAATTCCTTAATGTACTTACCTTTTAAAAAAAGAAAAAGTTCAACACTCATGGTGTGATTCCTATTTTTCAAGTGTTTTACAGTCAGTTCAGAGGAGGGGCTCACAGTTAAGGGTTCACAAGCACCAACCTCTCTTCCCATGCAGAACATTATATTATTACACAGCCATTCACCATTCTAATGGTTCAAACTGAAAATCATTAACATGCAACCAGATACAAACCTCAAAAAAGAAAAAAACTGGTCTTGTAAGGCACAGCAACCTACAACTCGGCAGCTGTGGAAATATGTGCAAGCAAGGCCATCCAGGGGGAGCTCGGGGTAGTGCAATCACACAGCTACAAATTAACATGCAAATGCTGAAAAAAAATCTAGTCCTGTGAGCATTAGTCCTCAGAGAAAAGAATCAAACCCCGCACAACACAAAAGGAGAAGTGGTAGAGGGGAGACACGTCCTCTAAAGCCAAGTCTCCACCAGGCTCTCCCAAGGGTCTCTACCAGACTTCGCTTACCAAAGTAACCTGCACACACCTTCTGTTCTCTGATCCAGCTCCCGCATCAGCTGGAAGTTCCTCTGCAGCTCACAGGGCAGGTTTTCAATACCTGGAACATAAAGTTCAAGAAGCCCTACAGCCCATTCGCCTCACAGCGACCATCCCTCCGTAACACGGAGCCACAGCACGGCCTACAAGTCCCACCACCGCACAGGGGGGGTCACCCCCAGCCACAGCCACGCCAGGAGATGCAGGAGCAGCCTGAGGTCCCCCGGGAGCGCAGATCCCCGGGTTCCCCGGTGCCCATCGCCGCGCCCGGTGCGACCCCGACCAACAGACCGGGGGGTGCAGACGGGTCCCCTCCACAGCCCCGCTGCCCGGCGCACACCGATGACGCAAGCAGCGGCGGCGGCGGCTGATGACGCACGCGGCCCCGCCCCTCCCGTGGCGCAGTTCNGCTGATCGTGCTGGAGGGCGTGGACCGAGCCGGGAAGAGCACGCAGGGCCGGCGGCTGGTGGAAGCGCTGAGGGCCGCCGGGCACCCCGCAGACTTGCTCCGCTTCCCGGGTACGGTGTCGGTGCCTCTGGAGGGAGCGGGAGGGAGGGAGGGAGGGAGCGAGAGCCGTTAGGCCGGGGCGCGGCCCGCGTGGGGCCCCATGAGGGAGGACGTGGCACACCCGGCCCCTCGCTTCTTCTACCGCCTGCGGACAGACAGACAGACAGACCTCCCAGCCCGTGACAGGCGCATAGACCCAGCCCCTGTATGGGCCGCGTTCCTCCCACTTGTGGCAGACAGACAGACAGACCGGCCGACCCCCATCCCCGGACAGACTGACCTTGTCCCACTCGTGGCAGACAGACAGACCTCCATCCCCGGACAGACTGATCTCCCCCCACCCATGACCAGCAGATAAACCCTGGCCAGACCAAGCTCCCACCCGTGACAGACTCACGTTCCCCTCAGGACCCCTGTGGCAAGAACCAGCCACATTTGCTCCTCTCTCTTGCAGAGAGAACGACAGAGATCGGGCGGCTGATCAGCTCCTACCTGGTGAAGGAGAAGAACCTGGAGGACCACACTGTGCACCTGCTCTTCTCTGCCAACCGCTGGGAACACGTGTAAAGATAACGTTTGTTAAGTTGTAAGAGAAACGTGGTGTTAATGATCCTGTGGTTTCAGCCTGCAGCAGGTGCAGGAGGTATGATCCTGCTTAGCAAGGAAGTGATGTCTCAAGGGCTCCTGCAGCTTTAATCTTAGATTAAATCCTAGAGTTTAGTTTTTTTAAATCTTTACGTGCAATACTTTCAGTCACTGGACTCAGGAATTAGGGAGCTGAGACTGCACCAGCCTAGGCTGTGAATTTACTTTTCATTCAGGAATTAAAGAGTGCACGTGGGTGACAGAGTGGTTAAGAAACTGTGTCCAACCTCCCTGTCTAGCTGAAAGCTGCATTCAGCCACAAGTGGCACCATCGTTAACAGTGCTCATTAGCAGTGCCAGGGTTAACGATGACATATGCTAACAGAGAAGCACTGGCCTCCTGAGCCATCTGTTAGATGAACTCCTTTCATTTGTATCACTGTAAGGGATAAAAAACTTTGTTTTGCTCTTCTATGGTTTTCAGCCCATTGATGAAAGAGAAACTCCACCAAGGGATCACACTCGTGGTTGACAGATATGCCTTTTCTGGAGTGGCCTTCACAAGTGCTAAAGAGGTGAGACCTGCAGCCTCTGCTGCCCCACATACAGAGAAAGGTCTGGTACAGACCTTGGTGAGCATGGCCCAGGCTTCTGCCCTGAGGAAAGGAGGCTGGAAAGTGAAGGATGAAGATTTCAGCTCTGGTATTGACACAGTCTGGGCCTACCCCTTCCCCAGAAAGGGCAGAGAAACTAATCTGGTTACTTTTTGTAAATCTGGACAGACTCCTGGCTGTGGGGAAGCAAGACTGTGACTCTGGAGAATGATGATGTGAGCTTGCTTGGGATTCTCCACGCTCACTCTGGCTGTTTGCCAAGAATGACAGAACCGCGTACTTGGGACCTGTGGAAGTCACGAAGCTCAACCTCCTGCTCAAGAGTAGATCTACTGTCAAGCAGGCTTCTTGGGGCCACATCCAGCCAAGGTTTGAATGTCTCCAGGGAGATGGATCCACAACCTCTCTGGGCCCTTCTTTCAATGTTTGCTCACCTTCGTAGTAGAAACTCTTTTCTTCAGTTAGCCTGAAATTCTCAGGTTCTTACTTGTCTAGAAAGCAGAGACAGGCCAGAAGGCACAGGTCAGCTCTGTCAGCCTCCCTTTGGGTCATTCTACACAGCTGTAAGATCCTCCTGAGTCTTCTCATTCTTTTGCTCCAAGGAGGTTGTCAAGGAAGATCAGCCAGGTCTCCTGGGCCTCTTTGCCTTCCACGTGAGTTTCCCAGGGCATCCTGCTAAGAGGTTCCTACTAAAGAGAAATCTGCTCTCCTGAAGTCCACGCCACCAATTTTCTAGTAGACTTCTCTCCAGATTTTAAGCCCTAGTCTTGTTTTCCTCTCATTTAAAGCTCTCTTGCCAAGCCTGCTTGCATACACTCTTGTCCCACTTCATCAGACACACCCTGTTCCTCCTCAGCAGCCACCAGTCCTCAGAGCAGTCTGTGTTGGTAGAAGCTGAAGCTCTGCCTGCAGCACCAATGCAGCTGAGACTTGACCTGCATTCACTCCTGCCCAAGCCTTTCCCCACTTCTTGGAAGAATCTAGGAGAGCTTGGGCCTCCTCAGTGGGCGCTGACAGATCCCCAGCAGTGGTTTAAGACATTACTGCCCTCCTCCTTCTCCTCCTCTCAAGAAATTACTGCCCACAGGCAAGGAGGCCTGTGCATCTGTGCCTCAGCTGCTCCACCCTCCAGCCCACTGTATCCCTGCAAACACCACCCAGCACAGCCCCTCCAAACTCACACGAGTTCTTGCACAAAGCCACACGGAACCAGCAGCTCCTTCAGGAGCCCTGACTGTTCTGTACCCTGTGTATCTGCTCTAACAGAGCTGGGAGCAGGTTCATGCAGCTTTCAGCTCCAGCCTGCTGCTGCCCACTGAGCCTGTGCAAGGAAAGATGAAATTTGTAAAATAAATGGAAGTTGGGTCTTTGTTTCTGCCTGATACTGACTCAACAACCATCACCCCAGAAAAACAGAGGGCCAGGGAGAGCACTGGGCCTAGGAAACACAAGACACAGGTAGAACTCCCTTTCTGCCTTTAGAAATTTCAGCTCCCTAAGCGCAAACATTCCTAATTAGGAACCTGTAGGTGTTTTAGGGGAGTGACACTGACTCCCCAGCAATACATACACCCCCCAGACCAGAAGTGTTCAGGGTCTCCTGTCCTGGGAGCAGCTGTAACAAAAGTCATGTCAGGAAATGTCCAAGGACAGTGGGGATGTCAAAAGCAGAAGGGGGAGCTGAAGTCACCAGAGCTCAGCCATGAGACACACAGACAAGAAGAAAACAGCTACAGCAACTTGTGCCTGAACATCTGGAATTTCCCTTCACCTGCTGGACCCCCCCTGACTAACCCCGAGTCTCCTCCCCACACAGCCCAGCAGAGAAGCTGCAGGTTACCTGAGAACTTGGGACACCTCTGCTGTTGTCTGTGGCTTCAACACCAGCTTGCTACAGCCTGCAATGAAAGCAAGGGACTCTCAAGGCAAGTGGTGGCTCTACAGGGGTTAGAAAGAAAAAAGGTGGTAGAGTATGTCTGAAATAACAATGCTCCCTCCTATGCCCTGCACCCTCACCTCCAGAGCCCCACAGTCACTCCTGATACATTTAAGATCACCCTGATACCGTTGCTGCTGCCCACGTGGATGAGCAGTAAGTGTTTAAGCCTCAGGAGTCTCCACAACGTGGATTCACATGATGGAAACTTTCAAATGTGTCAACAAGATCCAATAGTTGGAAAGGTTTGTCTTGTGCCTGGCCTGAAATTCCTGGGCGGAGTGGCTGTTTGAAAAGGAGGCTCCAGGGGCTCAGAGAGATCCCCACTAAAGCCACAAGGTCTTTGGGAGCAGCTGTTGGACTGGTAACAGTTGTATGGAGACTCAACCATGACCCATGTTTAGCTCTGATGGGCTCTGCAGAAGAAAGGTTAAAATCTTTAGCTCTGTCTGACATAAATGAGCATGAGAAGTGCTCAGCACCCAGCAAAACCAAGCCCCTCAAACTTACTAGGGCTGAATTTCTACATGATAAACTGGATACAGCTCTTTCAGTTCATGGCCTGTACTGAGTGTTCTGGTCTCATCTCATCACAGTTCCTTTCCCACCCCACTCTCCAGCTAACCTGTTTATTTCCCTTCTTCACTTTTTTACCTCAAACTTGGTTGTCTTTGTTTGGGACAGAACTTCTGCCTGGACTGGTGCAAGCAGCCTGATGTTGGACTCCCAAAGCCAGATCTGATTCTGTTCCTTCAGTTAAGCCCAGAGGAAGCAGCAGCACGAGGCAACTTTGGAGATGAGCGTTATGAAAACAGCTCCTTCCAAGAGAAAGTTCTGCAGTCCTTCTATGATCTGATGAAGGACAAGACATTAAACTGGAAGGTGAGGAAATAACCCTAACAGGCCTGTCACACACCAGAGTGAGGGTCTCTCATGAGAGCTCCCAGACTTTGTCCATCACATCCCTGTGCTCTTCCTCCTGCTCCTGGTCAGGGGGACATGTTGGGGACCAGCCAAGGGCGCTGTGGTCTGTGGCATAGAGGACACTTCCCTGTTTCTTCTATTTCCCTTCATCCAGCCCCACATCTACTCCTTAAATGTCTATTCCTAAATAAGATAACTTTTTCCAGTTCCACACTAGAAATAGTGCACAGGAGGTATGGTTAGCTCAATATTGTGTAATAGATGGGCAGCAAGGTGAGTTCTTCTCATTTGGTGGTGTTAACTGAGGAACATATTTCTGTATTTTTTGTCTTGGAAACAGACAATGGATGCCTCAAAAAACATAGAAGACTTGCACAGAGATATCAAGTCCATTGTAGAAGAAACCATGGAGGAGGTTCAGAACAAACCTCTGGGAGAACTCTGGAAGTAAAACTTTATCCAGATTATTTTAGATCTATAGGAAAACTCACCTCGTGGATCTTGCTTGGATGACTCCCCTGCATCACCTTCCAGTAACTACAGCTTAGATCCCATGTGTTCTTCTGGGTCCAGCACAGTGCTGATGTCCTTGTTTTATCTGCTTCTCCTCCTGCTTAGTCCCTTCTGTATTTTATAAATGGACAGGTGATAAGCATGTGACAGACTCCTCATAGGAACCTCCCTACTTCAAGCAGGAGCCCTTGTTTTAGCACCAGTCCCATAGTGCAGATGTGGGTGTGGAGCCCAGGGCTGCCCCTGGACCCAGACAGGGCCAGCAACAGCCTTCCCAGCTTGGGTCACTGCCATGGGTCTGGTTCTTCCATCTCTAGTAAATGCATCCCCCACACTGAAACCACTTTGTAAAAGACTTGCTAATAAACTATGCTTTTAAATATTTTGCACGGGGCATTTATCTTTTATTACCTTTAGGCTCCTAGCTAAAAAGACAGAAATACCTATGAAAGATCCCAGAAAGCTGAGCTTAGCTCTGTTACCAGGGTTAACAGGTAAAATCCTGTCTGGCTGAGCTGTCCTTAACCATAAAAGCATGAACACAAAGCAAGTAGGAACTCTTCTTGTGTACAGATCAAGGGGGAGATGTGTCCTGAGTGACCAGCTCTCCACAAAAAGGACCTGGCAATGACCAGAGGGTACAGCCTTCTGGTTCAAGCACATGACAGAACAGGAAAAATGGTTATTGAATTGACATTTCTGTAACATTTGCTACTGCAGAGCTGCTGTTTAAAAGGCCAGCTGGAAAGTGATGCTATGAAAACCCATCAGTTGAACAGCAGCCATGCAATCTTAAGAAAGTTCCACCTTCCAATGCAAAAAACTTTTGAGCCTCTACTTGGCTCTTTCCCCTCTACCTCACAAGCACACATGGCAGAGACTTGCCCCCCAGCCCCACTGCAGGGTTATGGGTACCACCCACCACCACCTTCCACTCACATGCAAGAACATGAGGACAGGCAAAGATTTTAGATCTGTTTATTCTGATACAAATTGAAAGCAGATGAATGGAGCACAGCCCCTCTTCCTCTGCTGCCTCTTCCCCTAACTACAAGAGAGAAGAGAAGCAGGCAGAAAGCAGCAAATAATAATTTAGTGACAGAAGCATCGTGGTTCCCAGTTCAAACCTCTGTTTTTGGATAGCAAGGGGACAGTTAGAGCATCGGTAGGTCAGTCAGGGGGACACAGGTAATTTCTAGCCAGCTATCACCACCCTTGGGCACAAAAGCATCAACTGACAGGTTCCAATCCTAAATGTACAAAACAAAGCCTTGTAAACAGGTTTGCAATCTGCAGCATGCATTAAGGAAACTACTTCAGCAACTTCTGTTGCAGTTTGCATTAACACAGCTCTCCTCCCCACTCCCTTCCTCTGCAGAGAAGGGCCCCAGGCAGAGCTATCAAAGTACCTAAGATTTCCAGTATAATTGGACCTTCTCCAGGCATCCTGTCTTTGCTGCCCTCTTTGGGACAAGTATTTGCAATGGCTTTCTCCAGGTTAGCTCCTACAGTACCTCTGTGCACGCTCTGCAGGGAGGGGGAGCTGGCAGAAGACAGCTGGGAAGCCTCCTCGACCTTCAGGCACCTCTTCTAATGTGGAAAGGGAACACCTAACAGGAGTAGTTGGAGGAACTGCTGAACAACTCACCGCAGACACCTTGAGGAACTCTGGAGCTCACATTTTTGGTATCACCAGGATTGATTCCCTCGGCTCCATGCTAGCACACTGGGGTGCAGCCACACGACTGGTAGATCTCAGTTGTCCTGTTTCACCTCTCCCAGCTGTGGAGGTTTTTTTCCAGGGCTATGGAATCCAGTTCTCTGCTGGAAGCAGCCTTCCTGAAGACACTTGCTGTGGAGATGAATCCACTGTAGAAGCACAATGCTTTATCAGCTCACCAAGCAAGAATATGCACGTTTTCTATTCTCCTTCCGTTCCCTGCTGTTATTTACCCTGAGATTGAGATGTTCCTCCCCAGCAGCATGGCTCTGCTCCACACCTTCCCAGACAGCCTTTTGCTTACTGGATTACCAGTCACTTGTCAGTTCCCTCCACTTCCTTCCTTCTCACAGGTGTGAGCAGGAGAGGGGCTCTACACCTACAAGGAAGGATTGTGCACTGCAAAGCATGAACAGGAGTGGCACTGTAGGAAGCCCAGCCTCCTGCACTCCGGGGGCTTCACAGCTGTCTTGTTGGGACACGTCTGCTGTTCATTTGCATCGTGAGCTGCAGTCCAAGTTGGCCAGTGAGAAGAGAAGCTGCTAAAGGAATTAACTGTACATTTCACCTGCTAAATGATGGGTGGCTCTACTTAAGCTTCAGAGGGGAGTCTCCGTGGAAGGACTTAGCGCTCTAACGATTTCTCTGCCTCCCCCAGCAGGCCAACTGACCTGCTGATAGAACAGATAGGCTTTGAACTCCTAAGCACCACTGCATCCACTTCCAGCAACTGTTTTCTGCTGGAAAATTCCGACTGCAGCCAGTAAGGCTGTAACACACACTTGGCTCTTCATCCCAACGCAGACGACGCGCGCTCTGCTCGAGGCTGCGCAGAATGCCAGGATGGACAAAAGGCAGGGATGGCAGCAAGCACCTATGAAAACCGGTCACCCCAGGCTCTCCAAGGAGCTTCCCTCCCCCCCTTCTCCCCACACATAACACAAATTTGCAGAGTCAGTTTCCTATTTGTCTTCAAAGGGACAGGATTTCGAAGTCTTCATCTTCCGAGTCAAAGAACCTTTCCAATCTGTCGGCATCAGAGGAGTCTGCAAGAGAAAAAGCAAGCGCTGCCTCCAGGGGATTCACTGACAGCTCAGCACCAGTGAGACCAGCAGCACGAGTGTCAAGTGCCCACAAGCTCCAAGACACTCAGTGACAAACCTGCACAAAGGCTCTGAGGAGGGATGGGAACATGTCAGCAGCACAGGAAAGGCACCACAGAAAGTTTTCTGGCCCAGTTAAGTGACACGAGAACACTTCCCCCCACACACACACCATGTATCAGAGACTCATTTTGTGCCATAGTCTTTGATCCAGTCACTGAGGAATGTCATTACACAAGATGCACCCTCCCCAAAGCCATCGGTGCAGTCCATTTTGTGAGGAGAGGTAACACACTTGATCTCTCCTGTCCACCCTTCCAATTCTATGGTGAGGAGCACATAACCAGAGGGGAAGCAACTCTACCATAGAAGAAATTCAGATATGAACATATGGGCAAAGCAGGGAACTAAAAAAGAAACCTTCAGGCTTCAAGAAGGCACTCACTGGACGTGGCAGAACAGCCAGCCAAAAGCTAACTGCTGTCAGTAACTGATGGCTGGGGACATTTTGTGACAAGCTTTAATCCCACAGTGCTAGAAGTCACTGTACAATTCCACACAATTTCCAGAAAACCAAAGGGACCAGCTCACCCTTGGTTCCACCTCCTTCCGTGGCCTCACCTGGTGTGAGATTCAGGACGTCAGGGTTGGAGAAGTGGGAGGGCTGGCGTTCCACCAGCTCAAACATGGGCAGTGCTCCTCTCACCAGGGACAGCTGTGGAGCAAGAGCAGAGCCATGAGAACCCACAACCCCCTACTCACACTGCCATGGGTCTTTAAGAGGTAATAATCATCTGTTGAGACTTTACTGCAACTGAAAAAAACATTTCTCAAGTCTTTGACTTGCATCATCAACAGAATTTAAGAGTTATGCTCTTTTTGGTGGTTTAATAAACTGTTTTCATATTCAGAGAAAATGGGATCTGTGCAGCAGTTTGGAAACAATACCCCAAGTTCCTTTCCCAGTGATGTAAACACAAACCTTTTTGATTTGCTGGCACCAATCATTAAAGTCCTCCTCTGTGTTGCAGAAAAAGCCCTGGAAAAAACAACAAAAAAAGAGTTTATCTTTACATACTGTAGATGGATTATTTCAGTCTTAAGGTCATGTATTAATACCAAGCAACACAACCAGGACTGCCAGCAGTTACAACACCCAACTGCCCTGCTTTTAAACTGTGGCTTCACACTTAAACTGACCACTCCTGATATGCTGGATGTGACCAGACTATCCAAGTGCTGGAATCACCAATGTTACGGTCGTCTGCTCTGCTGCAGAAGGAAAACTGAGCAGAAACAACCCACATGGAAACAAAGAGTGGGCATCTCAGGTTCAACAGAAAACAAATCACGTTGAATCAAGATATGGATCCAGATCTGCTCATCAAAAGGCAGGAATCAAAGCCCAAACTAAACCTGAGAGAAGGACAGAATGACATTTAACTGCCACACAAAGGGGGTTTCCCTGCACCAAACCACTCCCTGCACGAGCAGCTTCCTTACCAAAGCTACTGAACCCAGGGCAGCACTTGCAGAGAGCACAGTGTGCCTGCAGAGCACCCAAACCATCACCACTGTTTGCCAGCTCCCTGCAGAGAGGGACAGCTGTGAAATGGGGACCACAACACTGCTCATCTGGTGATCAGAAAGCAGCAGAAGGGACTCACCACGGCAATGGAGGGGTCGAGCTCCGCGATGCTCATCCTGCAGGGAGGGTGCTGGCAGTGGAAGCTCTCGTCGGGGAGGCAGCCGCTGTCGTTGGGCTCCACTGCAGGCTGTGTAGTGTGGGGGTCCAGGTAAATGAGCTCCTCACCTGCACAGACAGGCAAGGAGACATCAACAAGAACCATACCAGAAGCTGGTCTTCTGGGGAGCAAAGGTGAGACAGGAAGAGGAGGAAAAGCCATGACAGAGCCAGCTCTTGTAACCCCACAGAGGAACCCACGTTCTACGGACAACTTGCTTTCAGCCACTTCCCCAAATGCTTCTCATCCAGGCAAAGAGCCAACTGCCAGCGGAATCACAGCAACAGCCTGGGATCAAGGCACAGGCTCTATCTGGATCCTGTTCCTGCTTATGCCTCCAGGGTCCACACAGGCTCAAGTGGGCCCCAGCAATCCAAAGCACAATCAGCTTGAGGTCTCAGACAGAGAGAGAAAATCAGAAGGAAGGAGAAGAGTAAAAGGACAACAATTTGTAGGGTTTCAGGAAGGGGACAGCTAAAGGACAGTAAAATCCAGCCATGCCCCTAAAGGGGGGTCAGCTCTGAATGTAGGAACACCTCTTTACAGACAGGATTTAGCATGACACAGTGGAAGTTCACACTAAGAAGAACTCTGCAGCATGCAGCACAGACCAAGCAGGAGAGCTGCACTGCTCCACAAGCAGTTTTCAGCTGGGGGGAGATGCCTGGAAAGTCTCTGCACTCACCTACGTAGCCAATGAAGTAGTGAGCACTGTTTGGTTTCCCTCCAATCACTCCCAGGGACTGGGGCATCATGAAGCAGTGCTGGAAAAGCAATACAGAAAACACACAGCTGACAGACAGTGAGACAGCAGGTGGCAACAAGGGCAAACATCTGAAAATGCAGTGGGAAAGAAAGATGGGGACACTGAAAACCAGCAGCTCTAGCAGCACCATCAGGAAGGCTGAAGGCTGCACCACAGGGCTTTCAAGGAACACAGAAGCAGCTCAAACCACTTTTAACTGCTGACAGAAACACACGGCTGGACCAGATGGAAAAAGCAGAACTACTCCAGGACTCAGCCTGGGAAAGTCCTGGCTCTGCTGCTGTCAGTGGCAAGATCCCCTGGAGCTGTCATCAGGTTGCAACAGTGCCCTCAGAAGGGAGCAGTCATTGAGGAAATGATTTCAGTTCCTAATCCAGCTGCAGTGTCCAGGCACCAGCTACTGAGTAAGTAACCGAGGCAAGCAGCCTCACATGAATCTGGAGCTCCCTTACCCGTGCAGCTCAGAGTTTGCTGGCATTAGGACAGCAAGACAATGTGCACCCTGTCCTGTTCATGTACACTGCACACCCTAAATTCTGCAGCCTCCTGATACTCCAGCCTGCAACTGTCTGCCAGCTTCTAGCCCCAGCATCAGGGAGTTTGCAACACCACGTTCATTAATGCTCAGGTTGCAGTTGTGCTGAACACATAATTCAGCAGGTTGGTAGCATCTAAACAAAAGAGGGACTGAGATTAAGTTATGAAGTAAGATCCTCAAAAAAAACCCCAAACCAACCAAAAAAGCCCCAACCCCCCCAGAACTTCCAGGTATTTTCCTGACCATAGCCTGCAAGAACCACTTATCCTGACCTCTGACAAGGATAGTCTCTAAATACATTTTTATTTTGCAAACAGGACAATTACTTCCAAGTATTTTTAGCCCCAAAATCAAATTCCAAAAAGAGGATCCTTAGGCATTAGAATCCCAGGAATTCAGCTCCAGGTCCCCTACCTTTAGTGTTTCAATATAGGCTTCATTGATCTCTGTGAGCCCAAGGCGAAGAGGTATCAGCAGCACCAATGGTTTCCAGAGGGAGAGCCTATCTCTAACCCCAGCTTCCTCTGGGTACCCGTTGTAGAGCAGGTCTGCCCCCCCAGGGCAAGCTGCAGCTCCAGCACACGGCAGGTTGGACTGGCACAACCGCCCTACAGAGAGGGAACATGAGCAGAAAGCATCACAAATAACCACCTGGTCAAGCTCTGATCAACAACTGCTCTTTACTAAAAGCCTACAGCACTTAATAATAATTAAAAAAAAAAGCTTAAGAGGTCCAGTGCTGTGATCCTGGGATGTGTGTACCCCCTGCAGGCTCCCGGGAGGGCTCAGCTTGCAGCAGGGTTCTGCCAGAGCACACTGTACTCACAGCCACCACCTGGCAGGCTGTTAAAATGCAAATTCCTCCAGCAGGTGAGCAGCTAAGCAACAACCTGTGCCAAAGGTTGAACGAGCTGATTAGGAGGCCAGACAAGCACCCTGAACTCAGACAGCATGTAGGCAGAACATGAAGAATGTGGAGTGTTCAATTCCAGAGCTCATGGAGGATGTGAAGACAGCTGGATGAGGAAAGCACCGTGGTGTAACAGGAGATATCAGCCTGTAATTAGCACTAAGACACA
Source organism: Brachypteracias leptosomus (assembly GCA_013401335.1). Classification (NCBI taxonomy): domain Eukaryota; kingdom Metazoa; phylum Chordata; class Aves; order Coraciiformes; family Brachypteraciidae; genus Brachypteracias; species Brachypteracias leptosomus. The sequence goes on from VYZX01018786.1 coordinate 417,110, forward strand.
AACATGGTGTCTGTCTAGAGGAGCTCTCATTTTCCTAAAGTTCACTAAAGCTTTCGTAAATTTTATTAGGGATCACTCAGAAGCTACTTTAGAGACCTAAAGCAGGACAATCATTAATCATTCAGGGTGAGCTTTGCCTGTAAGATATGGGGCAGTGAAATTCCCCAGAGCATATGCATGACAAGTTCTGTATATCCTCATTCTACAGGCCTGACACACCCCCAGCTGGGCTGTAATGCCACCAGACTATGTAAATGATGGTGCAGAAACATCCCCAAGCCGACCTGTCTCGCTGCCCAATTTAATTACTTGCTGGGTGTGTGAAGGAAAAAAAACCCCAAAGACACCCACAGCACTTTAATTAAAGCCAAGGCAATTAGACAAAATGCTAGAGGCTCATTTAATGTATGCCTGGCCTCAGCTGAGTGCCAGGACACTCCGGCAGGTAGGACACAATGCAAACAGGCTCCAGCCCCTTGCTGCTCTGGCAGTGCTGTGGTGCCACAGCCCAACACAACCTGCCTAAAGCTCAGCTGGATCCAAACCATTTACTGCAAACATCCCAACAGATGTGACACAACATCTCTCCTGCTGTCAGGGCCTGGCTTTGCTGTCCTGGTTTCTCACCACCTTTCTAATGCACAGCATCCTCCAATGCCCAACTAAGAGCCCCTTTCTGATACAACAGACTGATAAAAATGAATGTTTCTGCACTGCTGTAGCAAAAATCATTTCCTGTGAACCTCAGGACCAAAATTAAGACATATGAAACAGCATTAACTCCTGAATGCTTCATATCAACACATTTAGGGCACAAGATACACACCTACAGGCACACAGCACGTGAGACCAACTCATACAGTGACTTTCAGGCCCTGAATGGGTGTGTTATGATTCACATTTGAGGAAAATAAACAGAGATCCCCTGCACTTCACAAGCTGCAAGGACAGGTCCCTTGAAGCACTGTCAGTGCCACACAGACAGGAGCCAGCAGCAAACCCAAGCCTGGCAGCCAGAATGCTTCAGTTCTAAAGTAATGATTTCAGGTCAAAGATGAAAGATAAACCCAATTTCTGTTTCCATGCTGGCCTTTGTTTAAGCCAAGAGCATCAGCACATGCCTTCACCTACATGTACCTAAGGTTGGACAGGGTCAGTCAATCAGATCCCTCGTTTCCTCACCTCTCAGCTGAGGATACCTGACAAGAGATGTGACTTTGTAAGGTGACTGTCCTGCACTCTAGGGACAAACTGCCTGTTAATTGATTTTGGCTCCGTGGCAGCCTAAATGATGCCTGCCACAGCCTTGCCTGTAACCTTGCAGCAGCTCCAGGGCTCACTGGGCTGTTCCACCAGCCCTCTCAGAACACGTTGCATGGTTTGTGCTGTGTAAGCACAGAGCCTCACCAGCTAGGATAAAGCAAGGGTGGGCAGGACCATGCAGGGCTGCAGCAACCAGCAATGCAGGCACTCAGCTGTGGTTCCTGGGGCAGTGCAGCCTGAGCATGCTAGGGATGAACACACTGCTCAGCCTCCAGAGCCATCCTGCTGCCAGGGTGCACACAAAGCAGACAGACAAACACACACAAACCGAAATAAGAAAAAAAACAACAGTGAGCACTCCTCAAAAGATGAGAGGAGTCTGTCTCTGGAGAGGACTCTCCAGAGACAGACTCCCATCTTCTCCCTGCCCCTGCCAATTTTGTTCATTTTCCTCTTTGTGATGGGTTCTAGTTTTCTTATTCTGCCTAATGGAGCAGGAATGTCTCTGCTATCAAGAAAGGCAGCAGTCATTTACTGTCTGCTGCCTGTGGCCATAATCTGACACTACCTTCCATGCAGCTCCCACCTACTGTCTAAAGGCCAGCAGACCTTCCCTCCAGATCCAGGGACCATAGATCCAACTCAGAGGCTTTATCAGATGAAGCCAAAATCAAACAAGGGGCTTCCTTGCTCTAGCACAGCAATTCTTGCCTGGTTTCAGCATGCTTGGCCTGGCCAGAGCTTTAAGACAGAACATTTACTTCATGCCTGTGCTGTACTACTATATGCTCTCCAGCTTTTTCCTGGCTTGTTGCTGCTGCAGGATAGACCACATCCCACCCCCACCTGATACTTACGGATTTCCTCCATCACTACTGTGTTGTCCATGGCTATGTGCACTGCCAGGGAACTCCAGCTATCAAATGTTGCAAGTTTTCTACAGGGAAAAAAACAAAACCAAAAAGGTAAGCAAGGATTGCTTACAACTGCATGGTTCAAAGGGTATTAAGGAAAAAATGAAGCACTTACTTGAGCACTTGTGCGACTGTGTTTGGTCCATACCACTGACCTATGGATTTTCCCTCTCCAACTCCCATCTGGGCTGCATCACAAGAGAAAAAAAACAAAACCAAAATGTAACAAATAATTTCAGCTGTACTGCATCCCTTCCTAATCAGTTTGTGTTTAGTAGGGAAGAAACTTCACTTGGAAACATATTTCAATCAGCAGAATCTACCCTTTATGGGATATCTTAGTTTAGACGGGAAAGAGAAGCACATCCTGAAGGACTGTACATCAAATCCCATCCCCAAAATGCAATTATTGTTGTTGTTTTTTTGTTTGTTTTCAAAAGCTAGTAAAACAAACACAGAGTGACGTCCTATACTCATGGGAAGCCCAGATTTAATATCTCCACACCTTTCAGCACCCAGACTCTTACCTATCTGGTGAATGGAGTAGTAGCTGTCTTTTTTGTCAATGAAGGCATTAAGAACATTGAAGTAATTATCCATTTGCCTCTTCCCTTTTATCCACCTCCAATCTAAGACAGACAAGGGCACATATGAAACAAAACATTATATTTTTTAGCAACTAGAGGCTTCAAGCTACAATTTTTTTCCCTGTGCATCAATCAACTGACTCAGTTTTCATGTCACTATCTTATTACCAGGCATCTGAGGCATTCTCAGGACTGCACTCATAGAAGCACAAGGCCAGTAAGGGCTGGGCACTGATTTACCTCTTCCCAAGTGTCTGCAGACCAAGGCCTGAGCAAAAATCATCTGGCCACACCGCAACATACAGCCCCAGCCAGTGTCAGAGGTGGGACCAGTTCCTCCTGTGAATGAGGAAAGAAAACATGCAATGAATAGAAAAACAGTGCCAAGAGGGAGAAGAAATTAGGGCACTCTAAGTCTGCATGGGTAGCAGGTTCACCCATAAATCAGGCAGAGAATCAAGACTACCTTAGCTCAGGTACTCAAAGGGTGAGAAACAAGCATGTGGTTATCAGTGAGTAACTTAATGACATCCCTTCAAAACAAACAAACAAAACCCTCCAATACTAACTGAGAGGGGAAAAAAAAACTTCAAAGGGAAATCCAAACAACTCAAGTAGAAAGAGAGCTGAATTTCTCAGGAGCACAACAGCCCCTGAGCCTGGCTGCAGACTCCCAGCTCGATTCATTGACATTTCTACAGAGGCCCTTGTTACAGGCAGCCTCCTATAATCCTCATCTTGAGAGGGCAGCTCGTCATGCAGAACAAATCACAATTCCCACATCATAACCAGTTATGGCTGGATGAGATTCCAAAGTGAACGACATGGGCAAAAAAAGAAAATACCCATCAGCCAAAAAATCCCAGCCCAGTAACAAAAAACCCCCACGCTCCATAACACTGGAGAGTAAGATATTAGCTCACACTGGAAAGTCTGAGACAAAGCCCTGAGGGCTGGAAGCACTTCCCTGACAGGACTTCAAAAGGAAGCTGCTGCTGCACTGAAGCTCTGGCTATGATTACAGGCTTCACAGATAAAATGTTGTGTGAGCACAGCAAGTGAGCTGTCTCCAAGCACAGAGCCAGCTGTGCCTCAGCTCTGCTTGGGGAAGCACTTTCTTTGTAATGCTGCTTTCTTCTTTTGGTCCTCTGCAACTACCATGCATGAAAAGCACAGGGAGAAGAATCACCCAAGAGAACTATTTAATCACCTTCTGTACGGTCAGTGACAGTCTTCTATGGCTTTGCCAGGAATTTATAACATATACAACAGCCAAAATTGAGAATGCTTCACAAAATTAGCATAAGACATCCCCTTACCCTCTGAAGAGCTCACAGTATTTAAGTGGGCAAGCACAGAGGGGAGTGGCCAACAATAAAAGGGAGAAGAAAGACTGAAAAAGGACAAGGTTTTCTGTGTGACATCAAATCATATATATACTGTGAATGGGAATTGACTCAGAAATGGGATTTCTTTTCACCCCCACCCTTTAATAACTCACAGAAACCCCAGCTGTGTTTGTGAGCCATAGTTAAACACATGCTAACCCTTCCATTTCAAACACATCTTTAACTATGGCTCACAAACATGAATTTAAAGGGACACCAGAGATGTCTCACAGCTTGCTGGGCAAAGGGTTTCCCAACAGGGAAAGAACAGAACAAGCCAGAAGAACCAGAAGTTTCTTTTCCAAATCTGTGCCTTTTTCCTCATTGACCTCTAGGGTGGGGCTTGGAGTCCCTTTTACCTGCTCTCAAGTCTCTTCTGATACACCTTCCACTCAGCACACAAACCAAACCACAGAAGAGGCATGCAGAACATCTTAAGGAACCAAGACATCCTCCTTTGAGTTCCCTGGGAGATGTTCCCCATATTACTACAGTTCTGTAACAGCCACTTCAGGCATTTAAAAACCACACACACAAAGAAAAACTCCACACAGTCTAGAGCAGAAGCACAGAGGCAGTAATTTCTGTATCACCTCTAGTTTTCATTATTTTAATTAATTTTCATTATTTTAATTTGAAGAGCATCATTAAATAATATTTCACATTAGACTTATGTAGGACCCAATGAAGTACAAAAATCTTCCCATGTTGCTCAAAGAAAAGATGTTTCTAGGTAGGCTTCCCAAACTCATTCTTGTGTCCTTTTTAAAATCACTGTTATCCCTCACACCCAAGGGGGTGAGGAATTCTCATTACCAGAACAACAACAACAAAATCCATCCTATCAATTAAATGAACTGCACTTGAGATTCTTACAGCCAAAGTGCACTCATGTTATGCTTGTGGGGACTGTTTCAGTAGGTAGAGATAACAGGGTTATCATTTCCAGGACTCTCCCCCAGTACATACCAATAGCAGGGAAGTTCTTTCTGTAGGTGAACCAAAGCCGAGAGGTCACATCCAGCAGGATCTCTTCTTTCTCTGAAAAATTTTCAGCATTTAAACACACAGGAGTAGCACCAAACAGCTAAATCCATCTCCCACCCACCTTCCCTAACCACAGCAGCACTCCTCACACAGTCTGCACATCCAGAGAGGCAAAATGTGGGTGCTGTGCAGAAGAAACTTTCTTGTTCCCCCCAAATAGCTGCAATCACCCCAAAGACACTATGCCATGGGCAAATCATGAAGCATAAAACCATCTTCTTGCCTTTCCTCTGAGCTACCCCCTCGCCTCAACTAACCTGGCCTCATGATACAAGTCCCAGTAGCTACAATATGAGAACTTTCTGCACAGAAATGTCCCAGAGTCCATGGAGATGGCCCAGCAGACAGCAGCTTGGCAGGTACTGTCTGAATGCTCTGCCAGCAAACAGACCCTGCACCCTGCTTATAAGGTTTGCAGTCACCAGAAAGCAAAGTGCAACACTAGAAGTCCTCTGTCTGGTAAAGCAGGTGGGTGTAAAATACCTGTAAAAACGCTGTATTTCCGTCCCAGGATCCAAACAGGTTCTTTGGTCTCAGGGAAGTCTTCATATTCAAACCTGAGTGTGTCATAGGTAAGAGTAGCTAGAAGGGGAAAGAAGGAATAATGTAACTTTTACAGCTTTTCCTTGTGCTTTAAAAATCATACAGAACTGCAGAACCAGAGGTTCTCAGAGCACCTGGCTCCAGCTGACAAGAAACTGTGTGGTTCCACCTGCAATCAAATTTGGAACTAGACTCCATCCCTAACCTCAGCCCAAGACGCTTAAAGCATGTTCCTTGTGTAAATTAATCTATAGGTTTTTTCAGATACATTTAGGATAGCACAGGCCACGTGCTCCTGTCCTGTGATGGGACTTCTCAAGTCACAAACAAGAAGCAAAGTAATTCTACTTGCACAGAAAAGTTCCAGCAAATCAATGCAGTCTTTGCCTCTAACAAACTCCAGCAGGGAAACTAAGAATTCTTTATTAGCCAACTTTATGCATCCCCAGCAGCCCATGCTTCACTTCACAGCTTGGCTTGCTCTGCTCCCTTTCTTGCTCAACGCTGCAGATTTCTTTCCAGGGAAGGAAGCAGCGTGACTCCTGCAGATGTTTTCAAGTGCACATCACTTGCTACTCTTCTCCTTTAATTTTCAGAAGTTTCCCCTTTGGGAGGAGACATCACAAGTTTATTCTGACAGCTCAGAGGAAGGCTTAGTAGGCAGAATTCTTTTAATTCAGGTCATTACCAGACTTGACCTTAACATAAAAACTGGAGTTCTCAAATAGGCTTTAAAGAATATTTTGTGGTTTGTTTTGTCAGTTCTCAAGCTTGGCATGAATCTAGCTCTCTGTCAAAAGTCTCAAACAGCTTAAATAAAGTGACTGAAATAAGGATGCCACAAGGTCAGCAGGCACCAGATGAGGTAAATATGAGCCACTGGTACCCAAACAGTTCAGGCAGGGGTACAAAGGGTGTCACAGCTTGCACAGGAGATTTTCTCTCCCTCTTATAGTTAGGGGCAAAGGGTCTGGAAATAAATAAACCTGGAAATTCACCAAGAAGAAATCCCATTTGAAGATGCTCCTTTCAGAGCTGCAGAAGTCATGTGAGATGAGCAAATTCCTCAGGCAGCTCTCCAAAACATCACCTTCAAGAAGCCCTCAATCTATTTTGAATACTGACCTCTCAACACCCAGGACAGCAGAGTCACCTCTGCACGAAATCCAAGTGCACATCAAATACAACAGTTCATCTTCTTCCTGTGCACCGTGGATTTATAGTTAAAAAGCCAGAGTTTCAGCCCTGCAGAAACACCCCCAGGAAAGCTGCCTCACTCTCCAGGAGCTACAGGCAGGCTGTGAATGACAAGAGCTTGGCTGGATCTCTGCCCCATGGACACACTGTGCACAGGGTCTGCTGGAGCATCCCAGGACACCTTCTCACCCCACACCCTCCCTAGGAAAGCACTGACAGCAAAGGAAAAGCTTTGTACATGCCATTACAGAAAACATCTACATTAAACAGCCTAAGTAAAAGCATTAAAACTAGAACTGCATTAAACACCAGCAGTAGGCCTGAAAGCCTCTGTTTTCTTCCACTTCTGTGCACATGGTTACATCTAAAAAGTTCTAAGACAAGAGGCCATAAATCAAATCTGTGCCTTGCACGGAGCACAAGGAACCAACCCTTGGCACACCCAGCACGTGCCTGCAGCATCAGCAGCTTCCCAGATCAGTTTACTGGACACCAGTACGTGCAAGGTCACTGAACAGCTACAGAGCATCACCCTGACACACCAGGAAACACACAGAGCTCGGGTGGAGGGTGAAATCTTGCCTCCCTTCTTAGAACCTGTACAATGAAAAAGACAAGCTAAAAACCTTATCTCAGCTTGTAACAAGCTCCCACACACAGAAGCACAGGGAGACAGACCCTGACTGGGGGAGTCAGTTTGCAAATGTGCTGAAGACAAGATATGTGCTCCTGGCAAGCACCAGGTCCTTGCAGCCACTACCTTTATCTACTCTACCAAAATGAAAGCTATTTCTTTTTATATCAACTTTGGGAAACAATTAACAAGTCAAAACATTCGTTACTCAAAGAGAAATAGGGAAAGTGATTTTCCCTGTGATTTGTACAGCAAAACAACTGATGTTCACTCCAGTATGGTTGGTTTGCCTGCACAGCTCAGAAGTTGTGTCAAAAACCATTTTATACAAAATACTGAAGTAGTGGAGTGTCATACTGCAGGAAAACCAGGCTTGGCAACACCTCCCTTTCCAAATCACTCCTGGGGCTTCCTCTAGAGAGGCCCCTCTCTCCAGCACAGTAACAGTCCTCAGGCAGCACCCACAACAGCTCAGAGACATTTTCCTCAAGTCCTTCAGCCCCCAGTGAACACTGCCACTAAAGGATCAGAAATGGGGCAGATGATGACCTCTCTCAGCTGGTCAGTACCTCACCCAAGGCAGAGCAGAGAGGAGGAAGGCTACTGGATGTAGAACGTTCCAAAAGAGAGCCCAGAAGAGAAGGTAAATTTATTGTGCTAGTAAAGCTCAGTGCTGAAAGACACCTAAAAACCCAAAGATATCCAAAGAACACCTGAACACTTATTTCTGGCCTTTGTAGAAGATTTAGTATTTTCTTTCCCCCAAAATCTTTCAAATAAGAGAAATCCCAATTATCTAAGCAACAATGAGGAATTAAGAGACAGCCAGGGAGGAAAGTCAGTCAACTGAAGAGTGGGATTTTCTTGGAGGCACAGAGCAAACAGTTCAAAGTCTGCCTGCCAGGGCCCCGACCATCTCAGCAGCCTGGAGAACAAGAGCCATGGATTCCCTCCACACACACTCTCACCCAACGCGGAGGAGGAGCTCACACTGGGAAATGTTTGTTATTATGGACACCACTTATCTCTTCAAAGGGGGGACACAGCTGTCACTACAAGCAGGCGAAAAGGCAGCAAGTTCCAACGCCAGTGCCGACACACTCCTCTCCCCCACGTATGGAAACAAAATCTCTATCACAAGCACCTTCGCTGGTGCTCTCAGCCCCGGTGAGCGGCCTGGGAGCGGAGCAGAGCACGGGGACACCGGCCCTGCCACCGCTCCGGCCCTCCGGTTTCCTTCTCGGGCAGCCCAGTCCGGGCCCAACAGAAAGCTCAATGCAGGAGACCGGCTGGGGAAGGCAGGAGCGACCCAGCCCCGGGCCCTGGCCGGCAACGACGGGCACCGGCGGTAACGGAGCCATCACCGGGACGCCCCGAGACACCAGCGGGGAGGCGGCCGAACCCTTTAGGGCCCCACAAGGCCGGAGAAGCCGTTTCCATGGCCGTGCCTCGGGGCAGCGACCGGGCCGGGAGCGGTGACTTCCCCGGCCGCCAGCCGTGGCTCCGAACACCGGGGGAGGCCGCGCCGCTCCAGGCCGCTCCGGGCTGGGCCGCCACGAAAAACCGCAGAGCCTGGAGCGGCCGGGCTGAGCCTCCTTGGGGGAAAAGCTGCCGCCCCCCCCGAGCCCCCGCCGCGGGAAGGGGCCGTCGCTACCGTCACCCACCTGCGTCCATGGCGGCGGCCCCGCCGAGGGCTGCGGGCGCTGCCGTCTCCACCGACACATACGCCCTGGCGCAGCCCTCCACGCTGCTGGCGCGAGCGCAGCGCCCGCCCAATGGGAGCGCAGGTCACCCCCGGCCTCCGCGGCGATTGGCTGCCGTCTGCGCTCGTCACGCCTCAGCGCGCCGTGTGACTTCCTCCCTACGAGCTGGGGGCTGCCATTTTGTCGTACGTAGAGGCAGCGAGGGGCGGGACGAGGAGGCGGGGCAGGGGGAGGAGCCAGAGCGGGGGGAGGCGGAGCGTACGAACTGCGCGTGACGCCGGTGGGAGCGGTGTGTGACACGCACGCCCAGGGAGGTCCCGACACATGGCGGCCACCGTCGTGTTGAACGGAGCCGGCAAAGCCCCTCCCCTCTCACCCCCGGAGGGGAACGCCCCGCCACGCCCACCCTTCTCGGAGACGGGTTTGACAGCCTGGCCGTGCTGGACCGAGCGGCTCATCGGGAGGCGGACGCCCAACAGCGTCGAGGAGGCAAGCGAGCGGCGACGGGAGCGATCCCCACTCCCTCATTCCCCTCACTCACTACGCCGCAGCATCGGCGCTGTACGGCAGCGCCTCGGCAAAAATGGCGGCGGTCATGTGGCGGCCGCCATCTTGGTTGACGGCAGTGCCGTACAGAAACCCCTTCCCCAACGGCGGAGGGGCGGTTGGGGTGACCTGGCTCCGCCATCTTGCTGTACGGCTGGCGGCAGCCCGGGCCGGCGGGCGGGGGCCGGGGCGGGCCCGGCCGGCGGCGGCCGGAGATGGTGATCTGCTGCGCCGCCGCCAACTGCTCCAACCGGCAGGGGAAGGCGNGCCGCACCCGGGCCTCCCTCACCCCCCGGCTCCGCTCCGGCCTGGCCGCGGCCGGGGGCGGCTGCGCGTCTCCGCGGTGCTTCCTTCGCCCTGCCCGCCCGGCCCTGCCCGGCACCTCCGGGCCCCGAGCGGCACCGGCCGCCCTTTGTTTTCCTCGGCGCCGGGGACCGGCTCTAGGCTCTTTAATGCCTGGAAAGCGGCTTGGCAGCGGGGAGCCCCCCCTCGCCGCCGCAGGGCCTGAGCTCCGGGCTCACGGCTCGGCCTGGCCCCTTCCCCGGCCTGTGCCTCTGCCTGCACCGGGGGCCTTGCTGGGGATGCTGCCATAGGTGAGTCCCCGAGGGAAGGTCGTTCTCTCGGGCGGACGATGCGAACCCACCTGGGAAAGGTGCTGGTTGGGTTATTCAGGGTGTTTTTTCAGTCCAGGCGTTTTTACACCTTATTAAATACACTCGGTGTAAACACCAGCGGGGTCACAGAGGCAGCAGGTGGGCAACGTGAGGGGTGTTTTCTGTCTGTCACATCCTCATTTCTTGCAGACAGGAGGCTGTGTTTGTGGCAGGGTAGAGGAGCAACTGAATAATGGGTTTGTTACTGATGAGAAGGGAAACAACCCTTTCCAGATCTGCGCCGGTTGTGGAGCTGTTAACAGAGCAAACAAACACCAAGTGTTTCAGCCTAAATAATGCACATCCTAAATACAGCTTTCACAAACATTTCCTAAGCCTACCTCCGATTTCCAAAACACAACTCATTTTTTAATGGTTTTTGTTTTCAGATTCCCTCTGAAGGATTCCAAGCGTCTCATTCAGTGGCTGAAAGCTGTTCAGAGGGACAACTGGACTCCCACCAAGTACTCCTTTCTCTGCAGCGAGCACTTCACCAAAGACAGCTTTTCCAAGCGGCTGGAAGACCAGCACCGGTTACTGAAGCCCACTGCTGTCCCCACCATCTTCCAGCTCACAGAGAAAAAACACGACAACCTGGATTATGTCAGAAGCAGAAGGAAAATAGCAAGCCAGGTACCACTGCAGGATGGAGAAGGCCCGAGGGAAGGAGGCTGTGAGGTAGTTCAGAGGAGCTCGTCTTCTGAGCAGGACTTCATGGTGATGCAAGGGACGAAAGAGATGGAGGAGGCGACTCTGGGAGCGGAGATCAGGTCGATGGCTGAGAAAGAAGAAAACCTCCACGGCCACCTGGACGGCCCCCGGAGAAGGACGTTAGGTGATGGTTTGGTTGCAAAGCCTGGACATCAGAAAAAGCCTGAGAGGTCATCTGTGGAGGACTGTCCCAAAGCCACCTGGACGGGCAGCTGGGTGGTGGACAGAAGCGGTGTGTCTGTCGACGACTTCACGCCTCCTGCCTCTGGTGCTTGCAAGTTCATAGGCTCCCTTCATTCTTACAGCTTTTCCTCTAAGCACGCCAGAGAGAGGCCACCTTTCCCAAAAGAGCAGCTAGAAAGGAAAAGGCCAAAGAGAGAGATAGAGCCGAGCTGCAGCAGCCACCTCCTGGGACACGACAAGGCCTCCACAGAAGGCTCCCCTACTTCATCCCTCACCGCCACCCCCCAGAAACCTTCCCAGGGCTCGTCAGCGTCCCCAGCAGACCTCACCCCCCAGCCTGCTGCTGAGGCCGTGCTGGGGAGGAAGGGGGACACGGATGCCAACCCCATGTCAATCAACGAGGTCATCATGTCGGCCTCGGGGGCGTGCAAGCTGATCGACTCCCTGCACTCGTACTGTTTCTCCTCCAGGCAGAGCAAGAGCCAGGTGTGCTGCCTGAGGGAGCAGGTGGAGAAGAAGAACGGGGAGCTCAAACTGTTGAGGCAGAGGATCAGCCGCTCTGACAGCCAAGTCAGGAAGCTGAAGGAGAAACTAGATGAGCTGAAGAGGATCAGCTTCCCTTACTTGAACAGCCTGCTGTCCCAGGACTGTGGTCAGTATTCCCAGGGGCTTTGTACTGAGGAAGAACTCACTATTTTCTTAGCAATAAGAGGCTTTTAAAGTTAAAAGTCTTAAAGATATGATGGGTCAAAGACAGGAGGAAGGCACATTTTTGGAAGAAGAAAGAGTAAATTGTGTTAGACCAGCAAAGAATTAAGTTTTTGGGCACACGAGGTATTTCTTATATACCAGAAGTTTCTGAGGTGATTCCTGGTGTGGAATGGGAAGTTAGGTTGTGGTGTTGTAGACAGCCCTCTTGGTAATTTTTTTTAATTCTTCTTACTGATGTACTGTAACTTGTTTGTGACTTATAGCACCTGGTAGGATTTGCCTTCCTTTGGAATATACATCTGAATCTTTTTGGTGTGTTAATGAACTGTCATGGACAGCAGGTCTCTGGGAAAGCTGTTGTAGTCTTCTCTGGTGATGTAAGAAGTGCTTCTGATCTTAGATTTCATATTCTGCACTCAACTCAGGGATATATGAGACCTAAGTGAGTGGTGGGTATCAAATATGGCAATGTCCTGATACACAGTGAGGTCAATTTTGTTTGTGTTTGGTTTGATTTACTCCCCCAGAAGGCAGAAGTAGTCAGGGAATGGATGATAAATGGGAAGAGGTGGAGAACAACCTCCCTATTGATTAAAATAAAAAAAAAATGAGACACCTGAAAACCCCAGGGGAATTCAGTGAGGGATGAGGTCATGTACAAAGGTTGTCGTGGAAAAGTCAAATCGGGTCACAACCCTTTCTCTTGCAAGAAAAAGAGTGCTTTAATATACAGCTGAGAACTTGTACCATGGCTCTGGTTGCAAGACAGAATTCAGGAGAAGAGTTTGGAAGCATCTAGTGATGTTTGATGTTTGCGTGGCTGCTGAGAAGATGTTGAGTTGCCTTGTGAAGGGGCTGTGACTTGGGGCTTTCCTGAAGAAGTCATCACTGGTGGATGGCTGGGTATTCCCTGATAGTAATTCTCACATCCCTCCTTGTTTAGGAGAAACCTCAGAGCTTCTAAGGCCATGTCCTAGTCTTAGACATGGTCAGAAAGGTGATCCTGGCATAGGCAGGCACATTCTCCAGGCTGTTACAGCATGGATCTGCTTTCTCAAGTGCAAGGAAATAAACTCTGACCAAAATCTTGCAGGTCGAGACCCAATGCTGCTTTTCCCACGTTTTTAATTTTCCTAACTATGGGAAATGTCACACTTTGATTTGGGTAGAGGTGGGGGAAAGAAGATGACCTCCACTTAATGTGCTAAAGTTTGATCCTTTTGTAAAACTACATCTCCCAGCAGGCCCCAGGATAACTTTTACCTAATGATGAGCTCACTTCCCTCATAGCCATCTCATCAACCCTGTGCAAGACACTTTCTGGTGGTTAAAGAGCTAGAGCAAGCAATAGAAACAAAACTCTGCAGACTATGGCTGGCAATGGAGAAAACCCAGGTAGGATTCAATGGGGTTGGAGGTGTCTGTGTTCATCAGAGAGGTAAAGCACATGTGGAGCCTCTTCCACCCTGCATGGCTGCTCTCATGAAGGTCATATTAAAGGCAGGAGAGTTTGCAAAGTGAGTTCATGTGAAAAATGGTTAGAATCTTGCTAAGGATCTGTAGGAAGTCATGTTCCCTTCCAGCTTGGGTTTGTCTTTAAACGTTTGTACAAAGCCAGGGTAGGAATGGGATCATTTATCTTATATATGATTGAAACATGGTTGGTGAACTCTGTGTACAAGCAGAACTTGACCATGAAATGTCTGGTTTGTGCTGAGGTGAATGCCTGGGCTGTGGGGCTTGGGGTGGTGTTTCCCATCAGGGTGGCAACAGATTTTTGTTCATGTTGCAGAAAGAAAATAGCAAATTCTAGTGTCTGTGAGAAGAGAAATGAGGTTGTGCAAGGATGGAAGGTGCTGTACTTCTCATCTAGCAGGACTTGGACAGCAATAGGTCCCTGTCCAGTTTAGCTTGGAAATGAAATGTTTGTAATGGACTGAAGATATGTGCTGCCAGAAAAAATGCCTCTGCCAGGGCAGGCACTGCTAACCTGGCAGCTGCACAGTAACTTGGAGATAGATTTTTTTGAAGGAAGATGCTTTTATTCTTGGATGGCAGGTGGTGCTTGTGATTATTAATTTTTTTTCCTCCTGGAATGGGAGCAGTCAGGGTAGAGGGCTGGTCAGTAGAGTAAAGGTGTTACAAGAACAAGGAAACTATATGCTAAAAGCAAGATAAAGAGAAGGAATATGTGTGCATAGGTTAAGAACCTGGATCTGAAGCAAAGGCATCACAAGAGAGGCTGGGTGAGACTTCACAGCATCTATGGGCCAAGCACATCCTGCCCTGCAGCAGGTAGGAGATTAAACTGCCTCTGCAGCAGGTTTGGCACTTAGTTATCAGAGATAACTCTTTCACACACACCCCCCTTGAAGAGAAAGGTGGCTGGAAGCAGGACAACAAGACTCTGCTCTGCTGATGCCTTTTTTTTTCCTACAGTGGAATGGTTCTTGTTTTTTCTAGGTTTTTTTTTTTCCCCGACAGCCTGTACAGCTTGTGCATTAAGCATTTAATTCTGCAGTGAGTTGGGAGTGACTCACAACACAAAACCAGCTCACAGCTAGGAAGCAATGAAAATGCTAACTGAGGAAAATTTGAGAGAAAGTAAAACATATTGAGGTAAGCTTAGGTAGGATGTTTGGGTCTCTTGCAATAGTATGTAATTAAAGATGTTTTCTCTGTCTTTTGTAGTGCATGAGAACTCAGACAGAGCATGGGCACTGAAGCATTTTGCCATAAAAGTTAGAATAGGGGAATAACATGTTGGTGCTTGGTCATGGAGTTAATTACTGAGGCCATAAGATGAAAATATGTGATTATAACCACATTCCCAGCTTCTAGAGCAGAGATGGAGCTAGGAAAGCTTTACTGGGGGCACAGTAGAGGGATGCCACACCTGGGGAAGGGCAGCAGAGTACAAAGCCACCTTCTGCATTTAAATATGGAAAAGTGTGCTGAACAAGGCTGCTCCTTGTTCACCAGAGCCTTGGTGATGGTGATTTAAATCCAGTAAGTGATTGAGCTGAAGACAGGACTGCAGGAGCTGCCTGGCTGTAGACCCTGCACTTTGGAGACTGAGAAAGTGCTGTGTGAGTTTGGGTTTTGTTTGGAGTTTCAATTTCCATGCCTTTTTTTTTCAGTTTCCCACAGTAAGTATTCCCCAGCTCAGGGGAAGTAGGTTAACTGCCTTGGTAAGACCCAGATGGCTCTTGGTCTGGTTTCTCTCCCCAGTGCCAAGCACAGGGGGATCATCACTTCCTAACCCTGCTGGACACTCTGTTTTTGATACAAGCCAGGACACCGTTGGCCTTCTTGGCCACCTGGGCACGTGCTGGCTCATGTTCTGTCTGCTGTCCACCAGCACCCCCAGGTCCTTTTCTGCTGGGCAGCTCTCCAGACACTCCTCCCCAGCCTGTGGGGTTATATGGGGTTGTTATGACTCGAGTGCAGGACTGGGCACTTGGCCTTGTTGAACCTCATGGCATTGACCTCAGCCTGTTGATCCAGCCTGGCCAGATCCCTCTGTAGAGTCTCAGGCAAATCAACACTCACACAGAACTTGGTGTTGTCTTCAAACTTGCTGAGGGTGCCCTCGATCCCCTCGTGCAGATCATTGATAAAGATATTAAACAGATACTGAGCCCTGGGGGGCATCACTTCTGACCACCCACCAACTGGATTAACCCCATTCCCCACCACTCTGCACCTGGCCATCCAGCCAGTTTTTTACCCAGTGGAGCACACGCCCATCCAGGCCCTGAGCAGCCAGTCTCTCCAGGGGAATCTGTGGGAAACGGTGTCAAAGGCTTTGCTAAAGTCTTCAGTAGACACATCCACAGCCTTGACCTCATCCAGTAAGTGGGTCACCTTGTGATCATGTTCATCAAGCAGGACCTGCCTTTCATGAACCCATTGCTGGTCGGGCCTAATCACCTCTTGTCCTGTACATGCCACATGATGGCACCCAAATGATCTGCTCCATCACCTTCCCTGCTCACACTGACAGGCCTGGAGTTTCTGGTGACAGAAAGCATCCAGCTCCCAGGCTTTGTTCCCACCTCCTGACCCAGGAGAGGGCAGCAGCAGCACAGGCTGCAGTCTCTTAGAGCCTTTCCAAAGCTCTGGGCTTCCTTTCCACAGGGGGAGTTTGAGCCTGCAGAAAGCTTGGGAACCTATGTATGCAGTACCAAGTGAAAGGCAAATACCAGTTGGACAGGGTAGTGATACTGCCCTTACTCATAAAACTCTGTGCTCTCAACGTGGAAGTAGGAAGGGAAGCTCTCTGAAGCAGCAGTGTAGAAGTACAGAGTTTCTTGTAGTGATAATTTTGGACTTTTGTTATCAGTCCTCACTGTGTTAAAGTCTTTGCTGCACCAGAAAAGCAGATTGTTACACACAGCATCACCTTTTCTGGTCATCATTTCTCCCTGAAGCTGAGTCTGTGCCTTTAGACCAGCTGGACAAGTAGCTCGTTCTTGTATTAGGTGATAGCACTAGGTGTGGAACACAAACCCCTTCAACTCCCACCCTGCCAGTGTGAGTCACTTACCACGTGAGTGGGAGCAGAACATGCCCTAAGTCTACTTCAGTCACACTTGTCTGCATAACATGGTTAATCTGGAGTAGTGGGCACCTCATTTCTGTGGGTATTGGTCTTTCCAGAGATCCCTGGGTGCCATATCACACCTTTAGGAATGGATCTGTTTTACTGTTCTCGTGGCTTTAGATTGTCTGTCTCCATTTCTCTCACAGATTTTGGGTTTTTTCCAGATCACACCCTCTGAAATCACAACAAAATGCAAAACTGTTGTTTACCCAAGCTCTTCTAAAATGATTTGTTATTTTGTGAGACAGACCTTGGTTGCTTCTTAATAAATGCAGCCACAAAGGGAAGTAGTTTTCTCTTCCATTCATGCTTTAATTTGCAGGCACTCTGGTCTTTCTGGAACGTTTCACTTTGCCTTAGTCCAGAGCCTGGGCAGAACAGCTTTTGAACAATCCCCATCTCTTTGGACAAGTGCAGATTAACCTCTTCAAAAATTTGCAGCCAACTTTGATCTTGATTATATATGCAGCTTGATTTTCTTTCTCCTCTGAAGTAAAGGACTCGTTTCCTTGGTTTCTGAAACAAACAGGAACAGTTTGTACTCAGTGCTTGAGAAAAACCAGGCCAGAGAGAGATTAGGCATTAGGGATTTAATCATCACTTAGTGATAGTTCTTGACACTGAGATTTCAAGTCTTCTTACATGTAGATAGGAGGGGGCTTTCTCTTCACGTCAAGCTACAGAGGAGTCAGAAATGGACCACCTGGAAGAGTGCTCTATGTAAGACCAAAAGTCTTTGAAAACAGACCTGGTTCCAGTGACTGTTTGTAGTTCCCTGTCTCCTCTTGCACCCTGGAGCTGATGCCACTCCAGAGGAAGGTGTTGCTGCTGTGTTGGACTGTTTCTGAGGGGTTTTGTCTTCACCTCCACCCAGCTCACATAAGCTACAAAGCATAGGTCCCATAATTTTCTTTCTTCCTTCTTTCCTGCACAGAGACTCCCCAGCTGAACCCTGTGATGGAGCCCCTGTCCTGGATGCTGGGCACCTGGCTCTCGGACCCGCCAGGAGACGGCTCCTTCCCTACGATGAAGCCCTTTGAGTACCTGGAAGAAGTGCACATCTCTCACGTGGGGCAGCCCATGCTCAACTTCTCGTAAGTCTGGGGCTTCATCTGTGCTGGCAGCAGCTTTTTGGGTTGGATCCAGTGAGGTTTGTCAGTTGCCTTTCTTTTCCAGTGGCAAAGTAAACAAGTTTTCACCTACCAAAGGAAACTACATGGTCTGACTTTTGTTTTCCTTTAAAGCTTGTGATTAATTGGCATGCTGTTGTAACATACCCAGAGCTGCACACCTGCAGTCACTGCAGACTTGCTAGCACAAGAGTCCAGTCCACTTCTACAGGGCTTTTCCAAATTGGCTTCACACCTGTGGACGCGTGCAGGAGCACGTGTGAACAGGATCAGGACTTTGGCCGTGGTACAGTTCCTCTGGCCCATCAGCCTTGAGGGGAACATAGTGAGAAGCAACTCAGGGTGCTGCAAAGCTGACTAGCTGAGAGTAGTGAGAGTGACTGAAGGTACCACGACTGGCCCCAGCATGGACATCGCTGTTGTCTGTGGAAATTCCCTACCTGCCTTTGAAGGACCAGGGATCTTCCAGTTTAATGTGATGTGCAGTGGGTGTATATATGTTAGGAAGTATTGGAGACAGAGTATGGCTTCAGCATCTGTGCCATGTCTGATTTCCTGAGGGAGTTTCTTAGCTAGCCCTTAGAAATAAGGGATTAAATAACTTCCCCCAGCTCTGAGAACGTGGCTGTGTCTGCAACTATATTTTAACATGTTTACATCTCCCAGCCATGAAGCATTGCCAGTCTTTTCAAATAATACTGCAGGCAATTATGTAGTTAAATAAAATGCTATTTCCCCTGTGATGAAATCAGACCAAACACTGTATTTTCAGAGCAACAAACAGCAGCTTTTGTACTCTGGTCTCCCCCAGGTTCAATGCCTTCCACCCAGACACCAGGAAGCCCATGCACCGAGAGTGTGGGTTCATCCGCCTCAAACCTGACACTAACAAGGTGGCTTTCATCAGTGCCCAGAACACAGGTACTCACCTGAGACCCACACTGGGGAAGGGAAGAGCTCCTCACCCTGCTCTGCCACTTCATCACTCTTCCAGAAAATTACTGCACTTCTCACAGTTTCACTCAATTTATTCTCACTGTGAGTTCAGAGCCAAGGAGCTGCTGAATACAGATTGATAAGTGAGCTTGTGTCAGAAGTGCTGAGTTTCTGTGACTGGCCCTGTGGCTTTCTAGCTTTCTGTGACAGGAAAGGGCTGCAACTCAAGGTACTGCCCATGCAGAAGGTTCAAGGGGTGTCCTTTCCTCAAATGTTGATGCTTGCAGACATAGCTTTGTAAACCAAAAGAACCCCTGCCTCTAACAATAATTGTAGTCTGAACCTTAATGATGGCAGGTGATAAGTGGCCAGTGACATTTGTGATGCCTTCACAGCATCCTAGTCTTTTTTTGTGGGGAAGCAGGGGAAACATGCAGATAAGGTGGGGTTGTGGTGGTTTTACATAGCCTAATAATTGGGATATTGTTAAGTAACCTTTGTAGCCTAATACTACGTGCATGACCTTGCTTCTCACTAGGTCTGGTGGAGGTGGAGGAAGGGGAGGTGAATGGACAAGAGCTGTCTATAGCTTCTCACTCCATAGCCAGGATCTCCTTTGCCAAGAAGCCCCATGTAGAGCAGGTGAGTGCACACACAGTGAGCAGTTCATGCAGTGCTAGCTCCAGGAGGTGTCTGCTTGAGAGGATGGGTTGATTAGCATGCATTATTTACAGCCTGCCATCAGGAGTTCTTGGAAATATTGCTTGGCATCCAGACTCGCCCTTTCTGTAACAGCCTTCAGAAGATATTTCTTATATTACGAAACCCAGAGGGATTGTTAATCTTAAGTACATCAAGAGCTGATGCTCTGAATCACACCAGCCAACTGAGGATCCTGTCTCCAGCAGTGGCCAGTAGCAGGTCCTTAGGGAAGAGCATAATAAAGAACTTCTCCTCATGTACTCACGAGGCTGTAGTGAGCACATCCTTCCATCTGTGGTGTGTTGGCAGAAACACAGGGATGGCAAAGGGAAGACCAAAAGCACACGTAATGAATTTAGCCTGTGAATTCTTGATTTTGTTCTTTTCTTGCCTCTTTTTTAGATTACCAGAAAATTCAGGCTCAATTCCGACGGGAAACTTGAACAAACTGTCTCAATGGCAACCACTACACAGCCCATGACCCAGCACCTCCACATCACCTACAAAAAGGTGACGCCCTGATGCCAGGAGGGCTGGGTCTCCCTGCCAGGGGCGAGGAGCAGGGCATCGTGCACCAAGAGCAGCAGCAGTGTGGGAGCATGGCACAGCAGACCCTGGAGCTGGCTGTGTGCCCCCGGGGCTGCAGAGCTGCCCATCCTGTTGAGAATGTTCCTCAGATGTTTCTGTAATGGTATATTAAAAAAAAATAAAAAGCTTTTATTTTTATGGCTGTGTCTTTGGGTGTGATTGCAGAGGGGTCTGTGTGTCCCTCTGCTCTGGCATCACTGGCTGAATTTGACCTGGGCCGTGGGCTGTGTGTGGACACAGCCCCATGAGAGTGGCCCGGATCCTTCCTGCTCTTCTCCCACTGCTGTAAATGGATGTTAACTTGCTGGAATTTGCTTTGAACCTTGATGGGTTTTAGCTGAGCTGGAGGAGGAGCAGCAGGAGCTGCCCAAGCTCTCTGGCTCCAAGCAGATCCCACTGGGCCATGGTGGTTTTGGCATGTGCCAAAGTGAAATGAAAGCCCCAGTCTCCAGAGAGCCAGCCAGGCGAGTGGATGAACGTTCACACTGGTGTGTCATTAATCTGCAGTTCTCTGGCAGCCCAGAGTCAATTACAGCTCAACTGTAGAGCTTTGCACATGGGTTTTATTTACTGCCTGATTAGTGGCATCTGGTCTCCCAGCAAAATGTCTCAGCTGGTTGCTCTTGTTCAGGGCAAGCAGAAGAGCTCATTGCATGGATGGCCCTTGCTGTGCTCTGCCTGGAAAGTGACCTGATTGCCCCATCACATTTTCCTTTGGACCCTGCTTGGATGCATTTCCCCAGCACCTGAGCCCATCACGACACTAAAGGAGGCCCAGGGCTTCAGCCCCAGGCCTGAAGGACGTGCCTGTGCTTGAGAACCACCAACATCTCTCTTCCCAGCTGTCTCCAGTGCTGCCCCGTGATGTCTTCTCCAGCAAGAGCCATGAGGGATGGCCAGAGCCTGGTGCTGCAGGATTCTTTGGCATACCTGGCACTGATGGCCAAGTCTCGCTGCTGCAGCATCCACTGCCTTGGCTGCCTGCCTGGCCTGACTGCTGCTTAGCACATCTCCTGAGGAAGATGGATGTTGGTTTTAAGAGAGTTTTATGGGAAATGTGAGTTAAGTGGCTGTAAATCCAGTAGAGAAGCCAACTCATTTAGGTCACAGGGCAATGGAGAGCAGCTGAAACAGGGAAGTGAGAAGCACCAGCTGAAAGGTATTTGGTGCCTGTGCTGTGGCAGGTTCCTCACCTGGGGCTTGTGTTATGAAAATCTGCACCTGGCCCGTCCCAGCTGAGACAAGAGGCTGGGATGCAAAGCATGGAGTTACAAAGGTAAATATTTATTCATGCACAGCCAAACCAGGGCACCAGAATGTGGGTTTACACAAGGTTCTTACACCCTTCGAGCCTTCAGGTCCAGGAAGATCTGACTAATCACTGATCTGTGATACCAGATGATTCTGAGAGGGTCTCAAAGATGTGTCAGAGGGGCTGGGGTGCTGGCATCCCCATGGTTGTCCCAGGGGTGAAGCTGTCCTTTATCCTTCATGGATAGCTCTAAGCTTCCCAAAAATCCTTCTTTGCAGGGCTGGGCTGTCCTGTTTTACTTCAGCATGACCCATACCAAAGCCTCCAGTAAAATTCCATTATCTCGTTACATCACAATGTATAACATATATATTATTTATATCTATGGATACAGTTAATACAGTTTCATGCTATAAAGACTGATGGAAATCGATGGGTAGGGAGGAGATTTCTCATCACACTTGCCAAGCCTGCGACTCACCCGAGTTTCTCTCCCAGCTGCCCCATCTGTGCATCAGGGTCCCACCATCCCCCCAGCAGCCCCCCACTCATGACACCTGCCCAGAGGGGCTCCAGCACGGGTGTCTCTGCCTGGGTGGGAGCCGGGAGCTGGGAGGCTGCGGTGGAAACCGTGACTCAGCCGCTCCAGCGAGCTCCGGGCTCCGGGCGCTGCAGCTCCTCGGCAGGGACCACTCTGCAGCCTGATTTGCTGGGCGGCTGCCAGCCCCCTGCCATCCCCTCCTCTCTGCGGGCAGCCTGCGGGCGGCTCTGCCCCGCTCTCCGCTGGGGCTCGAGTGACAAAATGACCCGTCCGAGGTAGAGGGTGGGATGCCGGACCCCCGCGATGGAGCTGAGCTGGTGATGCTGCCGGAGGATGCCGCGGGGAAGGTAAGAGTGGGCATGGCATGCAGGGGCAGGGGGTGGGCATCGCAGGCAGTGCCCAGGGCTTTGCAGCCCTGCCCCGGGTGGGTGCTGTGACTGCTCTGGGCAGCCAAGAGGTGACCTGACCCCGGGGCTGCAGTGGGGCAGGAGGGTGTAGCCCCCCCTTGCCAATCTGGGGGGACAGGCAGCGTGTGCTGCAGGAGAGGCTCTGCCCTTGGCCCCAGAGCCCTTAGGACGGGTGCCCTGGGTGCTTTATCAGCGTGGTTGCACATTCCCTGGGTGCCCATGAAGGATTCGGTGTGAGACCGCTTCTTGCATGGGCTAATGAGCTGCTGTGGCCATGCTCCAAAACTCCCACCAGCCCCCTGGGACCAGGAGCAAGAATTAAGGGTGTGTTTGACCTTATTTAGACAACTCTTTTCTCAAGCCATTAGATCTGCCCTGGGTTGTGTTGATGCAGAAAGCCAGCTGGCCAAAATCTGGTTCCTAAGGTCAGCAGGGCTGTGTAGCTCCCAGAGGGAGCCTGGGAGGGGGAGGCTGAAAAAATGGCTTTTCCTTGCTGCTCCCTGCCTGGGGGAAGGAGACCTGAAGGAAATGATTTTGCTCTGCCACTCCTTGTCCCTCCTCAGGGCTCACCACCCTTGGCTGTGATGCAGAGTTTCTCTTGCAGTAGAGCAGCCAAAATCCTCCTTAGGCACAGCCCTGCTGACCCTACAGCTCTGCCAGTGCCCTACCTGGGCTCTGTGCTTCCCCATCACCTACTCACAGCTCCCCTGGGAGGACACATTCCCCTTTGGGCCCCAGAGACACCCAGAAGCTTTTCCACCCTTGCTCCAGCAGCTCTCCAGCCTCAGTAGTTCAGGAGCTCAGCAATGAGGGCTGAGATTTTGGGGGTGCTCAGGAGTTTTGCTATGCAACGTGTCTGTGTGCACCTTGGGCTCAGCTCGGGGCTCTCAGGGGACCTCTGCAGAGGGCATGAGACCTCTCCAAATTGGAGGGTTGCCCTGTCTCTGCAGCCAGTACGTTGATAGAGATTTTCCATGCAGGGCCACGCTCGGGCTGCTCACACAAGAGACCTGATTTCTGCTTTCCCTGCTGCCAGAAATATCCCGGCTGCCTGCAGAGGAGAGCAGGAGAGCAGAGCTGTGGGGTGGTGGATGGGCAGGCTGGCAGCTCTGCTGGTGCAGTGTGTGGTGGGGGCACTTGTCAGAGGCTGCCCGGGGCAGCACGGAGCAGACTGAGCCTGGTTCATCACCCACGTGGCCCTTGTGTCAAGACCGTGACAAAGGTCCAGCAGGTTTCCCATGGACATCTCACCACCAGGGAGTGATGGACAGTGTGCCCCTGTGCTTTAAGTCCATAATATCTTTCTTTTCTGCTGCGCTCAGGATGGAGATGCTCGGGACCTCCCAGACTAGAAGCAGGAGAGAGGAGGCCAACAAGACCCAGCAGCCATGGCTGCTCGCGGCCGGCGCTCCAAGGTGCTCCCCTCTGAGCTGAACAAGGTGTGCCCCGAGAGAGGAGACAACCCCACCATGCACTCCAGGACCATGAGTGACTTTGAGGTGGTCCCCAACCTGCAGCAGAGCAGCAGCAGCGTCCTGAGGAGCAGGCGCAAGGCTCATTTCCCCAGCAGCAGCAATGAGAAGGCAAGTTCAGGAGGGGCTGGAAGAAGGGGCAGTTGGCCACACGTGGTGGGAGAGCATTAATTATCTGGTGATTCATTCAATGAGGGCATTAATCACTTTAGCTATAGGGACAGACAGAAAACCCCCAGACACCTGAGGTACGTGTCCAGCACTCCTAACTCCTCTCCTTGGAGCACACCTGGCTTTGTCCTTGCAGACAGTGATGGAACTTGCTTTCTTCACATCAAAATAAGCCCCCAGATGCATTCCAAGCACCGGGGTGACTGTCCCCTGGTGTATCTTCTGGCCCTTTGCAGAAACCCTGTCCCTTTGTTGTTTTTCCTGCTCCCTCAGGAAAACCTCATCTCGTGGATTCCTGAAAACATCCATAAGAAAGAGTGCATCTACTTTGTTGAGAGCTCCCAGACATCAGACTCTGGGTAAGTCAGGCAGCCCCTCATTCCCAAGGAAAGAAGGGATGTTTGGTGACAAAGCTGCAGCACCAGAAAATCCCACCTTCTGTCGAGGGAGAGGGTGACAAGGGGATGAACAAATTCCTTTTTGACTGGTTCTTCACCCTGCTGCATGTCACTGATACACCACGTCCAAGTGGGGAACCTTTCTAATGCTTTTGTGTGCAGTCATTTCCATCCACACTTCATCCAGATACTCATTCAACCTTAATATTTCTGTCCTAAACCTCTACAGGCAGAAATACCAATTTTTGTTCTGTAAATTTCCCCCAAGTGATGCCTTTGTTTCTGCACAAGCTCTGAGCTGGAGGACAAGCTGTGTGGGAGATGCTGTGGTGTTCTTGAGAATGCCAACAGCCTCTGCCTGGGCTGGGGCAGGTGGGCTTTGCCTTTGGGGTTTAGCCTGGGTTTGGCAAAGCTGGTGGCTTGTGTTCCAGGAGGATCGTGTGTGAATGTGGCTACCTCAGGGAACAGCACCTGGAAGATGCTGCCAAACCCCCCATCTTCCTGGGGAAAGAATGGGACCCCAGCAGGCACATCCAAGAGATGCCAACAGATGCCTTTGGTGATATCCACTTCACGGGGCTGGGGCAGAAGATGGGGAAGGTGAGATGGTTTCCATCTCTAGTGCACGGGGAGCCCATGTTCAGGTCTTGCCATGCAGATGGAGATTGAGTACTTGCCTCCTGAATGAGAGGAGGTTGGGAAAGGATGGAAATGCCCCAACAACACTGACCCAAGCAGAGGAAGAGGGGTGGGACAGGACTCCTCCTCTCATATCCATGTACCTAGTCCCTTTCTGAAGCCACAAGACTGATCTTCATGCCGTGAGGCTCATGCTTCAAGGAGAGGTTGTTTCTTGTCCTCATCCTTAGGTTCATCTTGGGAATGCTGGGTCCCAGGGAAGTGGGAGGGAACAGGGTCATGCACAAAAACCTGGGGCAGCAACAGGGAGACTCTGCTGGGAAATGTCACAGGGAGCCACTGGTCCTTTGCTGAGACAGGAGGAATTGCACTGGGGGTGCCCTGTACCTGACCCTGCTGGTGTTAACCAAAAGGTGTCTTTTTGCAGTATGTGCGTGTCTCCTCGGACACCCCCCCACGAGTCATCTACCACCTCATGACACAGCACTGGGGCCTGGATGCACCCAACCTGCTCATCTCAGTCACCGGAGGAGCCAAGAACTTCATCATGAAGCCAAGGCTGAAGAACATCTTCCGACAAGGGCTGGTCAAGGTGGCCCAGACCACAGGTAAGAGATGCAGGGGCTCTCCTTGCAACTGCAGTGGGAGAGGGTCCTGTCAGCTGCCCATGGTGCAGTGACTTGTGTTGCTCTGGAGGTTTCAAGCTGGCCCAGGAGCCCTGTAGGTCCCTATCTGGACCATCACCACCAGGGATGGACTATTCTTGCTCACAGGAGCTGGATGAGCCACGTGACATGGTGCTGAGGAAGGCACCTATTGTGCTGCCAGGGCTTGTAGTGGGCAGGGAAGATACCCTCTAGGGGATGGAGCATCTCCAAGGACCGAGTGCTCCTGCAGCCACGTAGGGGGGTACTAGGAGGTTGCTGTGAGCAGAACCTGTCCCTTCCCAAGCCCCTCTCTGACCCCCAGGGGCCTGGATCATCACGGGGGGGTCCCACGCTGGTGTGATGAAGCAAGTGGGAGAGGCAGTGCGAGACTTCATCCTGAGCTGCAGCCACAAGGAGGGCGAGATTGTCACCATTGGCATCGCCACCTGGGGGACCGTGTACAACAGGGACAGCCTCATCTGCCCCATGGTGAGCCTGGCACAGGGTGTGCCTCCGCTTTGCCTGTGCCAGGGAAGTCCTGCCAAGGACCGTGGTGAGAAGAGGTGCTGCAGGACGTGCCTGCGGCTGCAGATGTGGTAAAACCCAACCCCAGCAGGAGTGATGGTCCTGGGCTGGTGTTTGCTGAGAAGCCCCTTTACCCTACCCAGCATCCTGTGTAGGTGCTGCTCTTCTCCTGGGAGGACCCTTGTGGGTGTGAGGGCAGGTGGAGCAGAGGCAGAGGAGCGTGGGGCAAGGCTGACATGAGGGGGGATGTTTGGACAGACTTCTTGCTGCTGGCTTGTTCTTGTCTCTCATGCTGGCTGCTTTGGGCATCTGCTGCTCCTCTGCAGCTTGAGTGTCTCCTCCTACCCCTGACAGGGGGGCTTCCCAGCTGAGTATGTCCTGGATGAGGAGAACCAGGGCAGGTTGTCATGCCTGGACAGCAACCACACCCACTTCATCCTGGTGGACGATGGAACCCACGGGAGGTACGGGGTGGAAATCGCCCTGAGAACCAGGCTGGAGAAGTTCATCTCAGAGCAGACCAAGGTGAAGGGAGGTAAGGGCAATACGTAGCCAGGCCTGGGGCAGGGGTGGGCACAAGGTGGGATGGGCCATCCATTGGTAAGGGGTGCCCATCCGTGCCTCTGGTGAGAGGATAGGCTGTGGCTTCCCTAGAGAATCCAGGCAAGAGGTTATCATGATAAATATGGAACCTGGTTCCTCAGCAACACAAGTCAAAGAGCCTTTCTCTGCCAGCTGCTTGGCTTATCATAGAATCACAGAATATTAGGGGTTGGAAGGGACCTCGAAAGATCATCTAGTCCAACCCCCCCACCAGAGCAGGATCACCCAGAGCAGGTGACACAGGAACACGTCCAGGCAGGTTTTAAACATCTCCAGAGAAGGAGACTCACCAGAGGGGTCCCCAAACCTCGTGATGTTGAGCTGATCAGGGAGAGTCATTTTTCCCAAAGGGCTGGTCCTCCAAGGGAGCTTCCAAGTGGTATCTTCTTGCTGTACAGATGATCTTCTATTCTAACTCATGCACACACATACTCCAGCATCAGGACTGCCAGGAGACCATCTCTCCTGGAGCCTGGCATGCCAGGACACTGCTCTCACCTTGCCTTTCACCCCCCCATTCAGAGGGCACTGCATTCAGCTGTGGGGGGACACCACCCACAGGGACGTGACTCTGGGCTCTGCTTCCCTGCAGGAGTTGCCATCAAGATCCCCATCGTGTGCGTGGTGCTGGAAGGAGGCCCCGGGACACTTGATGTAAGAAGTTGCTCCTGCCTGCTCTGGGTGGAGCTGGGAGGAGGGCAGAGGTGCCACACCAGCCAGATGGGAGTGCTGCAAGGCAGGGGTGTGGGTCTTGGGCTCAGAGGGGGTCTGCTGACCTCTGGGTGGGATTAGGAGCATCCTTCCCTCTCTGTTGCAGACCATCTACAACGCCATCACCAACGGGACCCCCTGTGTGATCGTGGAAGGCTCTGGGCGTGTGGCTGATGTCATTGCACAGGTGGCCAACCTGCCCGTGCCCGAGATAACCATCGCCTTGATCCAGAAGAAGCTGAGCATGTTCTTCCACGACACCTATGACCTCTTCACTGAAGGCAAGCTGGTGGAGTGGACCAAGAAGGTGAGTCTCTTGCAGGTCCTCTCGCTGAGCTTGTGGAGATCAGATGGGTCCCCATGAGCAGCAACACTCACAGCATGAAGTTGAAGACTCATCTTCTGCCATCCATCCATCCATCTCCCCCCCTGGCCATGCTCAGCACTGCCCTGGTGGGCACCCCAAGGTAATTATTTGCCTGTGGCTCTCCTCATAGATCCAGGACATCGTGCGGAGCCGGCAGCTCCTGACTATTTTCAGAGAGGGCAAATATGGGCAGCAGGACGTGGACGTGGCCATCCTCCAAGCCCTGTTCAAAGGTGAGAGGTGAATGGGGAGAGATGAAGGGGATTGAGGTCACAAGCCACCTCCTGCCAGCTGCTTGACTTGTGGGGTCACCAAAGGGGTCCCCAAACCTTGTGATGCTGAGCTGATTAGAGAAATGTGTCTCTCCCAAAGGGCCAGACCTCCAAGGGGGTTTCCAGGTGGTAGCTTCTCACCCTGTAAATTATCTTCTGCTCTAACACATGCACTTTGCAGCTTCCCGAAACCAGGACCACTTTGGTCATGAGAACCTGGACCACCAGCTGAAGTTGGCTGTGGCCTGGAACAGGGTGGACATTGCTCGGAGTGAGATCTTCACGGATGACCATGAGTGGAAGGTAAGACAGGACCTGTGCTGCTTGGCTGGTCAGGTGAGGTCCTGCTCATTGCATGGTGCATCCTCGTGAGCTGGGGAAAGAGGATCTACCCTCTACCTCATCCCATTCCTCCACCCAGCAGCCAAGGGGACAGAGGGCTTCACTGCCAGAGAGGGTGTGCTACCCCAGGAGTGTGTCTCTGGGTGTTGTCCCAGCTTCTCTCTCACACCCTTGTGTGCTCAGGGATGAAACCTTCCCTCCACTTGAGTGAGGAGCACGGTGGTGCCCTGCTCTGGGGCTGTGGAGCCCCTCACCTCTGCCTCTGGCCTGCCAGCCCACAGATCTCCACCCCGTGATGGCAGCTGCCCTCATCTCCAACAAGCCCGAGTTTGTGAAGCTGTTCCTGGAGCAGGGAGTGCGTCTCAAGGAGTTTGTCACCTGGGACACCCTGGTTTACCTCTACGACAACCTGGCCCCGTCCTGCCTGTTCCACAGCAAGCTGCAGAAGGTCCTTCTGGAGGAGGCAGAGCACTCAGCTGGCTCCAAGACACCCCGAATCCAGCTGCACCACGTGTCCCAGGTGCTGCGGGAGCTCCTGGGCTGCTCCACACAACCTCTGTACCCCAAGCCCAAGCAGATGGAGCGGCCCCGTCTCTCCATCCCCGTCCCGCACATCAAGCTGAACGTACGCACCTCAGGGTTACCTGGTGGCATTGGGGGGGGGTTGTGGGTTCCAGAACCCATCCTGGAGACTGCAGCTGGGTCTCTGTCCTCTCGCCTGCTCATGAATCCTACTAAAAGTCCCTTAAAGCCCTGCCCAAGTTGTCTGCTCCATAGTCAAGGTGTGACTCCCACCCTCCTACCCCTGTTGGGTGGGCAGGACCCAGTGGGGTGGGTGCATGGACAGGCTGGGCACGACCCCACATGATCCTGGCCCCAGGAAAAGTGGCATTTCCAGGGTGAGTCCAGTCTTGGCCACTCAGCTGTCTGCAGCAAAGGCCCTTCCATGGGTGGTGGAGGCAGGCACCCAGGGTCAGGGGGTGGCTTTGTGCCCAGGGGCTGTCTGCTCTCTGCAGACCCTTGGCAGGGAGCAGCTCTGACCATCTCATGCCTTGCAGGTGCAGGGATCAAGTCTCAGGTCCCTCTACAAGCGCTCTGCTGGCAGAGTCACCTTCACCATGGACCCCGTCCGTGACCTGCTCATCTGGGCTGTGGTCCAGAACCGCAAGGAACTGGCAGAAATCATCTGGGCCCAGGTACCACAGCCCATCACAGCTGAAAGGCTCGGATGGAGCCAAATCTCCCCCTCCCTTGCACCTGACGGGATCTGGGGCAGTGGACAACCTACTGCCCTGCACCCAGAGGGAGAACAGCTCAGCCTTTGTGGTGTCAAGGTGTCCATCCTGAGCAGCCTCCTTGGGACACCCTCCTTCCCTCCTGGGGGAGCCACAGAGGGCTTGGCAGGGCTGCAGGGACTGGCAGGACAGTTGCAGAGCCTCACTTTCTCTGGTGTCTTCTGCTGCAGAGCCAGGACTGCGTGGTGGCTGCTCTGGCTTGCAGCAAGATCCTGAAGGAGCTTGCTAAGGAGGAGGAGGACACTGACACCACTGACGAGATGCTGGCCCTGGCCGAGCAGTATGAGCACAAGGCAATTGGTGAGCAAGAGGGGACCAGCAACCCAGAGCTGCTCTCCTGCCCTGCAGGACCGACTAGCTCTGCCCAGGAGGTGATGGGTGGGGTGGGTAGTGCCAAAGGGAGGTCCTCTCATCATGGTCAGGGTCACGGTGCTGCAGGGGCAGCACCTAGGTGGTGGTGGCAGCACAGAGGGTGCCACTGTGGGGTGCAGTGTTCAGAACCTGCTGCAAAGGGTGGCTCTGTGGGCACCTTGCTGGGCACCAAGCTGTCCCTGGAGCTCAGCCCTGTCCCCTGGTGCCCGCCTGGCCAGGGGTGTTCACAGACTGCTACCGCAAGGATGAGGAGAGGGCACAGAAGCTGCTCACCCGTGTCTCTGAGGCCTGGGGGAAGACAACCTGTCTGCAGCTGGCGTTGGAGGCCAAGAACATGAACTTTGTGTCCCATGGGGGTGTCCAGGTGAGTTCCCAGCAGTGGTGCTCGGAGGGGAGATGCCCAAGTGTCCCCAGATCCAGGGTTCCCTGTTGGCAGCAGTGGGGATCTGCCTTTCAACCCCTCTCTGACAGGGGGGTCTCCTCTTCCTCCCTCCTCCCAGGGCTTTCTGACCAAAGTCTGGTGGGGGAAGATGTGTGTGGACAACGGGCTCTGGCGGGTGATTGCATGCATGCTGTTCCTGCCACTCCTCTACACCGGCCTCATCACCTTCAGGTACCTCCTGCAGCTGGGACACGTGTTGGGGGACAGGGTTTGCATGCCCTGGCATCTCCCTGGGCAGCTGAGCCCCATTTCCACCTTCTCCCTTCCCCAGGGAGAAGAGGCTGCAGCCCATGGGCTGCCTGACGCGCCTCCACGCCTTCTTCACGGCACCCGTGGTCATCTTCCACATGAACATCCTCTCCTACTTCACCTTCCTCCTGCTCTTTGCCTATGTCCTGATGGTCGACTTCCAGCCGGTGCCATCCTGGAGAGAGTACCTCATCTACTTCTGGCTCTTCTCCCTGGTGTGCGAGGAGATCCGCCAGGTACGGGGCAGAGGCTGGGAGGAGGTGAGAGGAGGGAGAAACAAGCTTTCCACTGCAACACCAACCCCTCTCCTCTCCTCAGCAGCTGTTGTATGACCCAGATGGGTTTGGGCTTGTGAAGATGGCTTCCCTCTACTTCAAGGACTTCTGGAACAAGCTGGATGTCTGTGCCATCGTGGTCTTCCTCACGGGGCTGACCTGCAGGTGAGCTACAGAGACACGAGCCTGGCAGGGCTCAGGCTCCAGCCACAGCTTCAAACCCAGTGTGAGAATTGTGCAGGTTTTTAAACTGCAATTTCTCCTTCCAAAGGCCAGTGAAGATTTTGTGGTCGTGGGATTAATCCTGACCAATTGTCCTCTGCTTTCAAAGGCTGCTTTTAGGAGAGATGTTTTTCACACCACAACTCTTGCCTGGCATCCTGGGCAGGCTCAGTGGGGTTGCAAAAATGTAATGCCCTGAGATCTGGAGGCACTGAGATGTCTCCTTTCCTCTCTTCTCCGCCCAGGCTGATCCCATCAACTTTATACCCCGGGCGCATCATCCTGTCCCTGGCCTTCATCATCTTCTGCCTGCGCCTCATGCACATCTTCACAGTCAGCAGGACCCTGGGGCCCAAGATCATCATCGTGAAGCGTATGGTGAGAGGTGCCCTCCATCCTGGTGATGATCTAGAGCAGCTGGATGTCCTCGTGAGGTGGATGTGTTACCCTCCAGGACACAACTTTGCTCTCCCTCTGCCTCTGCAGATGAAGGATGTCTTCTTCTTCCTCTTCCTGCTGGCAGTGTGGGTGGTGTCCTTCGGGGTGGCCAAGCAGGCCATCCTGATCGACAACGAGGAGCGTGTGGAGTGGCTGTTCCGTGGTGTGGTCTACCACTCCTACCTGACCCTCTTCGGGCAGATTCCCTCCTACATCGATGGTAAGGGACACAGCACATGGACGGGATGGCTGTGACAAGGCTGAGGGGTACCAAGCTCATGCTGCAGGCTGCCCAGCTCCTGCTGTGTCATCCTACAGAAGTTCTGCACAGGGCTCCTCCCCAAGGCCGTGGAGAAATGCCAGGGCAGGGGTTTGGAGGCACTGCCACCATTGCAAACCTGGGGACTGCACCTGCATGGAGGTCAAACCCTGTCCAGGGCTAAGCTCCCTTGATACCGGCCACTTTGACAGAGCACAACGTGCTCCCTGGACACCACTTGGCTGCAGCAGGGTCGTGCTGTGCTCTCTTGCAGGGGTGAACTTCAACATTGACCAGTGCAGCCCCAATGGGACCGACCCCTACAAGCCCAAGTGCCCAAAGACAAATGCAGAAAACAAGAAGCCCATCTTCCCAGAGTGGCTGACGGTCATCCTGCTGTGCCTCTACCTGCTTTTCACCAACATCCTTCTCCTCAACCTTCTCATCGCCATGTTCAAGTGAGTTTGACCTGGCCCCATGGTCCTAAGAGGGAATCGAGCCATCTTGGCTTGGCCATGGCCAGGGCACTGCACACTGGGAAAGCTTAAGGAGGACTCTGGGGCACATGCTGACCAGAGCAGCTCTGTGGGGGTTATAGATCTGGTGTAGGCCAGGGGTCACCAGGGCAATGGGTAGGAGCTGGGGCAACCACAAGGACATGATGTGCTCTCTCATTCCCATGGCTGACGCCTGGGCTCTGCCCCAGCTACACCTTCCAGCAGGTCCAGGAGCACACGGACCAGATCTGGAAGTTCCAGCGGCATGACCTGATTGAGGAGTACCACGGCCGGCCCCCTGCTCCCCCACCCTTCATCCTCCTCAACCACCTCCAGATCCTGGTCAGGAGAGGTTTGCTCCGCCGGCCGCCCACGCGCCACAAGCAGCTCAGTGAGAACCAGCATCTCCTGCCCCTTGTCTCCTCCCCGGGCCATGGCACTGGGCACTGGGGGGTCTGACAGCACAGCCACCCCTTCCCCCTGGCAGAGGAGAAGCTGGAGAAGAACGAAGAAGCCGCCCTCCTCTCCTGGGAGATGTACCTGAAGGAGAACTACCTGCAGCACCAGCAGTGCCAGGAGAAGCAGAACACGGAGAAGAAGATCCAGGACATTGCACAGAGGTACCAGCACTCCCGAGACAAGGACGTTCCTCTGGTGTCCTGGGCAGGAGGGAGTTGGGATCAGCACAGGGGGGCTGCTGAGGGGGCTCCTCTCTGCTCTGCCCCTCCAGGGTTGATGCACTGGCAGAGCTGCTGGACTTGGACCAGGCGAAGAGGACAGGGCTAGTGGAGCAGAGACTGGTCTCTCTGGAAGATCAGGTGAGGCAAAAGCTGAGCGACTACCTAACAAAGGTGAGGTTTTCAAGGGGCTGAGTCAACTGAACCAGACCCCGAGAGAAAGCCCCTATGAACCAATCCCCCTTCAAACAGTGTGAGTGTTCTTGCCAAAACAGCATCCGAGAGGAAAAGGTTTATGGAAAACGTTCTGTTTGACCCCAAAGTGACCAGGATGAAGGTGGGGAGTGGTGGGATGAGCCCCTTCCTCCACTGTCCCGTGCAGGTGCACCAGAGTGCCCAGGCCCTGCGGTGGATAATGAAGGCACTGCACGACCATGGCTTTGGCTCAGGGGAGGACATACCACCCTTGGGTAAGCGGCTCCTGTCTCCACCCTGACATCCCTGGGGAAGCCCAGGGTCCTGCACTGGTGCCCACAGGCTGTGGGCCCTTTGTACCCCTTTGATAAGCAGCAAGGCGGGGAGGTCTGGGGGCTCTGCAGGGCCATCTAACCCCTCCTGTGGCCATCGCACCCTCCTCTCCAGGAGCCTTCCCTGACAGCCCATGGCTGAGGCTTTCCACCACAGCATCCTTGAGGGTGCTGGAAGGGATGCTGAGGGCCAGGCCCCCAGGGGACATCACCACCTCAATGGAGGACTCAGCCCTCTCAGCAGAGTCCCCCAGCACCAGACTCACACCCTGCTTTGCGGGACCTTGCTGTCTGTGTCTGCCCCGCAGGCTCCAGCAAAGCCCCAGAGATGAAGGTGGTTGACCCGGAGGGGAAACTCAAGGAGAGCCAGCCCTTGTTCCACGTGCTCGCCCGAAACCTCCTGTACCCAGGGTCTCACACCCGCCGCTTCCCTGTGCCAGACGAGAAGGTTCCTTGGGAGGTAAGAGCTGTGACCCTGAGCAGTGGGACAGATCCAAATGGTGATGGGAAGAGGAACAAACCCATTGTCACACCTGTGATCTGGATCTGGCACTGGCTTCCATGGGGAGCATGAGAGGCACCAACCTGTCAGCCAAGACTCTGAGCTTGAGGAGTGATGGTTCCACAAGTTGGGCAAAGGAAGGAACTGGGGTAGAAACTGTCTCCAGGGGTCCCAGTCCCTCTTTGCTGCCAGAGCAGGGATACAAGAGGGACCTGACCCAGCCTCATGCTCTGCAGGTGGACTTCCCACTCTACGACCCTCCCACCTACTCCGCCGACCACAAGGACATGGCTGTGCAGGACCCCTTCAGCCCGTGAGTGTTCATTCCCCTGCAGCTCCCCTCTCCTCTGCCCCTCCCCTGGTTGGCACTGCCACCCCTCCCTGCTGGGCTGCCTCTTGCTCCCCAGGTCCTTGGAGTCCCTCCTGAAGATCAACTACAACACCATGGACGGGCTGATTGACCGGCAGAGCTTCCACGGGCTCTACACGGTGCAGGACGGGCTGCCCCTGTGAGTGTCCCTGCCATGGGGGTGAGGGGGGGGCTGGAGAGCTCAACCCAGCACCAACACCTCCAAAAGAGGTGCAGTGGTGGGAGATTTGGGGAAGCACTTTGAGAGCTTGCAGAGAGAGACCCTGATGCCATCTCAATCACTCACTCTCTCCCTGCAGGAACCCCATGGGCAGAACAGGGCTGCGAGGCCGGGGGAGGCTGCACTGCTTTGGACCCAACCATGCCCTGCACCCCGTTGTGACACGGTGAGCTCATGGGGACAGAGGCGTCCTGCTCCAGGGGGGGTGAAATGGAAAAGGGGACATGAAGCCATCTCACAGAGACTGGGACCTGTCAGAACCCATTCAATGTGGGAACCTGTCCCCCAAGTCTGGCTGTAGCATAACAGGGTCCACTCTCACAGCTGGAGGAGGAATTTGGATGGGTCCATCATAAGGAAGAGCCTGAAGAAGATGCTGGAAGTCCTGGTGGCCCAGTACCCGCTGTCAGATGTCTGGGCTCTGCCCGGGGTAAGAGCTGGTGGAAACTGCTGGGGAGATGGGGACCACCAGAGCTTGTGGCATCTCCTGCAGTGGTGTCACCTGCCTGATGGCCAAGCTGGTGGCAGTGAGGGAGGCTGGACCAGACTGGTGGCAGGCCCCATGGCTGACATCTGCTCTTGGCACAGGGCTCACTAGAGCCAGGAGAGACGCTGCCACTGAAGCTGAAGTGGATCCTGCGCCGGGAGTTCTGGCCCCAGTTCCAGAACCTGCTGAAACAAGGCACTGAGGTGGGAGACACTGAGTGTACAGGGCCACGGGGGTGTTACAGCAACATGGGGCACCCAGGCACCATCCTGGGGCAAGGGCATGTAGATGTCATGGTGGTACATGCACCTAGAGGCAGAGAGGTGGTGAGGGCTCTGCTGGTGTGACACTGACACCCCTTCACCTGCAGATACACAAAGGGTACCTTGATGACCCCCGCAACACGGACAACGCCTGGGTGGAGACGGTGGCTGTCAGCGTGCACTTCGACACCCAGAATGATGTGGAGATGAAGAGGCTGAACTCGGTACGGGCTTCACTGGGCACAGGGCAGAGGGACAGATCTTGCCCTCATCAGGAGTGGGCTTCTCCAGCTGCATGCAGTGGAGGAAGAACACGGGGTGACCCTGCAACAGAGGGCCCCAAATGAAAGGGCAGGAGGCTGGTGGTGCTGTTGGGCATGGCTGGCACAGCCCCTCACCAGCAGCACGTCCGTGATGTCTCTGCTCCCCTTCCAGTTCCTTCAGGGTTGCGACCCAGAGCTCTGCATCCGCTGGCAGGTGCTGGACAAGAGGATCCCCCTGCACGCCAACCACAAGGAGCTCCTGCACAAGGTCTCAACCCTCCTCGGCACCTACTACTGAGTCCTCCAGCACAGGCCGGGACTCCTGCTGTCCTAGACCAGGTTCTGGTTGGGACCTGCAGCTCTACCCCAGCTCATCTGTGAGACCACGGGCAGCTACTGGAGAGTAGGTACTTTGGTTGCCTCCATGAATGTACATTTCAGGTCTCTGGGAGGAAAACTGTTCCTTCCCCACGGGGCAGCAGCAGGGGCTGCCTGGGCAGGGCATATCCCGGTCACCTGAGCCACTGAGCTCAGCCCCAGCTTGTGTCTTGGTGCTTCCACATCAGCTACAGGGCTGGGGCTGAGCAGGGCCCCAGGGCTGCTCCTGCAAGGTCATTCCCTCCCTCGGCTCCCATCTCCTCTTTGCTTCAATGTGGGCAATGGGACTCGCCAGGCCCAGCTCCCCCTCCACTCAGGAGATCCATTGGGTATCTCTGCTCCTGCTCCAAGCCCTGGCAGCCCCACGGCCACTGTCACTGGAGAATTGCTCTGGAGCAGGCTTGGGGTCTTTTGCCCCTAAAGGCCCTGACTGCCCTGCAAGTCACTTCTGTGGCAGCTGTCTCCATACCTCTGACTGCCTCAGACCCAACAACATGGTCCTGAGCTCTGATCCAGCACTTCTGAAGCTGTGAGCAGCTCTTGGCTTATATACCTATGGTGTCATAGCCCTGCATATGTCCACCCACCATGCCCAGTACTGCTACGTGACCCTGCTTGTGTGTGCTGTGCACTCCTCTCTGTCTGAGCCAAGGCACCAGCTAAATGTGTGTCCATCTCAGACATCTCTGCTCCTAAGGGGTCCTTCACTCACCTTTTTTGTCACCTGCCATGGGGAGAACAAAGCACAGTGTGTGGAGCCCAGAACAGCATCACCAGGGCCTGGGGCTGCTCCGTTCCCCCACCCTCTCCTCATGGATCAGACATGGGCCAGCCAGGGCTGTTCATCCCACACTGGTGGCCTCCACAGCACAACTGCAGTTCCATCAGTGATGCACTGGGGCTTGGCAAGGGGGGTCAGACTGGCAATTTAATCAACCCAGCTCAATAAACCATGTATTGACTAAGTGAAGGCTGGTGGTCTGGTGTGGCTGTGTGGGATAGCAGCTGAGCTTGCTGTGAGACAGGAACGTGGCTAATTTAGGGTACTCCGGAGGAAAGGTGCCTGGTTGTGACCATGAGATTCTTGTGCTGTCTCTGGGGGGTGGAAACCCACTGCACTGGCAGCCAAACAGCTGGAGGAGGGAGTCTTGTGAAGATAAGACAGTCCTGTTTCGGCTAAACCAACAAAAGTGAGGATAAGATGGTCCTGTTTTAGTTAAACCAACAAAAGCAAACAGCTCTTACATAAATCTTGAAGGCCATAGTGTCCGAGAGAAGACCTTTCCCTAATTAATGGCAAAATCAATATTCAAGTGTACACCCCCAAGTATGGTAAGAGCCTAAGGGAGTACACGCTACAGCGATGACCATGTTATCCAGCTCTCCATCCAAATCATGCTAAACATCACCTAGAAGTGACTGAGAGTCCAGCAGGGATGGTTGACAGGCTCTGCTCCTGTTTGTCCAAGGTGGTGATGCCTTCTTGGTAAGAATTGTGCCTTCAATATATACAATACACCTTTCCCTAGCATTACTATTATATATTAGTACTATTACAAACTGCACCAGAAATTACCTGGGAATTACTAACTGGAGCTGGATTTTCCCTTTTTGCAGTTAGTGCATTTATCAGTGGCAATTCCAAACCTGGTGTATCTGTGGCTTTAATAAACCAAACCACAGCCCGGGCACAACTGCCCAAACCTCATTAGCATCACTCAATACAGCACAAAAAGCTCCGCTCGCCCCCGCCCCGGTTCGCCCCCGGTTCCTCCTGACCCCACCCCGCCCACGCCCAGTCCCCGCCCTTGCCCCGCCCGGTGCCGCCGAGGCTCTGCCCGCCCGTCCCGGGGCCCGCAGCCACAGGTGGGGAGGGGGCGGCGGAGACCGATCGCGGCGGAGCCGCCGCGCAGCCGGAGCAGGAGCCGGAGCCGCAGCCGGAGCCGAGCCGAGGCGGAGCTGCTGCCAGCCCAGCCGGTAAGAGACCCCCGGGACACCGAGCGGCGGGGACATGGGCACGGCTCGGGGCTGGGCATCCCCACCGAGCACACCGGGCGGCGGGACGAGGCGGCTGCGGCTCCTTCGGAGCCTTTCCAGGGGCGGGAGCGGGCTCGGGCAGGCGGTGGGAACGGGCATGGCAAAGAGCATCCCTGCTTCCTCCGGAGAGCCTGGGCGGGCAGACCCTGGGGGCACTTGTGGGGCCAGAGGGGTTCCGAGGCAGCAGGACTTAACCTCCCCTGGACAAGCCCACCTGCACAGCCCACACCCCTGGGCAGGGCCACTGACAACACCCCCCAGGTATCACCATCCCTCGGGTGGTGCCCTGAGGATGCTCATGCCTGAAAGATGCTGATACGCAAAGGACTCTATTGCCAGGGAGATGACATGAGCAGCAGGATGCTGGTACCAGAAGGAAAAGGACTCGGTGCCCAGCTGGTCTCCTTATGAGATCACCATGGATAATTTAATTCCCAGGTGAATTCAATCCCCTAGGCCTGCCAGGGTCCCACCCCGCAAACCTTCCCCTCCCTAGGGCTCTCCTCCCACCAGGAGAGGTGTGAGCAGTACCTCCCACCTCATCCCATGCAGGGCTGGTTCCCAGATCACCTCCTTTACTGTGATAGCCAGTGGCTCCTCTCTTAAGCTCCAGCTTCTGGAGTCAGGCCGTTAAACCATGGCCTTTGCATACTTTAAAAACCAAAATCATCTCCAAACCCCTGCTTTGGCAAAACCCTTCGAAACGTGACTCGTACCAGCTCGTGGACCAGATGGAGGAAGCAAAAGAACTCCACATCTTGTTATTTAAAACTCGGTGGTGATTAAGCCAGTCTGATGATCCAGGGAGTCTGACTCATCATTTTTTTTTAACACTCTGGGTTGGTGAGATAGGAACTCACGGCTGCTGCTCTCCAGCAGCAGATCCCTGCATCCCACATGGAAACTGGCAGCAGGTTGGAGCAGAGGCTCCCAGGCTGTGCCTGTCTTGACACCCCCATCCTGCAGCACCCTTTGCCTGCCCATGTGGTCTCTGCCAGGATGGGGCTGAGGGGAAGGGCTTTTAATCTCTGCAGCTCTCTGTCCAGCTGTAATTAATCTTAAACCAAATTAAGATGTCCTGGAAAAGATGGTAACTGGTATCATCCCCCCCTTGTTCCCTGGGGTGCTGAGCCCAGTGTCTCACTGCTTTCCCAGGGCATGTTATACATGAGAGGTAAGTGGTGTTTGGGGAAATAATGGCCTGTCATGTCTCCTCCACCCATCTCTTTCCTCCAGCAATGGAAGAGGCTCTACAGGAGCGCAGAGGAGCCGCCCTGCCACCAAGGAGCTGCTGCAGCCACCGGGGAGTCTCCAGCAGCCATGGGGAGCTGGCTGGGTGCAAGATGACCCTCACAGCCACTCCAGCAGCCAGCGTCACCCAGGCTTTCTTCTGCCTCCTGCTGTGTGTCCCCTGGGGCAGCTCCTGCCCCCCAAGCTGCCAGTGCACGGAGCGGGCAGGGGCCAAGGCTGTCCTCTGCAGCTCCCGGCACCTGGAGGAGATCCCCAAGGACATCCCCAAGGACGCAGTGTTCCTCAAGCTGGATGCCAACAGCATCACCAGGATCCCCAGTAACGCCTTCAGGCACCTCTCCCACCTGGAGGAACTCGATCTCTCCAGGAATGCCATCGAGAAGATCGACAGGGCAGCTTTCAAAGGGGTGGCTGCTGGGCTGCGGACCCTCGACCTCTCCAGCAACCGCATCCGCAGCATCCCCAAGGAGGCTTTGCTGGCCCTCAACGCCAAGCTGCGGCTGGCCAACAACCCCTGGCACTGCGAGTGTGCCCTGCAGGAGGTGCTGTGGGAGGCACGGCTGGACCCTGACTCTGTCCAGGACATCACCTGCCACACGGCTCCACGAGAGGAGTACGTGGGCAAACCCCTGCTCCAGGTCCTGGACGCTGGGGTCAACTTCTGCAGCGTGCGCCAGAGGACCACGGACGTGGCCATGTTCATCACCATGTTTGCCTGGTTTGCCATGGTCATTGTCTACGTCATCTGCTACGTCCGGCACAACCAGGAGGACACCTGCAAGCACGTGGACTACTTGAAGTCCCTGCCAAGCACCCAGGGCCACGCAGAGATCACCAACACTGCCCTGTAGCGCAGGAACGGGGTGCTCTGTTCCCAGTTTTTTGCAGGGAGCCAGTGGCAACCTGGTAGGCTTCAAAGCTTCTCCATGGGCTTTCCCAGTGCTTGCTCCAGTCCTGCAAACGAGTGCTGCTAACTTCACCCCTCCCCAGGGATGTTGGACGGAGTGTGAGCCATGACATGGGGGAGAGATACTGAGGATACCTCACACAGACCTGTCTGTGGATCCCAGGTTCCCAGGAAGGAACCCCTCCTGTGCAGACCCCTTCTCTCCTGCCAGAGCTGGGCTCACAGCCACAGGCTTGTGGTCCACATGGTTTGGAGACAACAAGACCACGGGGGGAGACAGATGAGGCTTTTGTGCACCATGAGGAGCCTGGGGTGCAGAGGGATGAGCCACTCTGTGCAGTGGGGTCACCCCGACCTGGCTCCAGTGAGGAACTGGCCTTGCAGAGAGCAGGATATAAACCTTTGATTTCTCAATAAAGCCAAACACATAGGAAAAGCCCTCAGGGTTTGTGCTGAGTGCCTGGGGAGGGCAGTGGTGCTCAAGGGGGTTGTGCTTGTCCTGATGTCTCCCAAAGCAGACAAGCCTAAATTCAATGTATTAGCTCAATTCCCATTAGGTTACATCCCCTCAAGTAGGTGCCAGCTGGTAAAATGGTGCTTCTGCATCTTGTCTGGTACATCTCACCTTATCTCACCCTTCCTTGGGGTGGTATTAGAGATGCTGCTTGTGGCTCAGCACAACAGGAGCAAAACAAGTTCTGTCTCACTTCACAAACAAGAAATGGTCCTTCCTGGCAGAGCCAGAGATCTGCAAGGGCTGCCACAGCAGCTCTCCTGGATCTGGAACCAGGGGTGGCTCAGACTGTGACTCCTCAGCCCCTTCTTGGGGGGCTGGCACCTCCTGTGGTCTCCCCCGTGCCAGGAGACCCAGGGCTGGGGAAGGATGAGCAATGCCCAGCTGCTCGGGTACCAGCAGCTTGCACTGGACGGATGCTGGGAGCACACAGTTTATTAGAGCTCTGGTGAAGCAGAAGAGTCCCCCGGCAGAGGTGAGGAAAAGAAGAGGCCACAGTTTCACCTGGAGCAGTTTTCACCTTCCCCGTGCTCGTGGTAGCTGTGTGGGTCCCAATGCACAGCAGGGCTGCTCAGGGGTTGTTGACCTCATGCAAAGGGGTGCAGGGACCAGCTTCGGTCCTTGTACGTGTCTGTGGATCTGTACAATGTACACGTCACCCAAAACCGGCCGTGGTGCAGCAGGAGGGTGGGCATGGGGTGGTGAGGCCACCAAAGATGGGCATGAAGGGTGGCAAGTGATGCTGAACCAGATGAGTCCTCAGCAATACCACAGCCCCAGAGCCAAGCCCAGAACCACCTTTTCCCCCAGTTTCTCACATGCTGACCCCAGAAACACATGGCTCTGCTCAGTCTCTTCCTTCCCTGGCTTTGTGCAAGCTCTGGCCACAACCAGTGGCAGCTCTGGGTCCCTCCTGGCTGGAGGCTGCCAAGTGAGCCTGGGGAAGTGCCTAGGTGCCAGGCACCCTGTGTAGGACGTGGCTCTGGAGCTTGGCAGGAGAGCTTGCTCAGGAGAAAGAGCACCAAAGCAGGGTCTCGGGCCCTTTGCCAGCCCCCAGCCAAGGCTGCAGAAAGCCCTGGGAGTCCCCTTCTCCTTGTACCTCTCCCGTGGAGCACACAACATCCATTTGCAGGGCTGATGCTGCAGCTGTTCTGGGCTCTGTGGTCCATCTTCAGCTCGATGCCCAGCTCGCCCTACTCCTGGCAAGGAGCTGAGCATGTCTCAGCCACCTCAGGTGGTTTTCAGCTTGAGCACCTTGGAGATGGGCTCCTTGGCACTGGAGTAGAGCAGGTAGGAGCCCTCAGCGGTGTGAAAGGCCTCCCAGTCTCTACAGCCAACAGTGGGGAGGTGGTGAGCTGCCACGAAGCCTTCATAGCCTTGCCACCTGCACGGGGAGGGGAGTTAGCTCCTGGGCACAGGCTGAGCACCTGAAGGGAGGCAGCAAAGCCAAGCCATGGGGTTGCAGAGGTGTTCCCCCACCCCAGACTGGTCTCCCAGCAGGAACAACCCCCCAGCCCTGCGCTCCTCCCACAGCAGTACCTGTAGATAACGCTGTTGACAGAGAAGGTGAAGCCATTGAAGGAGTTTGCTACCACCAGAAAAGAGTCATCTCCCACCGAAAAGAACTCCCAGTCCAGGGCACTGAGGATGAAGCAAGCAGAGGGGCAGGTGAGGTGGCCCCTCCATGGCCAGCCACCTCCAGGTCGCTCAAGGGAAGGACGTGGACTGACTCTGCACAGGTACCTGTAGGTGAGGAGGTCCTGGAATTTGACAAACATCTGGGCAGTGATGTTCAGCTCGTAGATGGAGGAGTTGATGGCGTAGAAGTTAGAAGGTGCTGGCATCCTGCTGTCGTAGCTGTGGCTGTTTGCCACAGCCAGGAAGACTCTGTCCCTGATGTGAAACACCTCCCAGTCAGCAGCACCAAAAGTCTGTTGGGAAGGAAGCCACGTAAGAAGCTGGATGTGAAGAAGCCTTTGCAAGCCGAGGATGCTGCAAGGTGTAGGGGGACCTGCTGGAGGTGCACCAGGGAAATTACTCACTTCTAAAACCCTCCAAGGAAAAAATAAACCTTGCTCCATCAGCCCTGATGAGATAATTAGTAGAAATCTACTACTCCCATTCTGGAGGACTGAAGAGCATCTGCCTCTGCAATTATTCCCTTGTTTGACTAAACCCAGAGGAGGGACTGAGAAATAGAGTTTGATGGGTGTCCAAGGCTTACCAGAATTGACTGGAAGAGCTGGAAAGAGCCACTGAGCCAGATGTAGATGTGTGAGTAGATCTTAGTGGACGTGCCATTGAAGGTGTTGGCCACAGCCAGGAAGGAATACGGCCCGATGGTGAAAAACTCCCAGTCGTAGGCTCCAGAGGTAGGGATGGTCTGGTTGGTTTCAAACAAGCCTGTCCTGGGGTTCCACCTGTATATCACACTGTCTATGTTGTGGTTGTTCCCTGGGGGAGACAGACAGACAGACAGGCACCATGAGGATCCAGCTGGCTTGCTCCCCACGGTTAGAAACCCAGAGGGGGACCATGACAGCCACCTCCAAAAGTGCTTTTCTCTCCCCAAAGGAGAGGTCTGCACAGTTCTGAGCTGCAGACACTGACTCCTGGTGTGTGGCTGCAGCGTTTCCACAGCAACAGGAGGATGCTCTCGGGCAGGGTGCCCACGGCTGGACACCGTGGTGCCCAGCATCACCCCAGGGCTGCTGCCCCAGCTGGGCCAGGCCAGTCAAGGGCTGGGTACCTTCTCTGTGGTTGACCACTGCAAGGAAAGCCTCTCCCTCAATGACAAAGGCCTCCCAGTCTCGGGCACTGT
Source organism: Brachypteracias leptosomus (assembly GCA_013401335.1). Taxonomy (NCBI): domain Eukaryota; kingdom Metazoa; phylum Chordata; class Aves; order Coraciiformes; family Brachypteraciidae; genus Brachypteracias; species Brachypteracias leptosomus. The sequence goes on from VYZX01018786.1 coordinate 460,765, forward strand.
GCGTGGTGATCCTCTGGTACGTGAGGAACTTCTCTTTCCTGCGGCTCCACTTGTATATCACAGAGAACTCCTGACCTCTGTCATTCTGCTCAAAATTAGCCACTGCCAGGAAGATCTGGAAAACAACAAGCCAGGACATCTTGGGTTTCTCCTCTCAAAGGGGCAGGGTGAAGATGGGATGGGTGGGGGCAGATGCCCATGGGATGTTATGCTAGGGACTGAGAAGGCAGAAGAGAGAAAGATTCACCCCCTAAACCATGCCTAAGACTCAGGGTTTCAGAGAATTAGATGGTGTTGGGCAATTGGAGTTTAATATACTGCAATATGAGGGCACAGAAATACCCCTCCGGGCAGCCTTACCTTCTTCCCTATGGTGAAGTACTTCCAGGACTGGGCTTGGTAGGTGGGGATGTTCTGGTAGGGCACAAACTTCCCATCAGTCCATTTATAGATGGCAGAGCCCGGGGGGCTGTACCGGTTGGCAGTGGCTGCAAACAGCCCCACCTTGGGGATGGTGAAGACCTCAACTCCCATCGTCTCAGAATTGGTCACCAGGTCTTGGTACTCCTCCACGTAGTCCAGCCTTTGTTTGACTAGGAGACCACGAAACAAGAGGGGTGAGCTCAAAACTAGATGGTCTTGCCTGGAGGCAAATCTCTGCTGCAAGAGCCTCCCTCCACCCCTGCCAGCACATTGCACACCAGTACCTTCCAGCATGGAGATCCAGTTGGTGCCATTGCAGAGGTACAGCCCTCGCTGGGAGGCGTTGAACCAGAACTGAGCCTTCTCCTGCTTGGTGCAGGGTGGTTGGGACCCCAGGGTCACCTTCGTGTCGGTCTCTGGGCACAGAGAGGAGCCTCAGCACACGTGATGGATGCACAGCAAGGCTCGTCCCTGTTCACACAGGGAGTGTTGGATGTGCCAGCCCCATCCTGATGGCAGCCACCAGGAGATGGGGTAAATGGATCCTGGCTGGGAAAGCCCTGGAGATACTGGTGTGAGCCCAGCACTGCCAGGGGAGCTGGGCAGGGGCACTCCAGCTCTCCAGGGGAATTTCAGGCAGGGATCCCACCTCACATGCACATAGAGAAGCAGAGGGTGCTGGGGACACCCTCTTTCCCTCTGCTCCTGCTCAGTGCCCAGCCCCAAGCTAAGACCCTTCCTCAGAAAAGGCAGAAGGAGCCCAACTGAGCCTGCACCACAGGGGTTACTGACCATAAGGGTATTTTAGCACCTCGTTGCTCACTGGCTTCATGGGGAGATCCTGGAGGACAGTGGGGACAGAGAGTGTCACGACTTTAAAGTTCCTGGTGGTGCACATCCGAGGGGTGGCGTCAGCTCCTGGCAGCAAGACAAGCTGCCTCAGCAAGCCCTGGGAAAGAGGGGAGAGCAGGATGGGGAGCAAGTCCAGCAAGACCAAGAAATGGAGACTGCAGGTGATTTATGCCTGGGGCTCGTTAGCTGCAGGTGGCTTCCACAGCCTCCACATTCCACCACTGACCAGGACCAGGCACTGCCCCAACTTTTCTATCAACGAGCTCATGCCATCACCTACTGTGAACGCGCCTTTCCTCCTCCTCCTGTTGCCCAGGTAGAAGCTGGCTCTCCTCACCGACAGAGAGGATGGAAACGGTGTCTCCGTCACCCTGCAGATGGGCAGAGAAGAGGCAGGGGACAATTTCATGACATCTGCTAGCGGCTGGAGGAGATGCTGGTGCAGGAACATCGCCCTGCTGACCCTCCCACTGCTCTCTCCAACCTACACGTCCTGGGGGATGCTGCAGTCCACTGTCAAGGAGAAGGACTGGCCAGAGACGGCCAGGATGAGCGTGTGCCACTGGTTGTCAGCGAGGGAGACGTTGGGGAAGGTGACACGGGTCTGCCAGCCACCGCCGTGCTCCTGGCTCCAGAAGATGAAGTGGAGCTTGCTGGGGGCGTAGCGCAGCCCCATCAGCACGCTGGGGCTCTCCTCTGCCATCAGTGTGAAGACATACTCGTTCCTCTGCGGGAGGGCAGGGACTCAAACCTGCGTGCCACAGGCGGCAGGGCTGGGCTGTGCCCCCTCTGTGCCCAGCTGGCGGCACTTACCTTGGCGGGGATGCTGAGGACCCTCAGGGTGACGATGATGGAGAACTCCTCGGGGAAGCGGTCGCAGTGGGGGAAGAGCCGGGAGGCCGGGAAGCTCAGGGCACGGGGCTGGGAGGAGGTGAGCTGGACACCACGCACCCCCTGCACCTGGAACACCCTCATGCCCTGGGCCAGCCCACCAGCAGGGACCACCTCCGAGAGGATGTCCAGCGGGCCCAGGTCTGTGCCAGGAGACAGCAGAACACATCAGGACAACAAGTGGCAGCCACCCCATCCTGCCACGCTGTGGATGGGGTCCCATCTTCGCTTGCTCCAGGCAGCCAGCCCATCTCCAGCACTGCCCAGAGAACTCCACAGCAGCAGTGGGGCCCTGGTACCTGCTGTCCCCTGCCCAGGGTCTGCACTGAGCCCCTGCTTTGAGGACACTGGGAAGGTGACATCTCCAAGGCTGACATCTCCAACCCCCCAGCAGGAACACCAAGTTCTCACCTGCAGGCTCACCTTCCACTGATGCAGCTCCACGTGCTGACCCTGGGGCCAGGACCTGGCAGCCAGGGAGCCCCAGGCTGCCACCAGCTTCCTCAGGATCCACCAGCTCCAGCAACCACGACTAGAGCCAGGAGAGCAGGCAGGGGTCCTGCAGACTCCTGGGGCAGCCACCCAGGGCAGTGGGGCCCCAATGGTCTCCAGTCCCAGCCCGGGCTCTCCCAGCCCAGCCCCAGTTGCACACACACATGTACTCCCCTGGCAGGCACTGGAGCTGCTCATTAAACAATTATCCTCTCCCCAGAGGAGAAAAACACGTGCCCAGCCCCAGGGCATGGCCCAGGTAGAGAGAACACTGCAAAGTGACAGAGTCATCACTGAAGCAGCACTTTGCTGGACTGAAAACCCCCAGGCTCTGCCCCATCCCCAGTGAGACCAGGCTTTTAGCTCCTATTTGTACTAATAAGTCTCAGCTGGGAGTGAGGCTGGACTGACACATGTCTGAATCCAAACCAGCTGGAGAGGGGAAATGTTTCCCCCCCCCAGGCACCCCTGGCCAGCCCAAACCTAGATGGGCAGAGCAAGAAATCTGCTCATGTGGCTCCATCCAGCCCAAAGCAGGGAGACCAGTGAGGTCCTCCCACCCCCCACCCCTCCGCTGGTTTGAGCTGCTCCTAAAGCAAAGCCTCAGTGGAGCTTATTTCAGAAATGTGTGACTCAGGGAATGGACAGTTCCTGTTTTTCTCAGCAAAAAGCACAAGCTGAATTCACGCTTAGGTTTGTAAACCTGCTGGGCTGTAATGAAACGTTACAGGTGCCATCAAACTGAGCCAAGCCCCGGGCACAAGAAATCCTGGCACAAATGGCCCCAAAAATGGGCTGAAGTTTCAGAGTCCATGAAGGGACCGTGTGGCACAGGGATGGGGACAGCAAGACGGGGACCCTCTGGCTCAGGCTGCTCTCGGTGCTTCCCTGCTGAAAATGCTGCTGGAGCTGCCAGCTCCCCTGCTGGGAGCAGAGGATGGAGAATTTCCCAGAGGTTTTGCTGCCCAGACGGTGTAAATTGTGTCTGGCAGAGGACAGAGAGTCCAAGCTGGGAGGGACATTCCAGGGGGACTTCATGGCTCTCCTCTACTTCTCCTTCCAGCCCTTCCCCTCCCCACACGTTGGTCCCTGAAGCCAGCAGACCTTGAGACAAGGCTTGTGGCACAGCGATGGGCACACAGCTCTCCCCACAGCACCCAGAAGGGCTGGTTGCTCCCCAGCCCTGTGCCAAGCACAAGGATGCTCAGCTATCCATGCCCACGGGTGCAGGAGGGGTGCTGGCAGCTGTGGCACCACAGGCACCACACCATGCTGCCATCCCAGCTCTCAGCCCAGTAGCACCCAGGCAGCAAAACCCCTGGAGGTGGGCTAGGCAGAGGCTGTCCAACACGAGGCATCCCACAATGGCCACATACCCCCCAAAACAGAGCACGCTTTCTAGGGTGTGCCCTGGCAGCTGGGGAGCACCCCGTCCGTGGGGGTACATGGGTTCCAGCATGTTCCCAGCACAGCCAACACCCCCTCCCAGCACATCCCACACTCTGCTCCTACCTGTGCAGTGGTGCCACGTCCTGCCCCTCCGCATGAAGCCCCCACCAGTGACCCAGTGGAGGAGGATGACCCAGAGCAGCAGCGGAGCCGACATCAGGGGACTGGCCTTGGGGGGTCCATCCACCGGGACCCCCTCACTGTCCAGTGCCCCGCACAGGAGCAGGCACCGCTCGGCTCAGCCCCTCTGGGGGCTCTTGCATAGTCTGCCAGGGGCACCAGCTCCTCAGGGATGTGCCAGGCTGGGCAGCTTCATTGCTTGGGGGGTGGTTCTGTCATCCCCTGGCAGGGGTTGTCCCCCTGGGCACGGTGGGCAGGGGGCTGGGGGGCTCTCCTGGGGCAGCTCTGGAGGCTGTGCTGCTCGGAGCCTGTGCACAGACATTTAAATGAGAAGTTTGTGGTGGGAGAGGAGGAGTCTCCACTCCTTGAAGAGCTTTTATCTCTTGCCCAGCCCTCTGGAAGGCAGCTTTGGGGAGGGATTTTTTAATAGTTTTCTTCTTCTTCTTTGCTTCATTTTTGGTGATTCATTTTTCTGGGGTCACGTGGGAGTAGGTGGGAGATTCACCCCTGCCTGGAGAGACCAAGATGGGAACCTTCCTGCCTCTAAAAGCCTTGGCCTTGGGCAGCACAATCCCTCCTGTACTGGCTGGGGAGATCCTCTGTTCCCTCCAGTCCACTCCACCCTGCCCCAAAAAATGCCAGACCCCACAAAGTGCATATTTATCCCCCAAAATGGCCTCAGGTGGAGGATGCCCAGGCAGTGCCCCAGGCAAGGCTCTGGTCCCAAGGCCAGACACCAGGTCCAGCCCCACTGGAGCCCAGCAGCAGCTCAGAAACCTTCAAGGTTCTGCTCTTCAAATGGGAGAGAGCAGTGGAAAAACCCCCCGCACGCAGCAAGCTCCACTGGGTTCCTCCAGCCACAAAATGAGCAGCTTCCATTCCCCAAACAATTGAAATGTGCTCCCACCCCTCCTGGCCCCAGATCCTCACCGCAAGGCCAATGGGAAGCGGATGGCCAGGATGAAACATCAAAAAATTGTGTCTCAAACCAGGGATTTTGTCAGCATGGAGCAGACGGAGCCAGAGCCGCGGATGTGTCTCGCTGCTGGTCTGAACACACCCCTCACCGGCCACAAACTCACCATGCTGGGACCAGGAGATGGAACCCCTGGGGTTCATGCACGTGGTGGAGTGGAACACCCTGAGCCTGGAACTAAACTCCTGAGAGGAGCTGTTACCAGAGCCCAGAGACACCACCAGTGACAGCCCTCGAAGCCTGGAGGGTGGCCATGTGTGTGTCCAGGGATGCTCTGCACCAAGTAGGGCTGCATGGAGCTTCCCCTCCCCACAAAGCCTCTCATTGGACATCCCCCAGATTAAGGCTCTACCCTGATCAGACTTAAGCAGAGCTTAAACAGAGCTTAATCTCTCTCTGGAGAGACCTGCAGACACAAGGCGCTGCTGACTTCTCATCCCTCCTCATCCCTGCATCCACCAGCACAGCCACCACCCAGACCTGGGGGTCCTGAGGTGCCAGCAGTGACCATGAGGGATGTGGAGGTGAAACATCCCCTCCTGCCTGACACTTGGCCCCTTGTGCTGCTCCATGTGGCCTTAGGGACAGCACCAGCACTGGGAGCAGCCATCCTGCAAGGACCCCAAGGGGTCTGGTGTCAGGAACAGTGCCCAGCAGCCCTGTCCTGCCTGGCACTGAGGTGGGTGCATCGGGGAGGGGGCTGGCACAGAGCAGAGCGTGGCTGCCAGGAGGGCCCTGCCCCCAGCACGGGTGAGGTGGAACAAATGAGGGAGCTGCTGCGTCCCCAGGACTACACATGTGTCAAGTTAAGGCTGGCTTGGGGAGCTGGCAGCACCACCAGCAGGGAACTCATCAAGAGGATGGATGTTGGGAAGCCTCCTGCCGAGGCCAGCGCTGGCTCTGCCACAGCCCGGGCAGCCCACGCGGCGCCTCCCAGGGAGGGAGGAAAGTCCTGCTGGGGATGCTGGGGAAGCTGGTTTTGACAAAGGGGATGCAGCCACCTCTGAGCACTTACCGGCCATAAAGCTGGTCAGTGGGGATACCTCCAGACCCAAGGGTGGTGTCCTCTCCAGAAGCAGGGGCACCCGGACACTTCCCAGCAGGAACTGGAGCCTCCATTGATGAGCATGGAGGACATGTCTGGTGGTACTCGGCCCAACACCAAGGGCTCAGGCTGCTGTTCAGCGAGTCTCCTGGTGAGGACAGGGACATTGCTGGTCCTCGAGGATCTTCTCCATCCTTGGGCTGGGAACCTGGCGGGCAGAAGATGGTGGAGCAGCTTGGGCAGTGCCCAGCACTTTCCTTCCTCCTCCTGGGGAACCGAGCTGTGGTGTGACATAAGGACAATGCCCATCGCTGCTCGCTATCACACTGAGCTTGGGACCCTCTCTGTGTCCCAACAAGAGTAGGAAGTGGTCTGCAAAGCTGTCCCTGAGGACACACACACACATTCCTGTGTGCACAGAGGATGAAATAAAAGAGACAACCAGGGAGACGTTTGCCTAATTCACAGAAGCCATAAATAAAACCATGTGGCAGCTCCGAACAAAATGATCCCTGGATTCCCACCAAAAAGGTTTGGCCATCCCTGGGTTAGCAAAGGTTGAGAAGCCCATCTGCAGACAATATATACAAGCAGAGCTTCCACGCAGAAGACAGTGCGAGGAGGGCATCTAATCAATGCCAGGGACAAGCTGGACCCTGCACGCAGGGTAATGTTCCTGCTCTTCCAAGACTGTAACTCATTCCTTATTATTTGCAGACATAAAGTCGTGTTTCAGGGCTTGTTATGCCTTATTCATTTTGGGTTTTATTCCTGACATTTGCAAGAGCTTGAAATACAGTGTGCATATTGCACCAGCCATGGCAAAGCTCTGAGGGACCCCATAGACCATGCCCAGACAGACACAGCACTGCCCATCCATGGGTGTCCCTCACGGGCTGGGGACCTGCAGCCCAGCTCCTTTCCCAGGCAGCTGGGGGCAAGCCGAGCATCCTGCCCCACATTTGGAGGACACATGGCAGCCGAGCTGGCAGGCTTTGAAAGGGCTCCAGAAAGCAGCCCCTTAACTTTCACCATTACAAGCAAAAATACAGACTTTAGGGCTGTGGGATGAGGCCAGGCAGTGCCCAGCAGCCACATCTCCCCTTGCTTCTCCCCTGCGTGTGACCAACAGCCCTTTACCACTGCCTGTCCTTCGCTGAGATTTTATTTTCTTTCTGTTACCTGCCCCAGGGTGCCTGGACATCTCGCAATAGGCCAAGTCCCCTCCCACAGCCGTGTGACCCCCAACCTTCCTCTGCAATCACCCCTTTCCAGGGAGCTGGCTCCATATGGATGGAAGGCATCAAGCCCAAGCAACCACGAGGATGCAAACTATGGAAATAGAGCTCTGGGAGGGCAGAGTGGGCAGCACACAAGGTGGGCTCCCCGGGTGCCAAGGCAGGAGCGCAGGCAGCCAGGCTCGCTCTGCCCACCCTCCGCCAGCCCAGCAGGGCTCCATCTCCTCCAGCCTCCGGGGACGGAAGAGAGCAGAAGGCAGAGAACAATTGCTATTGTTTTCCAGGACTTTCTTCAGGCCAGTTCCTCTGGCGTGGTGCTGCTGCGGCTGCAGCCCCGCTGCACTGGGAGCTGTGCAGCCACCAGCAGGGACATGGCTCCAGTCCCTGGGCACCTGCCACCAGAGCCTGGTCCCAGGAAGCACAGAGAGGGATGGAGCCAGCGTGGTTACCCCACACCACAGCTCCAGTCCCACTCCAGTCTCCTTCAAACACAGCTGCCTCCCAGAGCAAGATATCCCCAGTAGCTCATGGCTGCCATTGACCAAGCTCAGAAGGATCGATGTGTTGACCAGGCTGGGAGAGGAAGATGAGGATCCTGGTGAGGCAGCACACTGGGAGAGGAGCCTGCACCAACCTGCCCCAGGCAGCCTCAGCAAAGAACCCCCCACTCACCCAACATCCTCATGCCAGCCCCAATTTGGGTTCAATTTGCCAAATTGCTTTGGCATGGGAAAAGCAGTTCTGGAGCAAAACTCTGAACGCAGCTGTGGGTGGAGAGCTCCCCCCGCACAGCCCAGCCCCCCAGCATGTCCCACCCTGCACCTCTGCTGCTTTGAACCACCTCCTGCAGCACCCCACAGCCCCCAGAGGGGTGGCTGCAGTGGGTGTGTTTGCCTTTGCCCCACTGTGCTCACCCACAGCCCCCCGGCCAGGCTGACCTGGCTCCTTGCAGAGCTGGGATACCAGAGCAGGGCCACCACCAATCCCTCCACCACATACACCCAATTCCTGCCTGCATCCCCTGGGGTCCCTGGACAGCCCAGCCCTGGTGAGCCAGGACCAGCTGGTGCTCCACACATGGAGAAGACTTGGCTCATCTTCCCCCGTGCCCCTCAGGAACAACATGACTCGACAGACCCACTGCAGATCGTTCCCCAAGAGCTCAGGCACTGAGCTAACAGCAGCAGCTACCCTGTAATAACCCACCTTCTGTATCATTACCATTAATTATACATTAACACACCCCATAATCTCAACTGCTGCTAAGTCACATCTCAGGGTGTGCAAACCGCTTTCAAAAGCCACCTGGCTGGTTCTGCTCTGGCTCTTCCACCACCTACCCCAGGAGAGGGGCTGGTGGCCAGGGCAGGACTAATATCCAGGGCTGGGAGGGGCTGGAAGGCCACCAGGCTGGAGTCACAAGTCCCCTCACTGGGGCTTGACCACCTTGCTGGTTAAGGAGTGCATGGGGAGAGCAGCTCATCCCAACCAGACCCAACAGATGCCAGAGGAACTCTCCAGATTCCTGTACCTTCCCTGTGCCACCCTCAACCATCCCACCAGCAAGACCCTCAGCATCCCTCACCTTGCGCTCTTCCCAGCCCCCAGCACTTGCTGAAGGGCACCATGATTTTTCTCCTTCCAGTGAGTTAGAGAAATCTCAGAAGCACCACGGTGCAGATAACCAGTGCCACTGCCACCTGAGCAGCACGGGCAACGCCCACACTCATCCCTCCATGCCCTGGCACTGCCTTGGCACAGCACTGCTTGGCCAGCACACAGCCCCCACCCCACGGGGCAGGGGAGGCTGCTGCTTCAAGCCCCTTGCTGGAACTACCTCCTAAAAGCTGTGCTGATCCCACATCCAGGACAATCTCAGCATCAGCAGCACTGCTGGCACTGGAGATGGATATTTCAGGTCCATGCTGACAGAGATGTTTCTCCTTCCAGTTCTCATAGGGATAAAACATACACAGCATCCTCACCAAGATAACTTCAGTAGGAAAGTAAGGATCTTCCAGAGACACTTTCACCATCTCATCCCGGAGGCAGCAGATCCTCTTCCATTCATGGGATAGCTCCAGTGAAAAAAGCAAAGCTGGAGAGAAGTCTGGGGCTGGCTCTGCCCCAAAGCTGGAGCCGTTTCATGTGGCTCCAATGCCTCTTGCCTGGCAGCTCACACTTTAAAGAGCTGCTCGCATGCACCCAGGCACACAAAACATAATTAATGAATGTCTCACAGCCCACTGTGTGTGTTCTGACACTGCCTCATCTGCCAAGGAAAAAAACCAGTGTGCATGTATGGATGGATGTACGTATAAAGGCTTTAAATAGGAGGCTGCCTGCATTTCTACAGCTTTGTTGAAGGGCTTTGTTACTTTTTTTTTTTTAGTAATAAAAGCCTAAAGCAAATATAATCCAGAGAAAGGGCATTTTTAATCTTTAATCCTTTGCCTGCATGCATAACACCTGTAGAGCTTCCACACTCCCCAAGGAACATGTTTTATAGTAGCTGGGTCTGACTGAAAAAAGGTAACTGCTCAGAAAATACTGCTACTGGCTATTACAGAGGCTGCCAACACCAGCAGTCCTTCAAAAAGAGAGGATTAAGGCTTCCAGGGAAGGTTGTCACGGGGCTGACACAGCAGCTTTAGGAGCTTTAGCTCTCAGGTGTTCCCCAGTTCCAACAAGCTGCCTGCAGTGAAACCCTCTTGGGGCCAGGCAGGCACAGCAGGAGCCTCTCCACCTCCACACAGGCCTGGAGCTGTGAGATGAACACTCATGGTTCAGTTTATTACACAGTTAATGATGATGAAGTTTTACTTCTTTCCTGCAAGCCAAACAATCAGGGAATCCCACACACCAACAGCAGTGCCACGTTTAATCCTTTGGACGGACACTGCTGGTCCCAGCTAAGCAAAGAGCCCCTGCTCAGGACAGGTCTCACCCTGACAAGACAAGTTGTAGTCCTCTGAGGAGGATTTCTGCTCACATTTTGTCACCTGCAAACTGCCTGGTATGTATGTTCACTGGGTGGCTGAAAACACCTCAGTCAGTAAGCCCACTGCACGCTAGTCACTTAAAATGAAATTATTTTATTTCTAAGCAACAGAAATTTGGGGACTATAGAAATACTCAGCAGGAATTGCACTTCTCAAACCCAAGAGCTAGTATCAGCAGATTCTGAATGATGTATTAAAACACAATTTACCTGTTGCCATAACAAGACTTTCCTAGGCTGGATACATGGATCATAACAAGGCTTTTGTAAGAAGCAAACTGCATCACATCTGCTGGCTGTCAGAGCTCTGTATTTTCTTTGACTTACCAAGTCATTGCCACCATTAGAGACAATCCCTGGCCCACAAAGCTGAAACAACTGTGTCAACTCTTCCCCTCCTCTAAAGCATCCCCTGTGTTTTACCTGCTTTTCTGCTCCTCTGGATCAGGTCAGAATTGGACTCTCTTGACCAGCTGGTTACTCACATAAAACACCCACTGCAATACACTTCATACATCTAAGAAAGGAGAAAATATAATCACTTTATTTCAGTATACAGACTAAATCCCCCCATAAAATAGAGTGAGCACACATGAATAAAACACTCCTACACTTAAAGCCCACTTGTGCCATGTCTGCTGAGTCCATCATTTGCCAGGTGGTGCTCACATCTCTCCAGCGTTGTTTCCAAAGGGAACTGCAGTACTCCCAGGAGCAACACTCCATCTACTCAACTCAAAACACGCTCCCAGTTTGCATAGAAGTGCTACATTTTCCTGTATGCCTTGAAATACTAGTTAGGTACAACACTATTTCACCATATCTGCTCCCAAATTACATCAGGTCCCCCTCCCAACCTTACACCAAAGCAAGAATCACTTCTACAAGGAGGTAAATCAGCAAGTGGTAGCAATAGAGACTCTTGAGAGGCTCAGAACGACAGCATACTGCAACCCACAGCAGGTCCACGAGCAGCATGGACAGCAAGACATGAATACTGGCGAGCTGTACACATGCACATGCACACAACCACCTCCACAAAGCTTTCTCCACCGTGTGACTCCTTCCATGTCACACGCCTTTCAAAGGAGAAAAAAAAAAAAAGCCCTTCTCAAATTTAGCCCATTTAAAGCTGCCAACAAAATGTGCTATCAATGGGCATGTTATTGCTTGTAGTAAACTGGAGATTTGGACCTACAGAAGAGATTCACTTGCAAAGAACAAAGGTCACCAGTGGCCCCTGAAGAGCTTTAACAAACTCATGGTTGCAGCTGGGATCTCCACACCCTCCACACCAGCTCCCAGCCACAATGCTCTGCACTTCTAAAGGTGCATTGTACCACCCTCTGGAGAACAGTCAGTGCCTTCTCTGACTCAAATTTAAACACACAAAAGCAGTCAGCATGAAGAAGTGTTGCAGTTAAAATTCATCCTGTTGAACTTCCCTCGTTCACCTGAACAGTGGGTGAGCTGGGCTGTAACTGCAAAGGGCAGCAGTGCCTAATCCTCTCACCACCACGTGTCCACAGAAGAGGAGCTGACACTATGGCAGAGATTTTACATGCCCAGTACAGCAGACACATTTTCACTGGGTTTCCAGGCTGCCAGTGACCAATCTCACCCATGGTGAACCTGACCAAAGCGTTTAAGGATCCAGTTTTTACATCTTACGCCTCTAATCCAATATAAAGTTTACAAGTGAGTGTCTTTAAGGAGTAATAAAGTAGCTCTTGGGATCTCTCCCAAGCAAACACTGACTCAAAGGCTCAATAAGCTCACAGTGTTACGTGGGAATCTCAGCCCATTTTAGACCCCCAGCCAGTCACTGACAGCAGCTCTCTAGAGCTCCACAATCATTTTCTTTGCTACTGCATCCTGACTACAACCTTCTTTTGTAGCCTCCCTTGCTAGATATTCTCTTCAAATCAGTCCTGATTGCAAATGCTGTCCTTAGCTTAGTGAGTATCATTAAATTGTTAATTATTTCCTGTCTACTGATGCTCCAAACGCAATGCTACTATAAAACCATGGAACTAATTCTTCCAGCAGATGATCCAAACCGGCTCTGTTCTCCACCAGCAGATTGGCAAAGGCAGGCTGCAGACTGCAAGTTCTTCAAGCTTTCCATACCACGAAGTGAGGTAGCAACAAGCAGCCTTTGGAACAGCATTGTCTCCGTATGTTCCCCTAGTATGAAATCCCTTTTCCACACAATTTAGTGAGTGAACTAGAGGCTTCTCCGAGGCAGTGGAAGAAAAGAGATGGTAAATAAATAACGAATGGTAAGAAGAACTAGGCAAAGAGTTTTGCAAAGTTTTCCTTTTTGGTACCAGCACTGAGCACTGCTCGTTTTCAGGTGGAGAGGAGTACAAAACACTTCAGTCTCTGTGTGAGCTTAAAGTCCAAGTGACTTCTGCACAATCTGCTTGGCAATTTTGTTGAACTGTTCCCTGTCTTCCCGCCACATCTTGGAGGCATCTACATTGGCTCCACTTTCATCATTTGGCTCTGAAACAAGAAAGACTGAAAGGTAGGTGGGCATCACCCATGGCAAGCACCATCTGCTTGGTTGCTGTGGACCCAAAGAAGTGTAGTTGCTCACAAAGCAACTTTACTAATTCAGTATTAATTTTTTCAGTCATTTTCAGAGAACTGGTTTATTAACAAATAAATACGAGGGCTTTAAGGGCTGTGGTTACTGCTGGGCAGTTTTAACTGTCCTTTGCTCACTTAAGCAGCAAGCAGCAGCTCTAGCTAACCCAGTGCTACCTGTCCTTACCTGCCAGCATGCTCACAACTGACAGGAGGATCTTCTCCACACTCTGCACAGGACTCCACCGCTCGGCGCTGCTCTCGTATCCCATGGGATCATCCCCAGGAGCATGGAGAATAGAGATGCAAACTCTTCCATCTGGATAAACTGCACAAGAAATACAAGGGATTGACTGTTACTCAGTGGAAACACTTGGCCTCTCCGGATCTTTAGCACAGATGAATGTTTGGGCTTGGCCCTTGTATGATTGGAGCTAAACCCAGTCTTATAATTTCTCTTCCAAAGGCAAGAGGACATAAAATCTGAAAGACAAAAACCTAGTAAAAAATTCCTTTAAGCAAATCTAACAAAGTTGGGCCATCCTTCCCCAACAGAAAGATGTGGATTAAATAGGCAAGAACCTGCATCCACAGTACTTTGAGAAGAAGGTGCTCCAGAAATGGCAAAATTCCTTGCATCAGACTCACTGTTTGGGTGGAACATCTCGCATGTGAACCTCATCTTGGGAGGACTTAAGGGGTAGTCGAGTGGAAAGCTCAGAATAGCAGGGAAGACTCCATACTCAAAACAGGTGTCTTCAGGACCCCTAGAAACAGATTAAAAAAAACTAGTCATCAGAGTTTTAAATAGTTCTTTTACCCAAATTCTTATCTAATGAGACATGTGAGGTTTGGGTTATATCATCTTCTCCAGGAATAAAAAGAGTTAACACACTCTTACCCGACACCTCATGAACTTAATCCAAATATGGGGTTTGCAGGGGAAGGGGGAAATCAAAGCTTGCACACTAAATTACTAGGAAGGTCACAACAGTGCTTAATTAGCAGGGTGTGTCTGGATATAATTGGAGTATCTGGCTCCAAGGCACGTTCCATGATTTGAGCATCTGCAAGTCAAGAGAAAGCAGAGGCAGGTGTGGGACTCCTGTGCCTTTGAAGATCCTGGTATGGGGCACGAGACAGAGATGTCAAATGCTGCAGCTCCGAATATAATTTATAAAACCCACAGAGATTCAAGCTGCCAGTATCGAGCATAACCACACATAAAACACTTATCACTATCTGATGTGAACAACACAGCAAGATTTTGTGAAAACAAACACCCTGCTTGGGGATCATAATTGCTAGATGCAGGACAACAAGGGTTCTTTGCAGGCTTAAGCTTTGCTTGGTTTGCACTCCCTCGGGTGCACCCAGAGAACAAGTGGCTTCATCAGGGCTCTTGTAGCAACATTTCCGTATTGTGTTCACCATCTAGTTCAAAGTGCAACCGAGTTGGGAATATAAAGACAACTATTTTACTCTCCCTACATAAAACATTTTTGGAAGGGGAGCAAAAAAGGTTATGAGACATGATTTATTCAGACTCCATGAACCATCTGGAAGCTACAACACAAGCATTATCTCCCTTGACTGGAAAGATCATGAAACAAGATTCGTTACTGAAAATCTTAGCCAAGGAAACCTCACTTATTTAGTAAAAAGCTCTTCAAACAAGGGTTGTACTGCCTGGGATATAAAGCTTAGGAATATATTCAGGCTCTCTCCTTCCAATCCACATTGTCTCTGCCAGAAAGAATATAAAAAGTTCAAGGATTCCTAAGTTACAGCTGCAACTGGGAACCTACAGAAAAAGAAAATTGAGACCAGCAAAACCTAAACCCCTAGGAGGCTCATTCTCTTAACCTTTGGGATTCAGAAGACTTGGGTGGTAGATACTACATGATTTAAACCTGAATATTGACACTGGCAGGTAAAATTAGAGAAAAGCATCAACATCTTGCAAGAATGAAATCTAAACCATCTCAACCACTTTGCTCCCTCTCAGGCCTTCTCCCTAAATTTAGCTGGGATTCAATTCACATCTGAAAATAAACTGCATGCATTTTTTCCTGAACATTTTAATTCCAGCTGCAATTTAAAGGCTTATTGTTGAACTTCTAAGAGTATGTACACACACATTGAAAAGCTAGTGGGTGCCTTGTGTTCTGTTTGAGAGCAAACACACAGCCTTGAGGGCTCTTCTGTCAAACGTTAACCCAACGTGCTCCACTCTAGGCCCTGTATTATGGGAGCAAAATGCTTTTGTTTTAGCCATTCAGTACTGCCAGGATCAACTTCAAAGAAATCATTAAAGTTAATCCAAGATGGCATTTGCAACTACAAAACACTCAGGAGGCTGCAACATTTAAACATCACAGCATCATTTTCAGCTCAAAAAGGACATCAGCAGGGCCAGGTAGGAGCACAGCACCTTCTGAAACCTCTGCACAGCAGGGGTGTGGCTGCAGAGAGAACCACACTCAAAGCCCCCGTGCCTCACTTGTTCTGCACACACAGGCTTGAGGTATATGACTAAAGAAATACCTTGTCTTAAACCTGTTCCATCCAAGATTCTTTACAAGGCAGTCTCTACATCTTTTTCTGCACGTGATGCTACTCTACAGACTGCCCCAAAGCATTGAGGAGCAGATTCAGCTCTCCTCTGGCCTTTATATGGCATTAAGTGACTTGCTAGACAACCAGACTGCTCAGTTGTGGGGGAGACGTTATGAACAACTCTGTTGACCTAAGACATAACATGAGGATAAGAACCTCTGAGCTCCATGAGCTGGCCACTACCTAAGCAAGGGAAAGGAAAGGATGGGAGCTATCTGCCAAAACAGCAAGGAGAAGTGCATGGACAAGGACAATTATTCTATAATCAGCTTCACATACATTTGTAAATAGCTTCTTATTTATAAAACGATGCTGGAGAAAGACCAAACTCAAGTTGTCAGATGCTGCAAAGGGGAATTCCATGCTAAACAAAAGTTATGATCTAATTACCTTCCCAGACAGGCTTTTTGATAAGCTGACTTCTATTTATACTGTTTATTTTTCAAGCAATCTTTCATTCTCAACAATTACGTGGGTTTGTGCCTTTCGCAGATAAACTTTAATAGCAGCACACACTTGAATATGCAAACCAGAAAGGGCAAAGCTTGTTCCAGAAACATTAACTCCCTGACCTCACAGACACAGGGCAGCCCGACAGACCTCATGCAGTGCTCAGGACTGAGCAGCATCATGGCAAACTCCTGTTGACATGCTGGGGCTATTTATCACCACTAGTAAGTCACCCTGCTGCACAGATTTGGCTTTCATAACTCAGCCCTAATTCAGCTACCGTTTGATGTCTCATCAAAAGGGTGCATTTTACACCCAAATCTCCACTGTTCAGAGAGATTATCACGTTGTATTTTCAGTTCTGGAGCTAAGATACTCACATGGGGAGCATAAGAACTGTTCTGTCTTTCAGACATGTCAATAACATTCATAACCTCAATGTTCATTATGTTTTAACATTTATCCCACACTCTGCTGCAGGTCAGAACACCAGAAATATGAATTACTATTATTTTAAAAGGCATTATTTTATCTCTGAGCCAAGCTCTTACATCAATCTGTGTAACATCAACCAGCCCACCTCTGAATTGATGAATCATAGAATGTTTTAGGCTGGAAGGGACCTCCAGAGGTCATCTGGTCCAACCTCCCCACACAAGTAGGGACATCTCTACCTAGGTCAGGCTGCTCAGAGCCCCATCAAGCCTGACCTTGAATGACTTCAGAGATGGGGCCTCCACCACCTCTCTGGGAAGCTCATTCCAGTGATTTATCACCCTCATATTAAAGAACTTTTTTCTAATATCCAGTCTATGGGCGATGTCTTTTCTCTCTTAGTTTCTTTTTTAATTTATTTGTCATTACATGTGCTCTAGCTTTATATAAATCAGGGGAAGGGAAAAAAAAAAGTATTCTATTCTCCTCTTCACTACTACACTCGTTAATCACCTTTTCACTGCATCTGCCTAAAAATTTGAAGCCAACTTTAATTTCCTCATCTGCACTTCTTTCACTCCCATAATCTCACACAGCACATTTCAGATTACAAAACATTCAGGAAGATTATTACAGATGAATATAAACAAGTCATTTAGCCTGGTTCCCAAACGTACACAAACACCTCTACTGACAGAGCACTGCAAAGAGATGAAAGTAACCAAACATGTTTAGGGTAAACATGTTTCCATTGTACCACAGCTTCGGAATTTACAGGGTCTTAAAATATAACTTTATTATGACACATGCACAATACAGAAACCAGAATTAAAGCACCTCCGCCTCTCATTTTTCGCTGACAAAGACCTGAAGCTCAACACTCAGCACTTTAAAGGGCTTTCAAGTCTGTAAGCAGCTCCTCTGCTGTTTAAGAATTTGTTATGGGAAACATCAGAAAGAGGATTTTCTAGGTAATAAATCAAATCCAGCAGCACTTCTGTGCATCCCTCATGAAAGCTCTACTCAACCACAAAATCTCTGCTATGAGTAAGTATTGATAGGCAGGAAATTCTTTCCACATTCCAAGAAGTGCATGAAATACTCTGGGATTTCTACCCTCCAAGCTATGCACAGCTCTCTGAACTGCAATTCAGTACGTTACAGGGTGCTTGGCCAGGAAATGGTAACTATCCCACTTGTGTAAGATGCTGCAGCCAAAATCTTTGGTGTCAGGCAACAAATCACCCATTTCCATGCTGAGTGTTGATTTTCAGGGGACTGAGCTACCGGGAAGTAGCTGGTTCATCACAGGATAAATTGCTGCACACAGGCAGAGGCATTTGCCAACTCTTCATCACCCATCAGCAAACAAGCAGTGGTAATCCAAATCTCCATTTACCACGGCCTAAAATAACTCAGCAGCTCACCCTTGCCTCCAAGTGTGGGATCACCCACGCAGGCAGCGTGTGCGGAACAGGTGACGTGCTGCAGCTCGGTGCTTTTGTGTTGGTTGTGTGCCTGATCCCAAGAAATCTTGTTCATCCCTAGATAACACACTCCAAACTGAGCTAAGAAAATTCTCCCACCCACGCCAGCTCAGAATCTTTTAAGTCAGCACTGGTGGTTGCAGTAAAAACCTGCCCAGAGCACAGCAGGGACACTGGGACTGGGGCCACAGCCACTGCTGATCCTGCTGTCCTCAGAGACCCCCTGGTCCTGGCTGAAGGAAAAAAAATCACCAGCTCTTACTGAAGGAATCTTTAAATGCAGAGCCTGGACCTAGCCTAACAACAGAACATCAGCTTCAAGACAGACTTTGTGGCTTGGAGTTTCTTCAACTTCTACTTCTGTAGTGTTTGTGTAGATCCTAGTGACAAAGGTCTCTTCTTCTCCTCTAGCCTTTTAGAACTTCAAGATTTTGTCTTTTCACAGCAAGTTTTGCTATGAACAACAGAACCCATCAGCTCAGGTGTGGAAGGGGGAGGACACAGCGTGTAAATAAGTCTTTGTCACCCCCAAAACACAACAGGTAGCAATCAGAGCTATTCACCAATTGAAAAGCTTTTGACATGGAACCACTGTCACACTGTTTAAATTCCAAATATAACTCCCAGTTTGGGTCAGAAAAGAAGTTCCCACCCAAAGGCAGGCCAAGGTCAATGTTATGCAGAAATGACACAGTTTTTTTATATTCCTGTTCTCCTAGAAGCTAATCATAGCTTGCCAGTGCTAATTTAAGATACAAACCAGTATTAACTCACATAATCAGAGCTTCCCATTCAAAGAAATTCTCTTCGTTCATGGGACCTGTTGAGAAAGAACAAACAATTCTTAGTGCTACCTGAATGTCAGGCTGTGGCTTCACAACCCAGGAACCCTGCTCAGTCCTCACCTGCTACGATCCCTTCTGGAGGGTTCAGGGTCAGCTCTGCAAAAAACAAAAAAACAAGGAATGTTAAAATGTTCAAAGCCTGAGCATTTCAGTGAGTGTCTGGGCTGCCAGGCTCAGCATGGAAGCCACATCAGCCTTGGAGAAAAGCTTGAGGACACCACAGGAGGAATCTTCTGGCCATGCTTTCCTGGGCAACACTTCACATCCAGAAGGCCCAGTATCTCACTGATGGCAATTCAACATCATGCATTTTTCTAGAAAAAATTATCTGGCATTTTGTGCTTTTCCAGGCTCTTAAAACTCGTCTTCCCAGGGGCAACAATTTAAAACTGAGAAGAAAGAAAAAACCCTCTTCCCACAAAGCAGGGGAACACTCTCCTCTTGGAGCACTGGAGTATCTGGAGGTAGACACTAACCAGCCTGAGAACAGGTTGTATTCCTGTAACCTCTCTGCACCAATTCAGACTTGACAGCATCTCCATATGAAACCCAAAATGATGCAAAAGGTTGGAGAAGCAAAAGCAAGAGAGATTTGAAAAGTGGTTGTTCCTTGAATTCAGTCCAATCCCCCTGCATGGACTAGAAAATGCAAGTGAAAAAGAGCAGCAGCACTAAAGCAGCCACGGCAGGTTTGGATGCATCATCCCTCCCTTTCTGCAGGAAAATGGCACAATCCACAATTCACAACCTCATTTCAAGCCTGCTGAAGCCCAGCACTCTGTGCACTGATAAAATAATAACCAGTTTTTCTACTCTCTAGTGCAATGACCATCAACTTCCAGCTCCCAAAGTCCTGTGGGGTGGCAGCATCTGGCGAGGCAGAAGTTCAGCCACGTGTGTGCACCCAGGGGACCTGCAGAACCTGGGGGCTGAACATCAGCCCCACATCTCTGAGCAAGACACAGGGCAGCTGGTGCGACTGGTGGCAGAAGGCAACACTCACAGGTATCAGACTGCAGGAGGTGACAGTAATTAGGCCAACTTAAGGGCTGTGAGCTGCTTATCTAGAACAGTTTCCTAACCAACAGCCTGTGCACAACCAATGGCCTGTAACACATAAAATGCAGCTGCAGGAAACTCCACGTGCGTTCCCATGAACAGAACCAAGCAGGAACATGGACCCAGGGAACACGGGAGGTCACAAACCAACAAACGAGACACTTGCCCTAATTTCTGTTAGGCTAAACATGAGAACTGTGGGTAGTGCTGTACAAAACTGCACTGGTTTTTGTCTTAACACCTAAGTTACTGTTGGATTCAAAATTATGCTGAGATACGCCAGGAGGAGAGAGGGGGAAACTCTTCTGCTCACTCAGGCTGACATTAATTTTGGCACAGACCTCTCTGAAGTTCAAAAGCACAGCAGCAGACTGAAGCAAGCAGGTTTCTCACTATGTCCTGACGTTAAGGAGCAAGTTTTTCCAGCTTGATAGTGGGTCTCAAACAGCTTTTCTTGTTGATGCTTTTAAATAGAAAGAGGGAAACATCAAACCCAGAAGATCCCGGAATCATTTTGCTCCATCTTGTGGCTCTCTCTGAGAAGAAAATCCCTCTGGTATTTCCCACAGTTTCTCTTTCAAAGGTCCTGCCTGGCAGCAGCATCTGTGTGTCTCCTGCAGCCACACAGAGCCATGCAGACTTGATTCTGGGTTTTGTAGGGAAGTTTGATGAGAGCACCCACTAAAGGAAAGTGACAGTCCTGGAAATGCACCTACAGCACAGGTTAAATCCAGGCAGCCACAGAAACCAAGAAGTCTGACTTGCTGTACTTCTGTAACTCAGGTTTCCAGAAGCAAAAGCATCTATGCTTAGTCGTTGTAGATTACATTCAATTTTTACAACACTGTGCTTTGTTAGAGTTGGGAAAGTATTTATAAAGGGAGATGACAAACAAGGTGTTATCTCAGCTCATGGTGCTACCCTAGGAAACCATGCAGAGAAGAGTCACGTAATGTCTGCCTGATGCATTAAGTCAAATTATTTTTTATGTTATTTAATATCACTTTTTCCTACAGAATTCAAACCAGGCACTCTCGTAAGGCCTCAAAGCTTCTCAACAACAAAAGATCAAAAATGGGGTTTTAGTCTAAGGGAATTTATGTAGGAAAACATAAAATCAGAGCAGACTCTTTCTGCAGCACCCTTTCAGGTCAGAGCTTCTGGACGACCACAGAAAACCGCAGGTTTGTAGGACACAGTCAGCACCAGCTCTACCCCCAGCAGCAGGGCTGGCTCCCTGGGGTGGGCCAGCACCCCTCAAAATCTCATCTCAAGCAGGTTTTTAAACAAACAAACGAGCCTGTGTCGTTGATCACTAAATTGGAGTTTAAATCCCGTTCCTAACGGTCGTGCTTCCACTAAGGCCCTGACAAGCTCCTCTGAGGTAACAAAGCTCTGCCACAGAGACCCGTTCTGTTCCACCTGCAAAACCGAACAGGGGGAAAAAACCCAAATAAAGAAGTGGCCGCTTGCCCAGGGCTCCCAGGCGTCCCCAGGGGCGCTGGGAAGCTGAGGCCGGCGGGGCAGAGGGAGGGAGGCCGGAGAGAAGGAGGCCGGCCCGCGGCCCTGNGAGAAAGGGGGGCGGCCCCGCGCCCCTCCCCCGCCGCCGTGCCCGCCCCTGCCAGCTCACAGCCTGCGTCCCCCCCGCGCTTTGAGGGTCCCCGCAGGACGGGCAGAAGCGGGGGATAGACCGAGGTCCGCCCGGCCCCGCCGCTCCCCCGNCGACCGGCTCCAGAGGGCTCCGCCCCCCGCGGGGCCGCGCCTGCGCACAGCCGAGCCCGCCCTGCGCGCCCCCGAACGGCCCCGGGAGCGCGCCTCGGCAGCGCCCCGCGGGCAGCGGGAGCCCCCGGTCCCACCGGAGACCCCTCGGGAGGCTCGTCAGCTGCTCGGGAGGAAAGAAACAACCCCCGGGCTGCGCTGCTGTTGGGCTAAAGTTTGTATTAACTAGGAAAATAAAATGCAAAATGTAATTGAATCACCCAAGAAGGTGGCTGCTGCTGACGGTCCTCTCTGCAGCCCTACTTATTTACCTGGAATTAAAATGAACAGTAATTAGACATGGCTAAGATAAGGCTGGATTTAATATTAACTACTAGACAACAAGGCTTTGTTGATCAGGACATTCCTGTCAGAATCAGGAGGTAAAGAATGATCAATGGTTTGGTTAGCAAGCCTGGGAGAACTTCCTGGAATTGACAAAATTAGGGAAAAATGAGGCAAAAGGTAATTCCAGCAGATGGAGATCACCACCAACAACTCATGCACCACCTACCCAAATTATACCCCCTACTCAAAGCGATGGAAGAGGTTAATGGGGCCTGCACACAAAACGAAAACTGAACCAATCAATAAAAAGAATAATGATGAATATGTGTTGATTATTTGAGTAAGTGTATAAATATACAAGTTTCTGGAGCTAGGCTGTGCTGTCTTGGGACAGGCACCCATCCATGCGCATTGGTGAAATGAAATATCCCTACTCTGTGTCACTGGGTCACACAGCAGGCAAAGAATCCAGATTTGGGACAGCACTGGGGGCTGCAGCACATAGCCCGGTGATTTCTACCTGGCCACGTACTTCTGATACCTCAGGAGTCTCCAGGAAGCACCACCAGGTACAGACACTCCCCACCAGGAAGGGAAGCTGCAGCCGTATAGAGCACGAGGCAGGAGACAGAGTACCAAACTATATTTACTGTATACAAGAGTAAAGGACAACAAATAAATGTACAAATTGGTGAATAAACAATGAGATCTATGGGGAAAATGAAAAAAGAAAATAAGGGCCCTTCCATCAAGATTTCCAGCAAGCAGGAGATGATCTAATGTGGCCAAACGGGTCAGGTAAATATAAAAGGCAGGCAACGATCCCATGGAGCAGCAGCAGACAACAGGATGGCCCTTGTAAAACCATCTGCAACAGGCTCCACACTTCACACGGGGCTCAAACCCATCACACAAGTGCATTTAAAACTCAGTACGTTTTGGAAGGCAGTAGAGCAGGGTATTATTGATCTCAGACACTCACACACGTGTCTTTCCTCGCTCACCAGGTTCCCAGCAGCTCTTCTGCACACACAGCTCAGAGACACTTAAAGGCGCTTTTTTTTTTTTCCTCATTTATAAAGTTTATCTACCAAGACCCAGTATTAAAAAGAAACCTGAGGCTGCACACTTCTAGTACCCACTGAGAAAAAGAGATGTACTACAGGGAGCAGGAGAAAGGTGTGCAGTGGCAGGTTCCTCCTTTTGCAAGCTCGCACAAGAAGAAATACAGCAGCTCTATCATCAGCATTTAGTTTTTGGACCAGCTGCTCTGCTAACTCCAGTTCCGACAATAATTGAGGGAAAAATCTTTCTGCATTAAAAAAGTACTTCAAATGACTTTATCATAATGACAAAGCACATGTGAATCTGCAATATTTGAAACTCCGACTCCACATTAAGCATCATATCCGCACGTACCAGCCTCGTGTCACAGGCTGAGTGCTTCTGAAGTATCTGTGTGTGCAACACACGATAAAGACTGAAAACCAGCATCTCTTTTCTTCCTCTTAGGCATATCTCAAATGGAACTTTTACACTCACAACTGGCATGAAAATATACTGAATTATTTACATGATTAAACAGAGAGGCAAGACTGACAGGACCCAGGAATGAACACTCCATGTCCTAACACATGGATGAGTATTTAGGCCACAGGTTTAAAGAAAGAAAGAAAGAAAAAAAAGACAACAGCAGAGAGACAATGCATATTACTGAATCTGAACTTAAATCAAATTGGCCCAATTTAAGATATAGATTAATCCCTGCAGAGACTGTTTTGACTTGCACACGCAGTACGTCAAAGACAACAAACAATTTTGGTAAATGTCCTCTAAAGTTGAGAAGAATCCTGTGTGATTGGCATGTTCATTTGTTTTCTAATTAGTAGCAATTCCAAGGACAGATGAGTGAGGTGTGATGAGGATCCTTCAACTCCTCTTCTCAAAAGGACAGCATTCATTTCTTAACACACTCCACCTGTCTGCTGCTGGAACACATCAATAGTGTCTTCATCTTCCATCTCCAGCTGTTGGAGCAACATGGAAAATACAAGACTTTAAACTTAAAAGTGAAAACATTTAAAGGGAAAAAAAAATTCCCACTCTAAGCAAATCCATTTGTAATGTACTAAACTTACAGCAACTATTTCAGAACCATTTTGATTTCAAACCCCTTTATCTGCACACAGACATCAAATTATTTGTACAGCAATTTACAGTAAAAGTGTTTTTCATACCTGTGCAGGTGTGTCTGTTTCACTAATTGGTTGTCCATCAAATCTGAATCTAATCTGTCTCATTGACAAGCCCTGCAAGTTTAAAGTAATTAACATGAGAACCAATGCTTTTGTTTCTGAATCCAAACAAAATATTTACAGATTTACTGTCAGAACAAATACTAACAAAATGAAGACTCAAAAGCTTTAACCAGACAGGAAATTTAGTGCATGTATCCTGCTGTATAAACTGAGGGAGCAGAACTGTTTGAGTGGCATCCCCTGCACTGTTGTCACAGCAAGGACTCTACAGGGAACCACAGGCTTGGCACCTGGTTCTGACCCTGCTCTGCAAGGCTCAAACATCAAAAGTTTATTTACAAAGGTAATTTAAGAGGAGATCAATACACCATCCTATAAAGACTCAGAGGACATGTCAGGAAGGAGCAGCAATTGTTTCTCACACAGTCAGAGAGGTAGCAGTAGATTAAGTCGACTCAAAGGAAAACATACTTTAAAAATCTGAAAAAACTACTTTTTTGTGGAACTAGCTATCAGCACTGAGTGCCCACAGTTAAAACAAGTTTTGAGTCATACCAGGCTTCTGCTCACAAGTTTAGTTTTATTTCCTAATGAAAAAAGGAACCAGGAAGGGGATTGCTTGAGGAAAAAAGAATTAGTAGAACTTTACGCAGATTTTTACTTGCAAGGTTTACCAGAAAAATGCTTAAGGTCTAATGTTAGTAAGGTAACATTGCCCTTAAAACAGGCACTGAGGGTTACAGGCTCAGGAACGGGGATAAATCCCTCTGCCATTGAGCTCAGGGCAGCACCAAGGATGGTGCCCAACACAGAGCAGCCACCTATGGAACACGGCCCTCTGAGCTGCACAGCAGGCAATGGGAGAGGAAAGAAACCCCACAACGGAGGCCACAGCATAGGAAAATGAGTTTTGTGTTGTGTCTTTCTTAGAGATGACAGAGCTGAAGGTTATGAGGCCACAAATTCAGAGTGAATTGGTCTCAGAGCCAGGATCAGAACTCCAGAAGTTTTAGTAGCACTGTTATGGGACATTTTCTGAGCTCTAGGAGCACCTCATGAGGAAGAGACAATTTTCACTAACCAAAGAATAACACTCTTAACACTTAAAAGTTGATCATCCAGACTCCTCACTCTCCTACAGGCCAGAACAGAAGCACCCTGGATGCCCCAGTATTTTAACATTTCGGTGAAGTTTCCACCACGCCGAGGGCTGGTTCCCTCAGGAGGGCCGAGCCGGGGGCTCCCCGAGCCGTGCCTACCTGCCGCTCGCAGTAGGCCTTCATCAGCTTGCTCAGCGGGGTGTGCCGCTTGATTTTGAACTGCACCACGGAGCCGTCCTGCCCCGCTACTTTTAGATTGATGTGGTCGTTCTCCGTCTTCACGCCCTCCTGGATGAGAAACAGAAAAGAGCGGGGTCAGAGCCCCACCAGGCGAGCCCCGGGCGAAGCTCCCGGCCCCGCAGCCTCGCCGCCGCCCCCCGGTGCGGCCCGCGGAGGCCG
>VYZX01018786.1:495314-540247 GCA_013401335.1 Brachypteracias leptosomus
GCCCCGTTATCCGTCGGAGAGCCTCCCCGGGACCCGCTGCGGGGGGAAGCACCCGCCGCCCCTTGCGCAGCCCCGAGCCCGGCCGCGGGAGGGGGCCAGACACCGGCGAGAGGAGGAGCTGGCGGCGGGAGGCTGCGGAGGCAAAACCGCCCGGTTTGGATGTTGCAGCCCGAAACGGAGACTCTTCTCCTGCCCCCTGCGTGGACTGAGCCCCAAAGGGCACCCAGACCCCCCCTCCCTGCTACATCAGTCTGTATAGAATGAAAGTGCGTTACCTTGGGTAACACACGTGTTAGTTCATACGATACACTGCGATGTGACAGAGTCGTGGAATTTTCCTGGAGACTTTGGTGCTGTTCATGCTGAAGTCAAACTAAAGGACAGCCCAGCCCTGGAAAGAAGGACTTTGCTTCTGGGAAGCTTAGAGCTGTCCCTGAAGGATAAAGGATACCCCAGGACAGCCACAGTAATGCCAGCATCCCAGCCCCTCTCATCTTTGAGAGCCTCCCAGGATCAGCTGGTGTCACAGATCAGTAACTAACTCACAGATCAGTAACTCAGCACGACTGACTCCAGGGACACCTGCGTCAATAGACAAGCAGCAAGAAAGCTGCAAAAATAGAGTTTGTGGGAAAAGAAGGGAAGATTGGCGAGGAGGGTTGTAAACACACTCAAGTGACTTGCAGCTGGGCTGTCGAAAAACAGATCTATCACACTGCTGCTCAGCTTTGCGTGCTTGACGAGTGGAGTATCTGTGCTCAGATAACACGGGGCTGTGAAGGACTCAGAGGCGTCTCACTGAACACTCTTGAGATTCCTGCCCTGCTGTGGGAAAGATCTAAGCACAGTGGAAAACTACACCTGCAAGAATCCTATAAATACAGGAGAAAGCAGCATGTTCACAAGCTTTTGCTCCCCTTAGCAAGGCCTGAGTTCTGCTCAGTAGAATCATTTAGGTTGGAAAAGACCTCTAGGATCGCCGAGTCCAACCTTCATCCAGCATCTCCCTGACCCCTAGACAATGTCTTGAAACACCACATCTATTCATTTTTTGAACCCATCCAGTGATGGTGACTCCACCACCTCCCCGGGCAGCCTGTTCCAGTGCCTGATGACTCTTGCAGTAAAGAACTTCTTCCTAATGTCCAACCTAAACTTCCCCTGGTGCAACTTGAGGCCATCACCTCTTGTCCTGTCATTAGTTACTTGGGAAGAGAGATCAACACCAGCCTCACTAAAAGTAAATGGCCGGTTGCATTAGGTTGGCCAAACCATGGGATGTAGGGCCTGACCCATGGGATGAAGAACAGGGATTGGGGCTCTTTCATTTCACCACTGCAGGCCAGAACTTTGATGCCAGAGGCTGCCTCTTGGGGGTGCTTCAGTTTTTGGCAGCTCCTCAGGAGAAACTCTGGTCTCTTTGCATGTAGCAAGGACTCGGGGTTGCTGAAAAGACATGGGACCTGGAGGGTTGTTCCTCTGAAAGCAGATGGTGCTGGAGGCTGGTCAGGCACTGGCATCTCTCCAGTGCTAGCAGGCCTGAGGAAGTCTCCCTGAAGCCACCTCCTGGACTGGAGGCAGCACTTTCCCACTTGCTGAGCAACGCCCTGACACCAGAGCTGCTGTCAGTCATCCTGGGTGGCAGGAGGCAGCATCTACTGAAACGTTTCTGTTTGCAAGATGCCTCATTTGTTTGTCCTGGGTCTGTTTGTGAAGCAACACTTGGGCTACAGAGCATCCCAGCAGCATGGGCAGGAACCCAGGGTGAGCACCGGTGGGTGGGCACCAGGGAGTGAGAGCAGGCAAGGTGCCAACAGGAGACCAAAACACCACCCTAATCCCACTGCCCCTTCTGCTCCCTCTCCTTATTTGCCTGTGAAGGGTATTTTCAAACCCTTCAAGAAGGCCTCAAGTGGTTTCCAAGGCAACGGTGCTAAAGTCATCACTGCCATGGAAACCCTCTCTTTGGCATAATATAAACATTTCCCTTGAAGTAGGCTGGATGAGTGGGTGATGTGCTATTTTCTAGCACTCCCTGGCTGCAACAGGACAATCTCCAGGAGATTGGAGGGGAGCTGGGAAGGATAAAATTAGCTCACCATGCTAGCCAGTGGTGGAAAGAGGCAATTGCCAGCACCTCAGTCCAAAACCTGGGCTTGTTTGTGTCAGTGGGGTCCACATGAAAAAGGTACGTTCTGTAGGGAGAAAAAGGGAAAAAAGGAGTGGGGAGGGAAGTAAGGTTGAAGACAGTGACTTTTTCTTGTCCTTCGAAGTTTTCCCTTTAGTCCCACAACCCTACGTCCCCTCTGGTCAGCAGAGACATATGGGGGCCCTGGAGCACCCTCAGTGCTGGGCCAAAGACACTTTTAATTGCCTCCGTTCTACCTCATCAACTCACCAACACCTTCACCTGAACCCAGGGAGAGGTGCCTGCAGGAGAAGGGGTGAGCAGGAACTCCTGAAACACCTGCTGTGCTGTGGCACCCCCAAAGCTGCGGCTGTGCCAGGGACCCCATCCCATCGATACCTCCACCCCTGGGCTCCTCCAGCTCAGCACCAGGGCACACATCCCAGTGGATGCATCCCAGGGATGTCCCAGTGGACCCCACGCAGCCATCCCCGCTGCCACCCCGGGTACCAGTCAGCCGCTGGAGGGGAGGTTCCGAGCTGCCCCCGGGGGAACGGGCACAGCGGAGCTGGAGCTGCCGGGGCCGGGCTGCGGGCGCCCCCCCGGGCACACGGCTCCTCCCACGGCTCCGCTCCGGGCTGGTCCCGAAGGGTTTTCCTGGCAAATAAAGCCCGTTGGAGCAGGCGGGTTCCCAGGCCCGGTCCCCCCCTCCCCAGCAGGGGATGTTCTCTCGCTGCGCTGCCCGGGCTATTTTTAAAGCGCGGCAGCAGCCGGGGATGGGGAAACACGACGTGTCTCCGACCGGGGGTGAAGTCCCCCCTCCAGGGGTTGGGGATGAGCTCCGGCTGGGCTGGAGGGCAGGGCTCACCCTGGGAACCCCCCAGAAAGTCTCCCAGGGAGGCAGAGGAGCCATCCTGAGCCCTGTTTGCCCTCACCATCCCAGGACATGCTGGGAGGCAGCAGGGGCAGACCCCAGCACCTGCTTTCCTCTTTCTCCCTCTGGAAAAAAAAAAAAAAAGTCTAACCCAGAGCAAACAATTAAAATCTTCCAGCTGCTGGCTCAGAGCAGCAGTCCCAGATAAAACCCCAAGGATCTGCCGACTAAATATAGCCTGAGCCCCATAAATTAAACAAAAGCGTTTTGCTGGGCTCTCAGAAAGCCGATTCCAGCAGCAGTTTTATCTATGTAAGGTATAACTCTGGTGGTATTTGTTATTATTAGTCCTACCTCCCCCATGTCACCGACCTCCTCAACACTGTTGTTTAGGAACACGAATTTTGCAGAGCCAGAATTCCCCCTCCCAGCAGCTCCTCTGCTGCAGCAGGGTCACACCTGGGGCCACTTTCCTGCATTTTTGTAAGATTTTACAAACCTTTTTTATTATTATTTTGGGCAATTTCTGATTATTCAGTACTTGCTCATTTCAGAAGTCCTGTGTTTTCTAGGGCCACCCTCATTTCAGGCCTGTCTCAAGCATCTGCTTAGTTTTTATCCCTATCAGCTGTCCTAGGAGCTGTGAACCCTGGAATAAAATAGTGACTGCTATGTAAAGGTGTTGGAATGCTCTTGTGGATACTGTGCAAGCCAACGTGTGTGTAGGTGTTTGTCTTGCTTCCTTTTTCACAGCAAGGTTATTAACAATGTCATGATTTATTTTATTTTATTTTATCATAGAATCATAGAAAGGTTTCGGTTGGAAGGGACCTCCAAAGATCATCTTGTCCAAGCCCCCTACAAGAAGCAGGGACATCTCTACCTAGGGCAGGNCCATGACTTACAGCTTTCTGGGATTTTTCTTCCACAGCCCTTTAAAGAAGTTTCAGGATCCTTTGTTGCTTTTCCTATGGGCTGTTGCAGAAGTATTTCCCTTATCACCCCCCGAGCTGCTCCATTCCAAGCTGAGGGCTGGCTCAGCTGGTGTGTAGCACCCTTGAAGCCACAGCCCCTTCTTCTGTCCTGGGCTTTGATTTTGTTTCTGTTTGCCAGCAGGTCTCTGGTGGAATGATCCAGCCCACATCTCAGAAAGATGTGAGCAGGGCTGGCAGCCCAGAAAATCCAAGTTGCCTTTTCCAAGTAAAAGCACCATCTCCTCGCTGAGTTTTTCTCAGCCTCCCATTGCTCCACAGCACGACCAGCTCTGCCAAAACCACCCAGCAAAGGTCCTTCTTTCTGAGCTACATGTGAACAACCCCTGCAGGCACCAGCCTTTCTCCCAGGTCACCTGCTTGTCTCTTGTCCCCTGTGCTGTTGTGGGCTCCCACAGCTTTTTTGGTTCCCTGCAATGGTTTTTAGACCTTTCCTGGGCAGAGCTGCCTCCCATGGTACCTCCTCAGGGGTTGGAGGCAGCCCAGGGGCTCTGCACCCACAGCCTCTCATCCCTCAGGTGCATCCCAGGGCAGGTGGGAATGAGGTTCCCTCTCCCACCATCTCCTTGGGTTTACACCTCTGTTTGTAAACATGTCTCTACCTGTCCCCTTACCAGGGCACAAGCAAACTCCCAACAGGCTATTTTAAGTGAACTCAACCCAAAAAACCCCAAGAAGTCAACACCGAGGCTGTCATGGCTATATTTAGTTGGAACTTTTCTGTCCAGGATTCAGACTCTATTTGGAAACCCTGTACCCTGGCGTGCAGCCAAGCATCTCGGTTTTATACAGTAATCCCTCAGCATATGGCAAATGTTTCTCATCTCCTGGTGGCTGCGGCACTGGCCCCAGCAGCTCTGCAGCACAGGGGTTTAAGCTGAAACCGAGACAAGCTGGCTGGCTGCACTCGTGGATTCACATCTTAGACCCAGAAGGTCTTTTAATAGAAACATCTTCTTGACGTAGTTTTAAAAAAACAACCCCTGAGAGCGTCAGAGCTGGACCTTGCCCCGGCCCCCAGTGCCTGGCGGGCATGTCTGAGGCACAGACCCTGGTGCATCTCTACCAGCCACTGGCCTGGGGTGATGCCTGGGATGGGGTGATGAGGAGGAAGATGTGGGACACCTTGAACCGTGCCCCCAGGCCTCTCCAGATGGTTCAGCTGTCAAGGTGGGAACCAACTTCTGAACTTCTGGCTTATTTTGCCTCTCTCTCCACTGAAAATGTCATGAAAATTCCCATTTCACATGCCAGGAGTTCTGGGGTTTCGGTGCCAACAGTTTTGTCCCAACAGTCTGCAGGTGTCTGTGTGATGCTCGGGGAAGCAGCATCCTCATATACCCTGATCCTCTCCTCTCCTCTCTTTTGGATGAAACAAGGCTTGTGACAGCACCTCTCATGAAAATACTGAAAGTAACTGAAAGTAAACCCCCAGGTTCCTGGGTGCCACACACATTTCCCTGCTCCGTGGCAGCAGCGAGATAGAGAGAGGCAGGAGCCAGCTGAGAAAAGGTGATCAAACAGCTATTTATACAGCCCTTCTAAATATTTTAAGCTTGTGACACACATGATGATGTATAACAAAAATATCTGCTTCAAAGCCTTCCAAGTTAAATCCCACATCCTTATTTTAATTTAGGAGTTCAAGGGATTTAAGGAAGTGTATACTTAAAGTGATTCTTCTTATCATTCACAGCGTGAGACATTCCAGCCAGCCCTTTGGGACAGTGGCTTTGGGGAGAGACCTGTACCCCACCCCACAACCCTGGGGAAGAGCAGCCACAGCAGGGACAACAGGAGTAACACAAAGGACACCCAGAGGAATGCAGGGGGTCAAGGCTTTTGAGGTGGTTTGTTTCAGGACGACCCTGTCCCTATGGCAGCCCTGGTGTCCCCTGCAGCCTGGAGCTCCAGACTGCTCAGCCTAATAGGGTTTGTCATGAGGCTGATGCTGCTGCCTTAAGAAATGTCACCTTAGGGTCAGCAGCATGAGGGGTCCCCCAGGGCCCTGCCTTGTTCTGTTCCCTCTCTCTAGTGGGAGAAGCCTGGGAATGGGTGGCAGAGCCCATTCCTCCAACGCCCAAACATCAGCTGGAGCCAAACCAAGCTTTAGAAAGTCATTTAAACACCCACCAGTGTGTTCCCTAAAGCTCCGTGATTCATCGATAGCCGCTCGGTTCAGCTCTTTCATCATCCCCAAATGCAGCATTTCCCTAAATCACATGGACTTTTTCTGCCACTCTTGCACTCCTACGGGACCAGCTGTTCCCTCCCAGACATTTCCATCCAGTGCCACCCTCTGTCCAAGTGACACGTGCTGCATTTTGGTGAGCCACGAGTTTGTCACAGTAGGTTTGATCTCCACAGTCTCCTGCAATCCCTCTTCCAAGGGTTTCCATGCTGTGGTTGTCACCCCACACAGCCCCCGTGTCCCTTGCAATGCAAGACAAGAAGGATGGAGATTTGGATAAAGGTCCAGTGGCTCTTCATGGATGAAAGGCTGGTGGAAAACCTGGGCAGGCCACCCAGCCCTTTGGTTAAGGATACAGAATCCCTGTGTGCATCCCCAGTAAGATGGGGCACCCGTGTAAACCAGCTACACCACCAGGAGCTGGGTGGGTGTTTGCAGGATGTGTGGGATCTGCACGTCCCAGAAAGTGGAATGAGTTGTCCAAAGCTCTGCTGTGCAGCAAGGATTTTTGCTGTAGTTCTGTTTTTTCCTCAATCTCAGCCTGGGAAGTTTGAGCTCTCGGTGCCAAATGCTGCCCCGGTGTGTTTATTAATGCTGAGTATAAAACCTTGGCAAAAGCATTTACCATCAGATCTGCAGAAATCCTGCTGGATCCATTTACTTCCAACCAGATGGACCTTATTAAGAGATGTCACACTACTAACAACAACTGACAGCTCTTTGACTGCCTTCACTGCTCTACTCTGTGCACTCTGAGCAACCAGCAGCCTGAGCCGAGAGGGGAGGCAGGAGCCCACCCTTCCCATGCCTGTCCTGGGGACATGGAGCTCAGCCTCATTGGTTTTTCCCAGCTCTGCAGCTGAGTCCTTCTCAAGGGACATCCCATTCCTGCCGCGTTTTCTAATTTCCAGCCTAATCTGCTGCTCTCCAGGCTCACTGTGACTTAATATAACGCTGGCGAACACCCGTGGGCAGGAGCGGGAGAGCTCGTCCTTCCCCTGCCTGTCCCTGGGGCACCACTGCGGAGCAGAGAGCTGTAAATAAAAAACATCGGCCTGGAAATTCTCAAGTGGTGTTTGTTGTTGTTTTTGTAGTTGTTGTTTGGTATTTATAATTTTTTTTACCCTTTGAAATTTACCATCTTTCCTTCGGTCCCTGAGGAATGACTGAGGGGGGAGCAGTGAGGGGCAGGAGATGCTTCCCAAGCATCCCGTTTGTCTTTGGAGCAAGAGCTGGGGCCAGTGGGAGACTGGGTTCATTTTAATTGTATCTTGACTGTGGTGCTCATTACTCAGAGCCCTAATGGGCTCTGCTGTTCCCATTTGTAACCACGCGTTCAGTAAAATAATCAAGTTATAACTGCTGGGGATTCCTTCTTCCCTGTGTGACAGAGCCCAGGCAGGGGAGGTGACACCACAGCTTAGCTAAGAGCAAACC
This sequence comes from Brachypteracias leptosomus, assembly GCA_013401335.1. NCBI lineage: Eukaryota > Metazoa > Chordata > Aves > Coraciiformes > Brachypteraciidae > Brachypteracias > Brachypteracias leptosomus. The sequence continues at coordinate 502,937 of VYZX01018786.1, forward strand.
CCAGTGTTGCCTTGGGTCAACATTTCAAGAGCAAATTAACCAGAGTTAAAGCAAGAATAGAGCTGGTAAAAATCTCCCAAATCTGCGCAGAAGATTAAAAGATGCTTTTAACCTCTCCTTTGCTTGTCTCGCTGAAAAAAACATCCTCTTCTCTTTGAATGGCCCCAAAATAAGGTTTTCCCCGATTCTGTGCTCTGCCTGTGCTTTTGGGAGCAGCAGGGGCTGCCTGGCAGTGCCCACTCTGGAGAGCAACCATCTCCTTAGGAGCCCAGGTGCCCGAGTCCTGCAGGTGCTGGGCAGAGAAGGGATTTCAGCCCCTAAAGCCACAGGGATCTGCTCTCCCTGCCCATGGGTTTGCTGCCCTTTTTCCTGCTGATCCCTGCTGGGTTTGGCCCCTGCCAGGGGGAAGCAGTGAAAAAGGAGAAATTATTGAGCATCAGAACAAGATAATCATAAGTGACTCAGGTTTAAGAAGGACAATTTTCAACAGGCAAAATGTGATGGCTTTTTTGGATGGGGCTCTCAAACGAGGCTGCAGCTCTAATCAATCCAGCTTTCAGCACATCACTCGCATTAATCTGGAGAGCAAGGTCTGGCCAGCCCCAGCCTCCAGGCACAGGGCTTGGCAGGAGCACTCCTCCAAAGAGGCACAGCCAGTCGTGGGGTCTCCAATGGGTGGGGGGTCACCACTGATCCCTGGCAGGCAGTCATCAGCATGGCAGGGAGAGTATTGGCAAACTGATCGGGACTGGGAAGAAGTTATGAGTCCTGGGGGAGAGACTATGAAACAGGGAAGTGTCCCCACACCAGCACACTTTTCTTCCCACTTCTCTGGACCAGGGATCTTGCAGATCTGCAAGAGAGAGACACCACAACCAGGGCTTGTGCCTAATCATCATAATTTTGTCTTTCTAACATTTTAATTTACTAATTAATCTCTGGAAGGAATACCTACGTGGATGTAGGGAAAGAATGAAACTTTCATCTGTGTGTGCTGGGAGTGTTTCCCCAATAGCCTGGGCAAACCCAGAGCAGAGTGGGGGAGTGCAGCATCCCGGCTGGGCTCTCAGCTTCTTCTGGTCAAGCTGGATTCCCTGCCTGAAAAAAAATATTAATGCGCCACTCCTGCAGGGTCATTTCCAACACCTGGCAAAAGCTGTGTAAGCTTCCAGCCATCTGGAGAGCCCCGGGGACCTGCTGCCAGCCAGTGAGCATTGTTGGAAGTAATAGCGCATCCCAAGTGTATCACTCCCACAAGGGCCTGGGTGAGCCCTGAGCTGGGCAGGGTTTCTTTCTGGGAAAAGGACTCTGTGTCTGCCTGCTGAGCCTTTGCAGGAGGTATTTTACCAGCTCTGACTGAGTCTCTGTCTGCCCAGCTCAGAGACAGTTCGCCCTGGTACCTTGGGGGAAGGCAATAGCAGGTGTCCAGTCAAGAGCCTTCCACATTCTCCTCCTCCTCTCACCCATGTTTGGCAACTCATTTTCTCTCTGTGGAGAGACTTTCCCAGAATAGAGAAGTGATCTGGAGGCACCAGACGGGATGAGGACAGGGCTGGGACACTCATCTCAGAGGAGAAGCCAGTGGGTGCTTGGAGGGGACGCTCTTCTTGCTGGGCACAGATGACATGAGTGTTGCCATCTCCCCTAAAACTGGCATGTCTCTGGAGACTCTTATCACCCTCAGCATCCCAACCAGGAGCCTCAACCCACCTCTCTGAGGTTCCAGCGAGGGAGGAGGAAGGGAAAGGGGGACTAGGACTGGAGAGATCCCAGGAACGTCACGCAGGACCGGCACACAGGGCGCAGCTATAGCTCTGTACTCTGCCCTCTCTGCTTGTTTCTCTCGAGAAAGTTCAGTCCCATCTGTCAGTCTCCTTCTCTTGCTTTTTGAAGTTGGAGAACTACGTACATGGATGGCGTCTCTAATTAATATAAATATAGCGAAACATAAATAATAGACATGCCTGAAATAGTGTCATCCCCGAGCAGGCAGGCATCCGCGTCATGGAAAGAAAATAAAAATGCTTTTTATCTGTTTTGGCATTTTTTTGTTTGTTTGTTTTTGGTGGTTTGTTCCATTCCTTAGGAAAGAACAACCTTTGTCGTGGGTAAAACCGCTCAAAAGCAGGAGAGACCGAGGTGCAGGAGGGGGAAAAGCCCCGGGGAGGAGAGCGGGACGGGGACCGGGACAAGGATGGGAACAGGGATGGGGATGGGGACAGGGAGCGGCGGGGCGGCGGGGCAGGGTGCGAGTCCGGTGGGAGATGGGGCAAGTCCTGCCTCTATGGGAGAGGAGCGGCTGGGAATTCATCAAAAAATGAGTTTTATCTCGGAAAGGAGGCTCCCGGCGCTCCCCGCACGTCGGCTGCTCCCCGTCACGGCGCTTCCCGGCACTGCCCCGGGCCCGGGGAGGGGCGGGGGCGCGGTCGGGGCCGCCGGGCTCTTCCCTCCAACTCCTCCTCCTCATCATCATCCTCCCCCCCGGCCGCCCGCCGGTGCCGGCGGAGGCGGGCGGAGCGGAACGGAGAGGGCTGGGCCCGCTCGCATCCCCCCGACCGGCTCCGCCTCGCCGAGGGAGCGGGAGCTGCCGGGCTGGGCACCGGTAGCCCCGGAGCCGCCGCCGCCGATGGCACCTCGCTGCCGCCGCCGGGTAAGGGACAGTGGGGCGGGTTTGAAGGGTTTGGGGAGCGGAGACACGCGTTGAAGGAGCGGGGCAGAGGAGCAGGGCAGCGCTGGCGTTCCCCGAGCTGGGGAGAGCGGCTGCGCTCCGGGAAAAACTGCCCTAAGCATCGGGGGGACGGGGCAGCATCCCCTTGTCCCCCAGGGTGTGGAAGATGGCTGCCACCCAGCCCTTAATGCAGCCCGGGCAGGCTACACAACCTCCACTGGTGTCTCAGCCTGTGCTGGTTCTCAGTCCTGCTGTGGAACCACACACTCTTTGGATGGGCAGAGGAGCAGCCCGAGTCTGCTGCTCCACCGTGTTACCAGGTGGGAAATGCTCATTAGAGCCTTTCTCCTTAAGTACAGATTGCTTTGGAGGGCAGGAGGATGTGTTGAGCACACCTGGCCTTTGGAAAGAGGTCTGTCTGCAACTTGTTCTTCAGGTTGTTTCAGGGGGTGGAAGGGGATAACAAATATCAAAGCTACGGGGAGCGGTGTTATCCCACGCAAGGTGTGGTTAACCCACGGGACTCACTGCCACAGGATTCCCCCAGGAGAGAGACAGGGCTTCCCTGTGCCCGTGGAGGAACCCCTGAGTTTGTAGGTGTGAGGTGGTGGAGCTGGGAACCCAGGGAAGATCCCGGCCCCAAGGCTGCAAGGTCTACCCACTGCCTCCCTGTCTGGTGTGGGAAGGGGCTTTTTCATGAGACAAGCTCTGATTTGTCTGGTACCTGCAGGACAGGTGGCAAAGGGACAGGTCTTGCTCAACAGGCGTCTTAGCTCAGATTCAGTCTGCTCCAAACTCAGTCAGCAGAATTATTCTCTAAAAAGGCAACAGTAGTAAGTCGGGAAGTTGTTGGTGTCCCCAGGGTGTAACCTGAGCTGTTGTAGCTCTGGTGGACGGATGGAAGAGAGGGGTGGTGGTGAGGGGTGAGCTCCAGGGGTGCTGTGCTGGGTCCCCATGCTGCTGGGCTGAGCCAGGCCCTTACAAAGGAGGGGAGCCACCCTCCTCTTCCCGTATCGCTGCCCAGCTGTGCAGGAGGGAGCCCCTGCCATTCAGAGCTGGTCACACTGGCAGCAGATGTCTCTTCTCCCCGTCTTTACTGGTCCTCAAATGTGGTGGTCAGGGAGAGGGGAGCATCTCTTAGTGCAATACTGCTTGCTTGCCTAAGAGCTGCTGGGGAAGGATACTCTGCAGCTGGGAGTGGGCATGGGGGCCCAGCAAGGTGCCTCTGGCAGATGTGTGAATGTGGGGTTTGTGGTTGTGCACCAAAACCCATCTCTACACTTGCTGGACTGCTGCTGGAGGCAGGGGAGTGGGCAGCCAGCACCACACACTGAAAAGCAGCTACTCCAGGTAGGAAGGAGCACCTCTCCTCTCCCGAGAGATGCTCGGGGCTGGTGGGCATGGGTTCATGGGCAGCTGGGTGTTCTGGGCACCCCTGCCAGCATGTTTCATTGCTCTGGTGTTGTAAGGGTGATTGGCACCCAAAGCAAAGTTGGTGCAAGGTACCTGGACAGTGTGGGTGGGCAAAGGGCCAGGAGAATGTATAGGAAGCAACAGGCAGAGAGAATGGAAAACGATCCCAAGTGTCCTCTCAGGCTGGCAAAATGCAGAAAAGTGTGTTCTGCTGTCATTGCACAAGATAGTCTGAGCGTGACTTGGTTGGGGCTTGTTTGCTGCAGCAGGACAGGAGGGATTTACACGCCATCCACTGCCTCAGGGGGCAACACAAAAATAGGCTGATCTTTCCAAAGAATGGAGCGGGCGGGCTGGAAAATGCCTTCCCTGCAGGGACCCGCTGTGCAAGAGTGGCTGCTCTGCTGTGGAGGCTGCTGCCCATGGTTGCTCTGCCCCAGCTTCACTGCTACCTCCCAGAGAGGTGGAGCAACACCTCCCAAGCCTGTGAGGAGCCCCATGGCGCTGTGCTGTGTGCCAGGGGAGCAGCCCAGGGGCCAAGTTCTTGGTCCTTGACAGTGCTGGGTGGCCGTGGGCTGGTAACAGGCGTATGGGCAGGGGTGGTGGGCTAGAAAAGCAGTTCCTCTGCCCTGTCACTGCTGCTTCTAGGAGCCCTCTGACTCCAGATACTGGGGGTGCCTGTGGGCAGCCCTTTCTCGTGGACACCAAGACATCCCCGCTGCCCGTGGCTTGGCCCGAGCGCTGCCTGTCCGGGCACTTCTTGCCAGCAAGGACTGGCCCATGGCCAGCTTCAGCCTGGCATCTCCCTTGTTGACGTGAGTGCTTCAGGCCCTACATGGCCAGGCCCTGGCTCCCATCGAGCTGTGCCTCTACCCGCACCCACCGCTCCCCGCGGCGCCTCCCTCGTCACCCCTCGGCTCCCTGGGCTGGCCCCGGGGCTGGCAGGGTGCTCAGGGGAGGGCTCCCACTCCAGCTGATCCCCTGGGAGGGCTGGGGAGGCACTTGGAGCACTCCTGGCTCCCCACTCTCCATCCTCCCCCTGAGTCACGGCGCTGGCGGTGCCAGCAGAGCCCGCGCGTGGCTGGCGGGCACCGAGCGGAGAGGGGGAGAGGGGCCACGTCCCAGTGAGCTCTTCCAGCCAGGGTAATCCAGTGTTATTTGTAACACTGGTAGGGGAGCTATTTTTAGAGAGAGGGAAATTTGATTTAATAGAACATAATTTGCCACTGACAATTCAGAGGGCAGCCAGACAAGCAGCGGCTGGATTCCTAAGGAGGCTTTTCTCTCCCCTTCCTGAAACCCAAGGCTGATGTGACAGAAGTGGCTTTGGTTATTCCAACAGTTGCTGGGGGAAAGCCCCTTGGGATGGCTCAATTAGCTCTGCTTTGCTTTCCTTCAGTTGCTTCATGCCACCTCATGACCTGCCATTAAAAAGAAGTAAGGGATATTTTTGCTGCCGTCAGTCGCAGAAGGGCTTGGTGCACCTGAACTCCTCTGTGCAGCTGGAGACAGCCACCTTCCCCCCTTTGACTTTCCTTTCTGCTTTCCCAGCTTTTCATTGCTGAAATTTAGAATAAAATTAGGTTCTGGTCAAGCCAAACAGCTCATTTTCCACTCCTCGAGGATTTCTTACAGACTGAGTTCTTCAGAGATACCTCAAGACAAACCCTTCATCCTGGAAAGGTGCAAATACTGTTTTCCTGCTTATCCTTTCCCTGAGATGAAGATCCCAAAAAAACAATGGGAAGATGTTGGGTAGTATTTTTCTAGCACTAAAACCGTTGTGTCCAGCCTGTCTGTCCCCAGTGGGTGGCATGGGCGCAAAGAGCTGCCAGAATGAGCTGGGATGTCCACGGGCTGGAGGTGAGTTGCACCTCAAGTGACGGGGCCCTTCACAGCTCCCCCATGCTTTGCTTTCTCCAGTCCATCAGCTCAGGCTGGTGGAAACTGGAAGCCAACATTTAGCAGGGAGGTGGCCATAAAATTGAGATCAAATTGCTGTAATCCACCCCTTGAAGAACAACCACCTTGAAGGCTGCTGCACTTTCCACTCTCAACCAATTCAGTTAAGTAAAGACACTAATAAACTTTGAAGCCTGCAGATGGATGGGCTGGAAAGGGCTGCTTGGTTGGAGGCCCTCTGATACTTCCTCTGTGGTACAGGTTTTTCCAGACCAAGCAGGTTCCCTCTCACCCGGTTCTGGACACAGATTTTCATTTACAGTGATTCTCAGTGTCTGAGCCAGCTAAAGGTCACCACCAGCTTCAGAGGTGGAGTTTCCACTTGTTCAGATCCCCTGCCTGTGGGCACTGTGTCTTATCTAATTAATTGTGTCCTTCCTTCTGCTCCTATCCTGCCAGATTCCTCTGGAAAGTGCTGGGGGTAACTAAGGTGACAAGCTCCTTTCCCTGCCCCTGGCATTTTCCTTGCCTCTGTCAAGCCACATCCTCTGGTACATCGAGAGCTGTGCCCACTGCGGGTGGCACCAAGCTGGCTCCATGGCAGAGAGGCTTCCTTGGGGACACGGAGTCTCAGGGGTGGTCACACAGCAAGATATTCTGTGTTCCTCCTTGCTCCATGTCCCCTCCTTGTGGGGAAGCACCCTTGCACCCCGTTTCCAAGCTCACACCTCCTCTGTGCCAGCCCCAGTGCCCACCACTGCCATGGGTGGTGCTCCCTGTGCAGGCAGGGCACTGCTCAATCCCTACTCTCTTTCTATCCCCTCTCTAGGGAGGAAGGTGCTGACCAGGTTCTCTGAAGCTCCAGGGTTTGCTGCCCACAGGCTCAGCAGGATGGTACCAGCCAGCCAAGAGCCTCCTGTGCCCCTTGCGGTGCCAATGTGACCAAGTGACCAGCTGGGACCTCCAGCTCCGAGCCTAGCACGGTGAACACGGTGGCTCGTGGCCCCCACGTTGGGGCCAGCCACCCCAAGATGAGCAGCAGCAGGTGGATCTCGCTCAGCCCCACTGAGTTTGCCCAGCTCCAGCAATACACAGACTGTGAGTACCCTGCACCCCCACACATCCCTCCTGGGGACAGGGAGAGGGGTTTAAAAGCTCTGTTGATCTGTGCTGTGCTGGTGTGTCCTACACATCCTCAGTGTCCTCCTGGGCATCCAGATGTCTCGTTAGGTTTTGGATGGGGAGGCTGGGAAGGTCCCTGACCCACGTCACTGGCTGGTGGGGCACAGCAGAGGAGGATTTAGCTGAGCACAAGCTCCCTCCTACTTTTGAGGGTTGCACACATGAGCACGGCTCCATCCCTCCAAAGGCAGCTGGCTCCCACGTTCATTAGGGAAGTAAAATGCCAACGAGGAAAGCAGACTGGCTTTTCCTAGGCACGTGGAGCTGCTCCGTGGCTCATCTCGGGCTCTCAACCTTCTGTGGTAATTTTATTTAGCACTTTTGCAGAGCAACACTCTCCTGCAGCTCCTGCTGAGGAGAAGAGGTTGGTGGCCGTGCTGTGGGGTCCTGGGGCTGTGGGTAGCTGGGGAGGGAGGCTGAGAAAAACCCAGGGGTCTGAAACCAGGTCCTCAAGGTCCTACCTGTTGCAGAGCCAGCGTGTAGAAGTGCTGCTTGTGGCAGGCGATGGAGAAGTCATGCAGCCCAGGGAGGTGCTGAGAGCAGGGCAGGATGGGCAGAAAGCCCAGCCAGGGCTGTGGGATGAAGGGAGAAGGGGTGCATAGCTCTGCAGGGGCACTCCCCAGGGTGAGCTGGCTCCTGCAGCCTCATGGAAGAGGACTGGGAGGCAAAGGGGACCCCGTGAGCCTCCTGGGGCTGTGCCTGGGGCTACTGCACATCATGGGGGTGAGATGAACTGAATCAGGACTGGCAGTGTGGGGAGGCACAGTCTCCCCATCCCAACACCCAGTGCAAGCTGCCCCCAGTCCCCTGCCCGCCCACCAGGCAGGAGCAGGCAGTGGAGTGTGCACAGTGATGCTGTCTGCATCTCATCCTGTTGCTCTGGAGCGACAGAACAGGCTCTGCTTTCCTGAGTCACAGACCATAAACACTGTCTGTGGTGCTGAGCTCAGAACACATACGGCGTCTTCGAGTTAGTCACAGTGTGAGGAGCGAGGCTGCAGCACCTCAGCTGCCTCCTCCCTGGGAGGGTGGCCTGGGACCAAGGCTCAGGACTCCTCAGACAGGTCCTCCCCAGCCCTGGGGCCTGGAGACCCCGTCCTCGGGCAAATGCTGATCCCTGGTTGTGCTCTGCAGACCCCAGACCTGCCTCAGGCATCCTGGACAGTTGTGGTCCAGCACTGAGCTCCATCTCCAGAGCAGGACCCAGCACAACCCTCAGCTTGGAGAGAAGATTTCACAGTAATTAACGGGGCTGTCGGGTCCAAGAGCCTTTTAAACGAACATGCCCAGAGATACGTGTCTGAAGGCTAGGGCTCAACATTCCTTCCCCTAGATGTTTTTTTCCTTTTTTACCTTTATTTCTGAATTTTGGAAGGACCAATATCCCTCCAGACACTCCAGCCCTAAGGACACCCAGCCAGGGAAACTCACTGGCCATTTACTATTTGTGTGGAACTTTGCACGGAGCAATATCTTTCCATTTCTCCTGCCTGGCACCTCCTGGAGATGCCACTGGGAAAAGAACCCATGCCAGCCAGCCAGCTTTACATATGTGGGGAAAGCAAGGTGGTGGAAGGAACCAGAAATTGTATAACAGGCAGATAAACTCCTCTCCACCATCCTGCTGGTGCTCTAGCAGCAAAGGGGGTTGTCAGCTCCACGCTCAGTGCGATGCCTTTGTCTCCCCAGACTCCACCAAGAAGCTCAAGGATGTCCTGGAGGAGTTCCACGGGGATGGAGTCCTCTCAAAGTACAACCCTGAACAGGTATGGCCGTGTCCCCCCGGCTCCCTCCCTGCGCTGCTTCCCTCACCCTCGCCGGGGAAGGCTGGGTTATTTTTTCCAAGTTGTGCTTTCAGAAAGAGCTGTTAGTGTGCCAGCAGGAGAGAGCCTTTCACAGGGGCTGTAATCACGAGAAATGAGGCAAAATGGGAAAAATCAGTAGGATGAACACAGTGAGGAGGGGCAGCAAATCTACTCTGCTATTCAAGGACACCACGGGACCCTCGCTCCAGCTGTGCCCACAAAAGCCATTGGGAAGGCAACGTCCTGGTGCAACGGGGATGCCCAGAGGGGGAGGAGGAGACCTCAGGAGGACAATAGTCCCCAGGGGCTGGGGGTTGGCTGGAGGGTCCTGCTGCTCCGTGCCCTGCCCCAGGAGAAGCAGGAGGCTTTCAGAGCTCCTTACACCCCTCTGCCTCCCACACCCCCAGCCTCCTTTAGCCATGCCAGAAGGTCTGTATTTAGTTCCCCAATTGCCAAGAGCTCAGCTCCTCTGTCCCCTCCACAGCCCATTGACTACGAGGGCTTTTGCCTCTTCATGAAGACCTACCTGGAGGCAGATGTACCTGAGGAGCTTTGCCAAAACCTCTTCACCTCCTTCAAGCGTAAGATCTGCCAAGTGTCCCCTGAGACCCAGCACCAGAGCCCAGGAGTCTCGCAGCTCAACACCCTCGGTGAGCCCACCCTGGCACCCAGCCAGGCCCACCATGGCATGGTACAAAGTTGGGGTTCCTTCCATGCTGCACAAGGGTGAAGAGTGACACCCGCAGCGGGTGGCATCAGGGCCAGCATACAGCCATACAGCTCTGTCCTGTCCAATGGATGGACTCCCAGGGACTCTGTGCTGCTCTGAGGCAGGGGAGGACTTTCCCCAGGTTGAGGGATCCATGGGACATCCCTGCAGATTCCTCCCTTTCCTCTGCGTGCACAGACAGATCCCAAGTGACTCAATGCCAGCCTGTGCCCTGTCACAGGTACTGGCACGGGCAGTCACCGAGTGTGCAGCTGCACCCGGAGCAGGGGACACGTGCTGGGCATCCAGCTTCTGCCTTTGGGGGTAGCAAAGAGGATCCGTGGATGAGCGATGGATTCCTGGAGGAAGGAGCTTCAGGCACAACACCCTGGTGTCACGCTGCCCGTGGGCATCTCTCTGCTTTGCAGGGATCAATGGGAAGATGCTCCTGAGCGCTCTGGGACGACACACGCCTGAGCCCAAGAGCTGCCACAGCAACGCAGCTGAGCCACAGCCAGCGTCCCTCACCCCAGCATCGATCCCCAACGCCTCCCCCAGCTGGTCCAGGTCATCCTCCCAGAAGTCCACCACTGGCACCCCTTCTGCTCACAACTCCTCAGGCTCTTTGAAGCTCTCTGGGTCCTTGCTCAGCCCTCAGTTGTCAGGTGAGCTTGGCTGCGGCTCCATGGGGCACAGGGGCAGTGACAATCCCTCTCTGGTTTCCCCAGCCATGGAGATGCACCTTGCTGTGATGGTGCAGCTGGTCAGGTCTCTGGTGCAGTGGTGGTGACCTTGCAAACTCGGTGGGTTCCTGGCATCTTGATGCCTTTGCTTTGCAAACTTGAGTCACCGACCCCATCCCACAGAGCTCCCGCCAGTCGATGTCTTAATTAGGCTGCAGCTCCTAACGAGGGGGGACTGAGTGGTGAGTCAGCCCAGCTTCTGTCAGCCACCGACGAGGGGAGCTCGAGGAAGGGCACCTCTGCCAGGAGCAGCCTTCTCCCAGGAGCTGCTGTCAGTGTGGGCAGCGTGAGCGTGGGTTGTGCCAGCAAGACACCCCTCCACTGGCTGAGTTCCTCACTCCTGGTGGGGTGCTTGTCACCACAGTGCACATCCCTGTGGGCTGCCGCTGCTCATGCCCATCCTGCAGTGCTGGAGATGGGGGTTCTGTGCCCTGGGGAGTGGCTGGCAGTGCCCAGCCTTGCTCCTGCGATGGCATCTAGCCCAGTGCTCCCGTTGTGTGTCCAGCCCTATGTCCTTGCCCACCCTGCACCCAAGAGGTCCCTGCCAGCTCCACGGCTCCTTGTCCCTCTGTGCATGGCCTTCTTCACCCCCTTTCTGCCTGCAGGCACGAGGAGTGTGGAGAGGAGGTTGCCCTTCAGCCTGCGGAAGAGCCACAGCTCCCTGAAAGCTGCTCCCCCACCGTCCCCCGCTGCCCTGACCCAGGTGGTCCATCTGAAGGACATTGTCTGCTACCTGTCCCTTCTGGAGAGGGGACGGGCAGAGGACAAGCTGGAGTGTAAGTGGGACCCTGGGGCCATGGGTCATGCAGTGCAGAGGGGGGACCAGGGGCTGGAGGCATTGTCTGGGGGGTTTGCCAGAGGAAGAGCGCAGGGCTGGATGCTCCTGCTCAATTTTAATGCTGAAATGTTCAAACCATTTGGGAGTCAAATGCCCCTGCAGAGGGGCAGCTGGGGGTGCTGGGGCTTTGCTCCCATATCCTGCAACCCACTATGGGCTGAGGTTCCATCTCGACCGAGCTGAGCTGGTGTCGTGCTGCTCCCACCCCGCTGCTCCAGCAGCCCCAGCAGCCAGTGCCCTGGGCTCTGACCAGCAGCCTTCTCTTCTCCTGCAGTTATGTTTCGCCTCTACGACACTGATGGAAATGGCCTTCTGGACAGCTCGGTAAGGTTCCATCAGGAGAGGAATCTGGGGCTGCCTGGGGGGCCAGAGACAGGCAGGGCCAGCTCAGGGTGCCCACTCCCCTGGCGATGTGCTCTGAGCTAGATAGAGAGATGGGAACGGAGGAGGAAGGCAGCAGAATTTGCTGCAGAGCTGGATCATGGGGCTGGGGGCTGCCTGCCAGCTCTGCAGCATCCAGCAGCAGCTAGGAAAAATCCACCCACCAGTGACTGTAGCTCTACATCGGGTCGCTGTGTCTCAGAAAAGGAAAAATCATACATACACACCCTGCCCTCCCTGAGTGTGTTTTCTCTTTGTTCTTTGAGTATCTCCCTTGAAACCCATTGCAAATAAAAATCTGTTTTATCAGAGCAGGGAAAACCCACTGCTAATTTTCTGACAGATTTTCAGGAGGAGAAAGCAGCACCCACCAAGAAGTGAGGGGTCACTGGCCCCTGGGGCAGCCTTGGGCATATTGGGACATAAACCTGTTATATCCCTGGTTGGAGACATGGGGGTGGACATGCTGCTGGTGCCCAAGACCATGCTTAAGCACCAGGTGCCATCATCTTTCCTTGCACAGGAGCTGGATCGTATCATCAACCAGATGGTGCACGTGGCCGAGTACCTGGAGTGGGACTCCACGGAGCTGAAGCCCGTGAGTGGTGGGGTTGGGGGCAGCTGGGGGTCTGCAGGGGCTCTTGGGGGGCTGCAGGGGCTCTGGGCAGAGCTGGCAGCTGAGGTTCAGGGGAGGCATCACCATATAATCACATTTCCTCCCTCCTCCAGATCTTGAAGGCAATGATGGAGGAAATCGACTACGACCACGATGGGACCGTGACCCTGGAGGAATGGATCCGGGGTGGCATGACCACCATCCCATTGCTGGTCCTCCTGGGGATGGAGACGGTGAGTGCCTGCATGAGGACCTGCTTTGGCTGCATCCAGTAGCCTGGAGGAAAGGCTGGAGCTGGCAGCAGTGAGAGAGGAGGGTGGCGATGGAGGGAGTGCAGGGACCACGGGAGGGCACCCTGCCCCCAGCAATGTGCTGCTCCATGCCCGCCCAGCTGCCCAGCCCTGCAGACACCCCCTCCCTGCCTCTGCTGAACGCCCTTTGTCCCCTACATCTTCACAAGTTCCATTTTGAGCTGCAGTCATTGCCAGCTGCTGTGCCCAGGCAAGCTGGGCTCGCTCCTTGGGATCATAGGGCACTCCAGGTTGATGAATATTTAATCAAAAAATAAGATGAGCACCTAAAATGCCAGCTCCTCTCCTGGGGTAAGCTTCGAAGAGCAGAGGTGGGGTGATTTGAGACCCCTCTTATTTCCCTGAGGTGTTTTTTCATCCTTTTGGGCTTCATTTCATCCAGGTGCGTCCCTGGCCACAGGGTGATAGTTTGGAGGGAAAAATCTGGGGGTTTGCTCACCAGTGCCCATTCTAGTGCTTGCTTCCCGTGGAGAGGCGGGAGGGGGGTGGCTTTCTGGCAGGAAGACTGAAGAAAATGGGGGATTTTAAGTGGCTCCTGCCAAGCACTCACTCAGATGTACGAGACTTGCTTTAGCCACCCCATGGTGGCAGTGGCCTGGTCCTAGATGTGGAGTCACCTTCCCTCCAGCCACTGGCAGAGCATCCCTGTGGCCATGGGGAGCTGGAGCTTGGTGCCAGGAGTGCCAGGAGCTAGGCATGCCTGGAGAACACCAGGGAGAAGGGGAGCCCATGGTCCTTCTGGGACCGAATTCCCACAGAAGCACCAGGGGCTTTTATGGGATGAAAAGCTGATAAAAGTGTCAGGCTGAGCAAGCAGAGACCTCCTGCAGGGGAGTGACCCCCTCTCACCCTCCCCAGAACGTGAAGGACGATGGGCAGCACGCCTGGAGGCTGAAGCACTTCAGGAAACCTGCCTACTGCAACTTCTGCCGCACCATGCTGCTGGGGGTCCGCAAGCAGGGCCTCTGCTGCTCCTGTGAGTCCAGCCCCCCGTGCCCCCTGGATAACAGCTCCTGCCCCATCCCAGTGCCCTACGGAGGGGCGACTGGTCCCCATCAGTACCGAGGGCACTGCAGGGTGAGCAGGGAGGGGCAGTGTCTGTGCTGGGGAGTGATGCTCATCACCTTTGTTCCCACCAGTCTGCAAGTACACTGTCCACGAGAGGTGTGTGTCCAAAGATATCGCCTCCTGCATCAGCACCTACGTGAAATCCAAGAGAAACACAAGTGTGAGTAGGCAGCCAGTGTGTTTCTGAGCCAGGGGGTCTCCTGTGCTGGTCTGTTGGTCCCCTGCCCTGGTCCCTCATGGCTTTCTCCTTGCAGGTGATGCAGCACACCTGGATCGAAGGCAATTCCCCCGTGAAGTGTGACAGATGCCACAAAAGCATCAAATGCTACCAGGGCATCACTGGCCTGCACTGTGTCTGGTGCCAAGTCACTGTGAGTACATGGGTGTGGGTGGCCTGGGGTGAGGAGAGGCTCACAAATGTCCTGGTGTCCCCTGCTCGACATCCCTTCCCTCTGCAGCTCCACAACAAATGTGCCTCCCACGTGAAGCCGGAGTGCGACGGGGGCCCGCTGCGGGACCACATCTTGCTGCCTTCCTACATCTGCCCCGTCGTCCTGGTAAGTGCCCCCTCCTTGGTGCCAGGGGAAGGGACCTGGCAGGACATTGCCCTGCCCAACCTGCCTTCCCCAGCTGCTGGAGCTGCCTGCTGGGAGCAGCATCCACATCTGTGCCTCTGTTCCCAAAGGACAGGCAGTCCCACTGCCGGAGGTCGGAGAGTGACTCCCCTGCCAGCACCAGCCCCGAGGACAACCAGGCATTCAAGTTCAACTCCACCACAGTGGATGGGCAAGGACTGCAGGTAGGATCCTGCTCCAGGCTGCTGGTGAGCTCTGCCGTGGGTGCACACTGAGCCCTGCAGTGGCCAGGCGTTGGCAGCCGTGCTTTCTGCCCTCCAGATCAGCCCCCAGCCTGGGACACATCCCCTCCTGGTGCTCGTGAACCCCAAGAGCGGAGGAAGGCAAGGGGAGCGGTAGGTGGGGTCCTGGCCAGGGAGAGCATCCCCCCAAGGTCAGGAGCTGCTCATCCCTCGGGCCACCCCAGCAGGAGGACTTCTCTGTGGTGTCCCTCACACCTCTCCTCTCCTAGGGTCCTTCGGAAATTTCACTACCTGCTCAACCCACGCCAAGTGTACAACCTGGACCGTGGTGGGCCGGCACCAGGGTATGGAGATGCTGGGGCCAGTCCTCTGCCTCCTTCCCCTGGCTCCTTCTCCCTGACATCAGCCCTTGTCTCTCTTGGCTTCCTCCAGGCTGAGCTTCTTTCGGGACACTCCGGATTTCCGTGTCCTGGCCTGTGGAGGGGATGGCACAGTGGGGTGGATCCTGGACTGCATAGGTGAGCGAGGAACAGCTCTGCTGCCACAGAGCATCGTCCACCCACCTCCTTGGAGATCTGCTGCTGGTTCCCAATGTTCCAGTTGTGCCAGGGGTCCTGCCAACAGATCATCCTCAGGCTGCTGGCCAAAGAGGGACATGGAGACAAGCAGGGAATGAGCCCTTCCAGCCTCTAACCTCCCTTTCCCATTGAATTACAGACAAGGCGAATTTGGTGAAGCACCCACCAGTGGCTGTCCTGCCCCTGGGGACGGGCAATGACCTGGCCCGGTGCCTGCGCTGGGGAGGAGGTGAGGCTGGAGAGCATCCCCCAGGGGTGGGCAACCCGTGGGGACCACCTGGTGCTGTTCAGTGGGTGCCATCCTGGGGGAGGGAGGGCCCTTGGGACAAGGGTCAGGCTGCATCTCAGCCTTGGTGCTCCATGATGGTGCCTCTAATCCCTTCCAAGAAAAGCAGCTGCTGCTTTCTAAACCCCCATCAGCCGTGTCCTGCCCAACAGCCTTTTCCATCTGGGACAGCCATATTAGCTGAAATCTCTGCCACTGCTGCAGGGTCAAGCTGGGCATCTCGCTGGTGGTGTAGCAGCAGCTCCAGGCTCCCCCAGGTGCTTGGCACTCAACTACCTCCCCATGACATGGCTGCACTCCCCTTTATCCTCCTTCATCCTCCTCTGATGCCCACCTTCTTTCTCTTCCAGGCTATGAAGGAGGCAGCCTGATGAAGGTCCTGAAGGACATCGAGCACAGCACGGAGGTGATGCTGGACCGCTGGCAGATAGAAGTCATTCCCACTGACACAGAGACCAAGGGAGACCCTGTCCCATCCACCATCATCAACAACTACTTCTCCATCGGCGTGGTGAGTGCTGCGGTGCCTCCATCGCCTTGGCATTGCCATGGAGGCTGGTGGTGAGGATGGAGGGCTGAGCCCGGGCATCCTGGCATTTGTGGAGGGGGCACAGAGAGGGGGTTTCCATTTCCCTGCTGCACCACCACCACCTCTGCACTGCCTCTCCCCACAGGACGCCTCCATTGCCCACCGCTTCCACATCATGCGAGAAAAGCACCCCGAGAAATTCAACAGCAGGTAAGGGTTGCCCACGGTGCCCCCAAAAGCTGTGTGCAGGGGGATGCCCAGTCACCACCATGCGTCGTGGGTGGGGGATGTACCTGCTCCCCTCCTGCCCTGCTCCTCTCCCCAGGGGACAGCCCCGGGGAGGCAGCGCAGGGTCCAGTCAACCCTGGGAGTTGGGCAGAGGATGTGCCAGGCGTGGCCGGTAGGAGACCAGGCATGGTGGGTGTCTGGGATGTTCCTTCAGCATGGCAGGCTGCTGAACTTGGCCGTGCACCCGATTATGTTCATTCATGCTTCCTAATTAGCACCGAATTCCAGGAGCAGCAGGAGCAGGACAGGCAGGGAAGCAGGGCAGGCAGCAGGTCACGGCTCTCTCCTGCTGTGCTCGGGGGGCATGGGGATGGTGTGACGGCAGCAGGGGCCATGGCCTTGAAGACTGGCGCAGCAATTGATGCAGGGGATGAGAACTGGTCAGAGGCTGCCTGGCAGGGTGCTGAGGTGGGGGTCATCCCCTCTATGGGGTACCCCATCCCCAGCAGCCCCTTGAGAGACCACAGCTCATGCTTGGCTCTGCTGAGAGCCAGTGGAGACACCCTCTTCCATTCTGAGGGACCACTGAGCACCCCCATCCTTCCCCCCCACAGGGTGCCAGAGCCAGATCTGCCTGAGCCACCCCTTGTCCCACAGCACAGCTCCCTGGGGCTGGGACACCAGTGATCCCTCCCCATCATGGCTCATGTCCCCCTTGCAATGGCTCCAGAAAGGCTCTGGCAGCCCATCCTGCCACTGGCTGGGCTGGGGGTGACTGGGGCAAGGCATCGCTCATGAGCAGGATGCTGATGCTTCTTTGTGCCCCCAGGATGAAGAACAAGCTGTGGTACTTTGAATTTGGGACATCAGAGACCTTTGCAGCCACCTGCAAGAAGCTCCACGAGTACATCGAGGTGGAGGTGGGTTTTCAGGGATGGTCCCTGACTCCAGCTGTGGCTTTTTGGGAGATGTTGCCCGTGGGTCCTGTGTGGCTGTTTGGGGAGAGGGTGCCACGATGGCTTTGAGCCTTTACGGTGGCAGGAGGATGTGGTTGGCTGGCAGGACTCACTCCTCCACCGCGTGGTGCTTGCCGCAGAGCCGGCCAGCTGCAGGCAGAAGAATAGCCCTGTATTTTCCCCCCCTTTCCAGCTGTATTTGAGAGCGTGCCTGGAATATTCTCTCTGTAAACTCCATGTCTGCTCTCAGGCCTCATTAGATGAAATGGAAACAGCCTTTAATTAGAGTGGGGAGGATGGTCTGGGTCTGCTAAGAGTGCTTTGCTGGGAACTTCTGCCTCTCCTTATCTTGGATAAAAGACCCTCTTATAGCTGAGGCTTGAGGACAAGGTGGAAAACATCACTTGCTGCAAAGGGCTGGTGTGAGTTGGAGCAGGCAGTGGGTGCAGGGACACTAGTGGTGGGTGGAAAGCAGGCAGAGCACAGGCAGGGCCTGGGGAGCTGGTGGGAAAGAGTGGGAGCAGGGGCATGGCCATCTCACCCCCTTCACTGGCCATGTGCCAGCATCCCAGGGTGGGTAAAGTCCATGTCTATGGGGCTCGATGCTGCCAGAGATGGGCACGAGGTGCCCCTGGCTCCTCAGGAGGTGCCCCACATGCTCCCCACATGCTCCCCACCAAGTGTGCTGGCACCGTCTGTGCCTCACCGACAAGAAAGCGTTAATCCTGGAGCATTTGAAGTTGGAAGTTGCAGCCCGTCCTCCCTCCAGCTCCCAGGCAACTGTCAGTCTTGCAGAGAAATGGCAGTTTTGTTTTGGAAATTGGCACTCATTCTCCTTACAGCTCCTGGAAATGAATTTGCTTTTTCCCCAGCTGCAAATTTCTACTTCCAGCGTCGCTGCCAGCGCACCGTCAGCTGGCCCTGCTCAAAGGGCCCTTTGTAGCTCTCTGGCAGCTCACGGGGGAGGGCTGTGCAGGGAGAAATCTCTGCCTGCACCGGGGTGTGCAGGCAAGTGTGAGCAGCCGTGGTGCTGCCTGGCCCTGGGCAGGAGTGGGCTCCGGCAGCCCTGGGCCAGTCACTCCCATCCCACCGCAGCCAGGGTGGTACCCACGGCCTCACAGGCAGGGAGGAAAGGTGCCTGCAGCCAGGGGTGATGCTTGGCTCAGGTGTTGGGTGTGTTGTCCATCCTGCAGGGACCTGGAGCCTTTGCTCGGTGTTTGCTCAGAGTGTTAGGGTCTCTTCTGTTCCTACAAATCATAATGTCATTAAAATGGATTGAGAAATACAGGACTTGCATCCTGTGCAAGCCTCAGAGAGACAGCTCTTCACTCCCAAACCAGAAGATTCCTGCCTCTTGCTTCCAACACGAGGCTAAAAATAAGATAGCAGAGCATCAGGGGAGGCAGAGCAGATCTGAACATACCGAGATGTTTGCTCCATGTGTTCATGGCTGGTGTGCTCAGCGACAGCACGTTAACCACGAGCTCGAGACTTTCACTCTTTGCTGAACAACTGAAGCCAAAGTAGCAGTGGGGGTTCATCAGCCCAGTCGTATTTGTCTCAGCAAAGCAGAAGAGGGCAGAGATGCTGTCACATCCCCAGAATGCAAGGGAAAATAATGTGCTAGTATTTGCTGAAGCATAGCAGGGAAGGTAGAGAGCAGATGTGTGAAGGAAAATACAAATGCTGTAGAGAAGATACAGTTGAACGGGAAAGCAGCTGCTTCCTCCAGAGGTATCTAGAAAGGGGATCCTGTGTCATCTGGGTATTGTGAGAGTGAGGAGACCTGAAGTTCAGAAATGTATTTCCACGGCTGCTGCTGCCAGTCCTGTGGGAAAGCTGCAGGCAATGGATATTTTACATTTTACAGGTAATTTTCAGCTGGGGCATTCCTGCTGTATGACAGTGGAGCCCAGGATACAAGTCGTGTGTGCTGGATTGTGGTTTGCTCTCCAAAACCTGACAGTTTTTCCTCTGACACCTTTCCTATAATTTCCTTTCTCCTCATTGCTAGTTTCCAAGTGGCCCTTGAAGACCAACTGGTTTGAGTTAGTTTTTGGGCAGGCAACTTTCTGACTCCTTGGAGTCAGTTTGAACAAGGGGAGGTGGGGAAGCACGTGCTGGGAGTGCTTGGATGGAGGTCACCACGGGGCAGAGGTGGCATTGCCTCCTAATTTGGGTTACAACACCAATCCTGGCTGAGGTTTTATGTGATCCCATAGGAATTTGCTTTTCAAAACCGCCACATTGGATGTGTAGTAGAATTCACATCAAAATAGAGAGGAAAGCAGCACGAGGGGAGGTGGTTGTCAGCCCTAGGAAAGCAAAGCCAGGGATGTTTGTTTGCACGTCCAGCCCCTGCCACCCTGGGGCAGGTTTGCTCTGGGGTCTATCTGGCATCATGCTCGGGGAGCCCTTCAGCAGGTGGGTGGGGAGAGGACTCTGGGCTTCGTGGTACTGGGCACCAGGTCCCCCTGACCCAGTGGCTGACGATGCCCATGTGCCCGGCAGTGTGATGGGACCCTACTAGACCTGAGCAATGCATCCCTGGAGGGCATCGCTGTCCTCAACATCCCCAGCATGTACGGGGGCTCCAACCTCTGGGGGGAGACCAAGAAGCAGCGTGGTTACAGCCGCCTGGGCAAGAAAGCACCGGAGAAGCTGCATGCCACGGTGGTCACCGACGCCAGGGAGCTCAAGTTCTGTGTGCAGGGTGAGTGGTGGGTTACACAGGGGGGCTGGGCAGCCTCCAGTTGTGGCCACGGCTCTGTGCACGTGGCACTGGAGCAATAGCACTGGTTGCTATGGGCTCGCTGTCTTCTGTGGTGCTGAGGTGACCCCAAGAATGATCCGGCCAGGCTGGTGGAGGAGGCTCTGCCTGCCCGGGTATGGCCCAGCACTGCATTTCTTAGGGCTGGTTATGCTGTGCCACGCTGGCCAGAGGGGATGTGGCTCCAGTGCCCTGCCATCCACCTCTCCCCACACCCTCGGGGGTGCCAGGTGGAGTGAGGCTGGACACCCCTGGCGCTGTGGGGCTGGCAGATTGCTGCTGCAGCATCAAGTGCCTGGTGCTGCAGAGGAGGAGCTGGGAGCAGAGCTGCAGAGCTGGCATCGAGGGCTTTTGTAAGCATCTTCCCAGGCTCTGCTGCAGTGCTGCCAGCCTGGCTGGTTTCAGGAGCAGCATGGTACCCATGCAGTGCCCTGACCAGTACCTCACACCCACTGCTGCCCACCAGAGCCATCCCCATGGGCACAGGCAGAGTGCAGGCAGCCCAAAGTGCTGGCAGGGCTCCCCAGCAGGCAGCAATGGGTTAGAAAGCAGGCAGTAAAATACACAAAGTGTCTCTGTTTTCCACCCACCACCTCCCACAGCCCAGGGCTGGGGTGGGAAACAGCCTCCTTGCCACATGGGTGGCAGGACAGAGGTGTCGCTGGCCATCCCAGGCTGTCACTGACCAGCTGTCCCTCACCAGGCAAGCCCATGGGAATGGGGGAATGTGCAGCAGGGAGCAGAGCAGAGCAAAGACCAGTTCTAAAGGCTGGCAAGAAGCAGCAGAGTTGGTCCCTCTGTGTGCTGCCCCTGATGTTTTGGATGACAGCAGAAGGCAGGGGATCCCTGGGGACAGGGGGACTGACTTGGATCCCTCTCTCTTGCAGATCTCAGTGACCACCTCCTGGAGGTGGTGGGGCTGGAGGGTGCAATGGAGATGGGGCAGATCTACACGGGCCTGAAGAGAGCTGGGAAGAGACTGGCCCAGTGTTCATCTGTCACCATCAGGTATTTGTCCCCATCCCAGCTGAGCACCCACCCAATGGCAAACCTGTGTCACCTTGTGTGCCCTCTCTTTGTGCCTTGCAGGACGTCCAAACTGCTGCCCATGCAGGTGGATGGGGAGCCCTGGATGCAGCCATCCTGCACTGTGAGTCCCCAGGGAGGGAGCAGCTCTGCCATGGGTGGGCAGGGCAGGCAGGGGCTGGCAGCATGGCGAGATGGGACAGGCAGGGGCTGGCAGCGTGGTGGGAAGCCTTGGCTCCCCGTGCAGTGTGGCAAAGCCTCTGGAGTCGGAGGGAAGCTCCTGTGCTTGCTGGTGGGTGGCTGCAGAGCCCAGCCCAGACTTCTGGCTGTGCCCAAGCTGGCCCTGGACTCATGGCAAGCCGTGGGTACAAGGACATGCTCATCCCTTGCCAGGCAGGTGGGTGCAATAGCACCGCTGCTGTTGGCTGGGCTGCTCCTGCCTTGCTTGGGTCCTTCACCAGGGTCCAGGGCCCCCTTACCGAGCTGGGTTTTTCGCTTCCTTTTAGGTCAAAATTACACATAAAAGCCAAGTGCCAATGCTGCTGGGCCCCCCACAGAAGAGCAGCTTCTTTTTCCTGAAGAGGAGAAATCGATCTCGAGATTAATCAAGGTGCCAGGAGCCACGGCCCAGAGGCGCTTGGTGTCCCCCAGGTCGCCGAAAGTCCCCAAATCCTGGCTCTGCAGTGGAGAGAGAAAACAACCCTCCAAGCTCAGCAGGGATGATTTGTCCTGGGAAGGTCTTGGAGGCTCCTTTCCAGCCACCATAAGTGTCTTCTCCAGCTGGTATGGAAGCGGTGGGTGAAGGCAGGCCCACATGCAGGGAGCTTGTTTGCCAGAGCAGCACTAGGACTGGGCTTTTTTCCCTTTATTTAAATAATACCCCCCCTGCCTAACCCAGCAGAGCTGCCAGTGAACACACCCCCAAGAAAACACTATGCTTCACTTATTTATTTTTAATCCTCTCGAAGGACACTCCGTGTTTTGCTGCACTGGCTTTTTGTCCACCAACCCTTGCACATGGAGAAGTTATTTATTTTCTTACCCTAGAGGAGACAGTCTCTGCCATACCTTCAGCTAGCATTTCTGGGATGGGTTTTAAGACAGACTTCACTACTGGCCCTGAGAGCCACAAGGCATGGGACAGACCATGGGCCATGGGGACAAGACCGAGGTGGACAGGAGGAGATCATGTTTTGGCATGGAAATGGCTAAAAAGGAATTTTAAGAGGAGCTGCCAGTCCTGGGAAACCCCCATGCCCCAGCTCTGGGCTTTGTGTTCATATTTATGTATTTATTTAGCAGACTTTGGGGAGACTTTGGAGGTCACCTTCTTTAAGAGCCAGAGAGAATGCCACCTCCCTTCTCTGCTGCCAGCCCCCCATGGCACTTCCCACCACATGGACTTTCCTGGGGACAGACATCCAGAAGCTCTTCTCGCTTGGAAGCGTGTGTGTGTGTCCCTGCCTTTTTACATGTTGTTCTTCACCTGTGCTCTCCCAGTGGCCTCCAGTGCTCCCAGATGGCTGCAGGGAGTGGGGCAGAGCTGTTGCACATCGATTTCTGCACACCGAGGTCTCCCCCAGGCCCATCCTGAAGCCAAGGAGCTTCAGAGCTGCTGCTGCCAGCTCCCTGCTTGCAGGGCTGCCCACTCCTTTTCTCCTCACGCAGCCAGAGCTTGGCCAGGGTGCATGGGCAGGTTTTGGTGGCCTTACCCCTATGTCTCCTACCACGTGTGTGGGGACAGACCACCCTGTCCTCCCCAGTGACCCAGTGCCCTGTTCCTCCTTATAATACAGTTCCCCATTCAATAGCTGCCCTCAGCAGGGCAGAGGGTGCTGCCATCATTATGTTTCAGAGTGAATAGGGAGCTGAAAGGGAACTGTTTGTCTCCTCCTCGGGCAGGGACAGTGCTGTTGTGCACCTACTCAAGCTTTAGCTCAAGGTTGCTTCTGACAGTGGCTGTAGGGCCCTGCTGACACAGGAGAAGGCAGCAGCACCCCAGGGGCCTCCATGGACCAGCAGCCTGCATTTCCCCAACAGCAGCTGTGCTTGGGGAGCAAGGAAAAAAAAAACCTGAACCGTCTCCAGAGCTTTGCCAGCAGGTGGGGTGCTGGGTTTGATGCGTGGGATGACAACACACAAGGTAAGCAGTGTTCATAGCAGGAGGTTTGGCTCCCTTTCCTTGCCTGTTTGGCCTCAACCTGGAGTTTTATCCTGGGGCTTTGATTAGAAAGTGCCTGTATGGAATCAGCAGTGGTTTTCACCACAGACCTGCTCCTTGCACCTGGTCATGGTTTGCTGGGCTGTGGGCAAAGAGCAGTGCTCAGGTCTCTGCTGTGGTTTGCAATCTGTGGTGGCAGAGCCACAGGAAGCAAGCAGGCACCATGCCCATGCCCCCACCCATGGGTCCGGCAACATGCCAGGGGCAAGGAGAGCTTGTCTGAGCTCAGAGGTAGAGGGAAGCACTCAGACAATTGCCCTGCAGGGCACGGGGAGCCAAGGCCACCACCCTGGGCCAGCAGGACAGTGACACACCAGCACCAGTCTACCAGGAGTGATGGGCTCCAATATAGACATCCCCTTCTGAAGATCACTGAGATGGCCCCTGCCACCTCCCCCCAGGGAAATGCAGCTTGGATCCAGGTTCAACCAGCTTAGCAGCTAATGATCTCCTCCTAAGGAGGAGACTACTTTGACCATGGTGCAAAGGTCTCCAGCCCAGGAGGGGACCTGCAGGGGCTGGGACACCAGCCTGGCTGTTCACAGCTCCAGGGAGGAATAAGCCACACACCCGAGGGGCACACGAGGCTTCTCAAACCCCCTCCCCAGCTCCCTCAATGTCTCCTGGCTCAGCCCCATTCATCCCCCAAAGGTAGTGGGATGGAATGGGGGCCCCCAATCCCCTCCCCAGTGCCAGTGTGCAAGTGCCTGGCTGAGCTGGGGCCATGCTGGGGAAGCTCAGGGCCCCAGCCCAGTGCCAGCCCTGTCCTCCTGCTGTGTGCATAGCCATGGCTGCTTGCATGAGAACAGCATCCATAGCATCGTACGTGTTGCCCTGTACACCCGGGCTGCTGTAGACTTGCCTCAAATAAAGGTGGTGATGAAATACTTGGCTGGTCCTGCAGTGCACTAGGGGTCCCCAATTCCTGGCCAGGCACAGGGTCCCTGCCTTTGGGGACTCAAGCAGGAGGTGACTGATTTCATCTGCTGGGGCTGAAAGAGTGTTGTGAGCAGCAGGATGGAGCAGTGCTTGGTGGGAGCTTCCACCAGCTAAATTTGGAGCCTGCAAAATTTTATTTTTTTTTTCCCCAGAGTTGGTTCTAAATTTAGCAGGTGCCGGTCACCATCCCCTCTCCCAGCCCTGGCTCTCCAGGTGCTTGGGCTCTTCTCAAGGCACCCCTACAGCCTCCCACCCACCTGCCCCACATCTGCACACAATCGTCCATGCCTCTCCCTATGCTGGGTGGCAGCAAGAGGCCCCAGGGTGCTAGAGTGGCCCTTGGCCAGTGTGAGGCTGTGGCCACCTTGGGTCGCCAGTTGCGCCCAGCTCTGCGCTGCCCCAGCTTGTCCCTAGCAGCCCACCTTGCTCCCCAGCCCAGGTTTTGCCACCCACCCGCCCACACATGTGTCATCTGCTAATTTTACCAGCAGTGATTTAATCCTGCTTGGCTGCCTGCAGAGGGGAAGTGAGAGTGCCAGTGCCTGCAGAGACCCCCAGGACAGTTCCAGGGTGACAAGGACACCTTGTACCTTCTATGCACTCCGCCTTCCCCCCACAACATGCAGGCTTCTGGTTGGCAGCACTCCCCCTCAATTTTGCCCAGTACACAAGTGGCCACTGGCAGGTCTCTATGGCAGGTCTCACCCCCTTCAGTTACAGATGGGGGGCACTCAGCAGAGCAATGCTGAGGTGGGGGAGCTGGTAGGCCTCCAGCAGCATGGCTCTGTCCTAAACTCGTTCACAATCCTCTGAGCTATTTGCAGTTCTGCAAGGGCTTGTGTCCATGAACTCGCTCAGGGGGATCCATGGCTGGGGCAGCCCCAAAGCCACTGCAGGTGGGAACGATTTTTTCTGTGGCCTCCTCCAAAGAGCCCTTCTCGAAGGCAAACCCAGCTCCAGGGTGCCTGCAGGGGAAAGCTGGCACTCAGGCGTGGATTAGCCCCGGGCTCGAAGTGGGACCCGTGTGACGCTGCCTTGCTGGTGCAAAACGACCTCCTAAGAAAGTAGAGAGGACCCCATGGCATGTGGGGCCCGAGATACATTCTACCTGCAGAGCTTCCCGTGCAGCAGACTCTTGGGCACATCGTGCAGGCAGCAGGTCCCCCTGGGCCGCCCCACCAATCCTTCCAAGAACGCCTGATTAACCCCCCCAACCCCCATCCTGGAAAAGGCTGCGGCCCCTTTAAATGCTGCGCGGCCCCAGCCCCACCCGCCAGCCTTTTCCCCCCTTCTATTTTTTTATGAATGAAAAAGTTCTCGGCGGGGCCATGCAAATCGCGCCGCGCCCATTGGCTGTCTCCGACCCCGCCCACCCAGCCTTTCTCAATGGTGCTCGGCGGAGCGGCGCGCGGGCGGGCGCGCGGTGGCGCCGCAGCCAATCCGGTGGCGAGGGCCGTCGAGCGGCGGAGCCCNTAGAAATTGGGTGACATCACGAGCCGAGGGGCTGCGATCCGCCACGGCGAGAGCGGGCTGGCTCCCTGGGGAGGCGCGGCGACCCCGCANGGTCC
Organism: Brachypteracias leptosomus; assembly: GCA_013401335.1. Lineage (NCBI taxonomy): Eukaryota > Metazoa > Chordata > Aves > Coraciiformes > Brachypteraciidae > Brachypteracias > Brachypteracias leptosomus. The sequence goes on from VYZX01018786.1 coordinate 528,491, forward strand.
GTGCGGAGGGTAAACAAGCGGGGCGGGGCGGGGCGGAGGCCGCTGGCTCCGGGGCTGCGACCGGCGCAGAGCGGTATCTCCGTGCCCGGGCGCGGAGCGGCGCCTTCTCCGGCGCCTTCCTCGGCTCCGGTTCCGGCTCCGGTTCGTTCCTGTTCGGCGGAGCCCGCGGCGCCCCGGCCGGGTACGCGGGGCTTGGCGGTGGGGGCGCGACCCGGGGCGGTGTTTATGAATGGCGCGGGCCGCGCGGTGTGAATGGCGGGGGGCGCGCGCGAGCACGCGCGGGCGGCAGGCGAGGGGGAGGGGNCCTCCCCTTACACTCCCCCTTCCTTCCCCTCCACCCCCCCAGGCCGCGCACCGGCCGGAGCCCAGGCGGGACCCCCCTTCCCGGGCCGGAGTCGATGCTGAGTGGGCCGAGGGCACTGCCCGCCTTCCCCGCACCATGGACGGCTTCTATGACCAGCAGGTTCCCTTCATGGGCCCCGGGGTAAGTTTGCCGTCAGCCCCACCTCGCTCCCTGTTGGGGTCACCCCTTGGTCCTCGGGGGCCACTATGGTCTCGGGAGCCGTTTCCCTCACGGCTGCTGTCACCTTGGTCTTTGCAGAAGTCCTGTGCAGAAGAGGGCCGAGGCCGGCTGGGGTCTGATAGGAAAAGGAAATTTTTGGAGACCGACTTGGCTCACGACTCAGAAGGTAGGCAGGGCTGGCCCCGGTGACTGTGGCCTCACTGCAGCCCGGCGAGACCACTCTCCTTGCATTTGTTGGTTTAGAAATAATCCTGTGAATAATGGCTGTTTTATTTATTCTTCTGTGGAGAACATAAGTCTTTCATTCTGTTCCAGAGCTCTTCCAGGATCTCAGCCAGCTCCAAGAGGCCTGGCTAGCTGAAGGCAAGTATTCACCTCCACGTTTTGCCATGTAAAATCTCTCAATGAGCATTTTATGAGAACTGAAAATGCCATAAATCCACTTTTTTTTTTTTTTTCTGTTTTTTTTTTTTAGCTCAGGTCCCCGATGATGAGCAATTTGTCCCAGATTTCCAGTCTGACAACTGTAAGTGATTGTTCCGGGGTTTTGTTTTTTTGGGGGGAGGGAAATGTTTGGGTGCCTGTGCAAAACCTTGCGCTGGGTTTGGAGCCCCTTCCTTGGGAAAACAGTTGTTGCTGGGGCTGAAACTGTGAAATGACAGACTTTGGGGAGAAAGTACCTATAGTTTGAGCTCATCGAGATGAAACTTGCAATGTCCTGTCTTTTGTAAATGGGGAAAATTATAGCCAAGTGCATGGAAATATCTCTAACTGATCTCTGGGCTCCTCTGAGACTTGCTGCTTGTTTGTAGTAATGTTGATTTGCTTATAAACGCTCCTTTTCCTTTTCAAGTGGGTACAAGAGCCTGTGCTGGGCTTCTTGGTTAGCCACAATCTCTGCAGTTTCTGGAGCTTTTTACAGTCCTGGCCCAGCGCTGTTGGCAAGAGCAGACCTGAGCAGTGAAACTTGAGCCGCTTTAAGCAGCATTAATCACTGGCAAGCAAGCATGTTTAAAAGGAGGCCAGTGAAAATGCAGTCCCTCTTGAATTGCATAAGAACAAGAGTTAGTTCTGAGCCGTGGTTCGTTGCCAGAAGGGGTTAGTGGCAAGGGCCAGGGCTGGCTAATGACGTGTGGTGCTCGTATGGCTCTCGGGTGCTGGCTTTCCTGGCGTTGAAGGCTCGGTTGGAGGGGAGGGGGGGAGATCAGGATGTTTTGAGTCATTACCTGGCAAACAGAAGTAGAGTAGCTTGGTGTTGATGGCTGGGTTTTGCTGCTGAGCCAGACAGCTACAGAACTTAAAGGAAATCAAATTTAGCCTGCAGTCGAACAGATTTTTCATTCCAGCTTTGTCACAGCATGCAGCAAGGGTATCTTCTACAGTAAACGCATCTTAATTATTGCTCTTTGATTACTTCTGAGTGGGAAGCTTGCCATTAAACTGTTCCAGACAGCCCAAGTTTCAGATGCACTTTTTTCCTTGTCTCCCCTGAGATAAAAGGCGAGCCCAGAGTCAAACACAACTGGCTGTTGACATCCTAGTGCAGCCCAGCAGCTCTTGCTTGGAGCGGTAGAAACTGCAGCGTGCGTGGGAGGGTGGCTTTTGGAGCTGAAGCTGTTTCCAGTGCCTTTTGGCAGTCTCTTGTTTCCTTGTAACCTGAAGAGCTCAGAGAGAAGAGACAAACTTTTCTAGGTGATGTGGGGTGGGGGGAAGCGCATTTGGTCGAGACTCTTAAAATGTTCTCCTGATCTGCTCAGCCTCTGCAGACCTGGTGTGGAAACTACTTTGTCACTTGAAAGGAGATCTCCCTGCATGACTCCCTGCTATAATAACCTTCCTCAAGTTCCCCAGGGAGAGAAAGCAAAGGTTTATGTTGCTGCTGTGCAAGGGGTTGTGCTGGCTGTTGGGGGAGCTCAGACCGGGATGGAGGAAGGGCAGGGAACCTGGCTTTTCCGTACCAGCACTGGAGAGAGTTTAAAGAGGAGGGAATCTCTAGCTTGCAGCTTTCTGCCCCCACATTCTCATTTCACTCTGGCTCTGAACCTGCTTTCACTAGCAGAGATGTGCTCCTTTCCCAGGACAGGGGTCAGGTTGGGGGTTCAGTGCCTGTTAGCTCCTGGAGGAAGGTAGATCCTGCCCTAGTCTCTGTGAATGTTTGTGGATGTATGTTGTACTCGGTTCCTGTAGTTGTGTAGCTTTGTGTTTTTTCCCCAAGGAAGCTGCTGCTCTCTTTTATCCTGAGCAAACGAGCTCCATCTCCTGCCCTGTCCCCCCCAGGGCCAAGCTTCCCAAGCGTAGCAGCAAAAAGGAACAAACCAGGCTCAGTTTTAACCCCATTGCCATGGGGAACACTCCCATGTGAGCCATCTCGAGTCTCAGAGATGCTCTGAACTGCAGCATCATTCTTCACCTTGCTGTAAGCCCTCATTGCATGGCAGCTCCTGCAGCTTGGCTGCTGCCCACTCGCTGTTCCTGATTTTTGTTGCTGAGGTCCCTTGGCAGACACGGGCTTAAAATTGGGGTTTGGCAGCAAAGTGCTGTAGCATGCTGGAGGAAATCCTGCTGTGGGGATGGGGAGAGCAGGGCTCCTTCGAATAAGGGATGCGTTGTTCTCGGTGCTCTGGGCCGAGCAGCGAGGGACCGGGCTCAGTGCTTAGAAACTACCCAGAGAAGCAGCAAATTCTCATGGGCAGGCGAGGAGGCTGTGGTGGCTCCCAGAGAGCTCCCTGTGCTGGCCATCAAGCTGCATCCCTGCCTGGGCATAGGTGCAGGTTCAGCAGGGGCTCATTCCTGGGGAGAGGGGTATATATGTGCAAAGTTACGTCGTGATCAGTTGTTTAAATAGCTGGGAAGTGATGGGGTCATACAGGGGAGATCGAGCACCACGGGAGGCTTTGCCTTTTGCAAGAGTTTGTTCCCAGGAGACTTGTGGCCCCCTGCACGGGCAGCATGTGGGCAAAGCCCCAGGCAGGGTGCAGAGGGGGATTTCTTACACACTGAAATGCAAGCGGGAGGCTTGTTTCTGAGGAAGGGTTGTTTAAACAAAGGAAAGCAGGAGCCTGGTTTCTATTTCTGGCTCCTCTCCTGGCATGACCTTGGGTGTGTCCTGTAGTGCTGGGAGATGGAGGGACAGACTGGGAGCTCTGCTCCCAGGTGATGGCTTGAGTGGGTGACAAGGATCCCAGATGGTGGCTGGGCTGGAAATGGTTTGGTTGCCTTCCCTGTGGTGGGTGCCACCATCAAAGCCAGGCTTGGCCTCTTAGAAGTCCCATCATGCTGGTGGTCCTGCCCTGTCCCCCAAGGGCTAAGGGATTCACTTGACAATTCAAGGCCCTGAACAGCTTTGGGGTGTCCCCTTTCCTATGGAAAGCTAATGTTTGGGGCATCTCCAGCTTGGCTGGCAGTACAGCACTGGGGGATCTGCCTGAGCCCCCCACCTTCCCCTCCCAGTTGTGCCATCTTGTCCCCATGCCCGGCCTCTCCGGGGTCTTTCCATCCCGAGGGGCTAAAGCAGCCCAGAGAGAAGCTGTGAAGCACCCACGGGTGCTCCTGCGGCTCAGTGCCAGTGTGGGTGTGCCAAGGCATGTTCTCTGGCCCCGTCTATGGTTAAGCTGCTCCCTCTGCCTATTTTTATATTTTTTTTTAGCTTTTAATTACGGTGCTGAGCACAGGACCGGAAAGGTTAAAAGCGCTCCCGCACCCAGCGTGCCTTTGAGGCACTGGGTTAGGGCATCCATCCTTTGCCCAGAACCCTCCTGCCAGCTTCCCTGCTTGCTTCAGGGACCCAAACCCAGCTCCTTCCCCCCAAGAGCCGCCCTGATGCCTCTTGGCCCTGGCGCTGGGCACTCCTGCCCGGGCCAGCCATGAGCCTGGCAGGGAGAGCAGCCGAGCAGCGCTGGCTGGCCTCATGGTGTTTGTGTAAGGAATCCAAACGTTGCACAACGTCCAGGCTGGGCCAGCTGGTCTCTGTTAGGATCTTAAGGCTCATTTCCCTTTTCTTGAATGGCAGCGCTAAGCTCTGGGGAAATTTCCCCCCCTCTTCAGCCACATGAATGGAGCGCTCCGAATTGTTTGTGAATGGAGGGTGGTGCCTGCTCAGAGACTTTTTTTTCTTTTTCTTTTTCTTTTTTTTTTTTTTTCTTCCCTCAATGAATAACCAGACCCCATTGTACGGCTGGTGGAAAAACAACCCTCTCCAACAACACGGAGCCTGTTTGGGAGAGCCGTGCCCGCGCTGGGCAGCTGGAGCCCTTCCAGAGCCAGTTCCCCTTGGCTTTCCCGCAGCTCTCGGGGTGCCCGGGCTCTGCAGCCGCCGCGCCAGCCCCCCTTTGGGGTTAGAAATGCTGAGAGCGGCAAAACCTCGCTGGGAGGGGAAGGAGGAGGGGGATAAATCCGGCTTTGGAGCGGGTGGAAGGCGTGTGGGGGGCTGTGCTGGCTCAGCGCTGGGCTTTGTGTTTCAAATCCTCCTCGGGGAGTTTTATGCCCTTGGTACCAGCTGTGCTGGGCCCTTGCAGGGGGGGTGGGTAGGGAGGGGAGTCAGCATCTCCTAAAAGGTTTTGACAAATTAGGGGAGCAGCTAATTACCTGGCAAGCTGTGAACAGTTGTCTTGAAGCTATTCACTCCTCCCCGCTAAAGCTGGGCTGTGTTTAGACTTTGCATGAAGCTAATACTCCACTTCCGATTAGTCTTGGCTCTCCTCTGCAGGCACTATTTAGGTAAAGATCTCTGAGGCGCTTTCCCTTTCCTAAAGCACCTGCTTTTAGAAATTAATTAGGTTAAGCGTATATTACTTGGTTTAAAATTATATATAGTGAGTGGACTTGGAGGAGCTGGGAGGGATTTGGGTTTAATGGGATGTTTGCCACTTGAACTCGTACAATTGTGGGACCCCGGGACTGGGTCCCCTTGGAGCACCTTGGCTGGAGGAAGGTGAATCCCGTTTAGCTGCCAGATAGCTAACTGGGAGCTGGGTATGCCCCTGCAAGGGCAAGCAGGTCGCTGTGTCCTGCTTACAAGTTCTTGGAGCTCCATGCTATCAAGCCCCCTTGGTCCTCAACCCCTTTGGTCCTCACTCCATGGCTCAGAGAGGAAGCCATTGTCCCTGGTGCCCGGTCTTGTCTCTTCTTGATGGGGCTTTTGGCCTGGCCTGGGCATGTGTCTTATCTGTGGCTGTTGTTGAGCTGCCCGTTCACCTCTCACAGTCTGTGCTCTGCCTTCTCTTGCCCTGTCTTGGATCCCAGCAGGGAACGACTTTCCTTCTTTGAGCAGTGTCGTCCCCAGCTCGGTCCACCAGCTTGTCAGGGTCTGCTGGACACCATCCTGCCGTGATTTGGTTGCCTGATGCTCCTGGGAGGGTAGTTTGGCACCTGACTCCTGAGCAAAGAGCCCCCAAGGGGATGCTCTGCAGGGGTGACATCCCCCATCACTTCCTCCTGCACCGATGAGCCCGTATCCTCCTGTGTCTCGTTGCAGTGGTCCTGCATGCCCCACCTCCGGCCAAGATCAAGCGGGAGCTGCACAGCCCTTCCTCAGAGCTGTCGTCCTGCAGCCACGAGCAGGCTTTGTGTGCTGGCTATGGGGACAAGTGCCTCTACAACTGCTGGTAGGTCACACGGGGGTGGCCGTGTGGGGTCATGGTGCGGGGACCTTGTCTCCACTTGGAGGTGTCCTCTTTGGCATTGCCATCACCCCCGGCCCCTCTGCCCTCTGCAGTGCCTACGACAGGAAGCCCCCTCCCGGGTTCAAGCCATTAACGCCGCCCGCCACGCCGGTGTCCCCCGCGCTCCAGGGACCGGCTCTGCCGCCGGCGGCCTCGGCCGTGCCAGGGGCGGCCCCGGCCCCGCTGCAGGAGCAGAGGCAGCAGACCTTCGCCGTGCCGCAGCCACCTCACCCCATGCCAAAGATGATGTCTGAAAACCAATACCCCGCGGAGCACAGGTGAGGCTCCCCCTGCACAAGTGGGCACCAGTGTCTTGCAGGGGTTTATGGGGACTTTGGCCCTCCTGGGGCACTCAGCACTTAGCTGAGGGTCAGTCCTTAGCTCCCCTGTGTGTTGCACAGCATCCCTGGGACTTTGGGGGCTGTGGACGGAGAGGCACTGCTCCCTGCTTCCTTTCCAAGCTGTGGCTTCGTCTCCCATCACCCTCAAATTCCTGGAGGCTTTGCCAGGTTTGCTTGTGGAAGCAGTAGGTGACATGGCGCAGGTCACACTTGACCTCCAGCTTTGCTTGTGGCCTTCTGGATGTCCTTTGTTGTGGTGACAGCTGCTGTGTCACCAGCAGTGGGGTGCCCACTTTGGGTGTGAGGCTGGAGGTAGCAGCCCAGCAAAGGCCATGCAGTGGGGAGATGGAAACCCTCAGGAGGCATCCGCAGCGGACAAGCATCAGTGAAGAGGGGCTCGGCTCCAAGCGACCTTCAAGCTATGCAGGGGGGGGGCTGGATGCAACCCCTCGGGAAGTGCCATGCCAGCGTGGGGCTTGGGTTTCACTCAGGAAGGGCAGAGGGACATGGCTCGGAAATGGAGTAATCCCAGCCCGGCAGCTGGGAGAGCTCCGGTTACAAAGCCAAATGGCGCAGGGCTGCCCAAGAGGAGCCAGGCTGGAGATCAGAGATCGCCTTTCAAGGTGCTGGAGGACAAAGGCATGTGGCAGCACCTCCTCGAGATGGTCCCTTATCCACCGCCACCAGCAGACACCATGCTGGAGCTCAAGCTGGTGATGGCAGCATCCTGGAGCTGAGAATAGTCCTCCCTGCTGCTGAGTAGAGGTGTAATCCCGGCCACGCCGGTGATTAGTGGCTGGAGCTGCGGGGTGGACTTGGCTTTGCATAAGCACCCACCTGAGTGCAGCGTTCCCTGGGCCCCACAACTCTGCCCTGCCACCCCGGGTGAGACTTCACTGCTTTACAGAAATTTTACTGTTGTGGGGTGTTTTTGTTTGTTTCCTTTTCCCGTTCCTATTCGGATCACAGGGCTGCCATCACCTGAGGCACATAGTGCTTTGCAGTGATTGCCCATGTGCTGTTCTCCTTCAATGCAAGGTCCCCAGCACTTGGAAGAGGAAAGTCTCCTCAGCACCCCTTGGGACAAGCCCTTGTGGTGACCATGCTCTTGAGGAACAGTCCCAGCCTGCTGCGGGTGGGACACGATGCCACCCAAACCACCCCAGGAGCACCCTGGGCTGAGGACACCCAGTTGGTGTGAGGGTCCTGGTCTGGGTGGGAGCTGGTGGCACCCCTGGGTAACACCACATCCCTCTCCCCCCAGGTTCCAGAGGCAGCTGTCTGAGCCCTGCCACCCCTTCCCACCGCAGCCGGGGGTCCCTGGGGACAGTCGCCCTGTCTACCACCGGCAGTTGTCAGAGCCCCTCGGCCCGGCTGCCCCCCGCCCCCCTCAGGGATTCAAGCAGGAGTACCACGACCCGCTCTATGAACACGGTGGACCCAGCCTGCCCGGCCCCCCTGGCCACGGCTTCCAGCCCCCCATGGGCATCAAGCAGGAGCCCCGGGACTACTGCATTGACTCAGGTGGGTGTGAGCTGGCGTGGGACAGGGAGGTGCTGACACTTAAGAGGGATGCAGGTCACACCAGTGGCACCTGGGGGGGACAGAGCCACCTCTGCCATCTGTGGCTCACTGGTAGCAGCACAGGGTTAAGCTTCGGGCAGCAAGTGCCATGTCACCCTAGTGCTCCCGCAGTGCTGGGCTGCTGCTCTGCTGCAGTGGTAGATGATCTCTTCCTTTGCTATTTTATTCCCTTCTCTCCACCCTTTCCTCTCCAAAGCAGGGGGGATGCTACAGGTGTTCACCAGATGCCATGCAGTGTGGTTGGTGCCATAACTGCAGGCTGTGATGCCTCATGGTACCCAGCAGGTCCTCCCACAGCCCTGGCCTGGGGCCAGCTGTGACTTCTGGCTGCTGGACCCCACCAGCATCACGGAAAAATCCTCTAATCGCCTTAGGACCTAAAAATACCCCGACCTCGGGATGGAGGGTGGCACGGCCAAGCAGATGGCAGGGGAGGCATGGTGATGCTTCCCTTCCTGAGGGTCCTGATAATGTGGTGGAAACCTGAGCTGACTTAACCCTTGCTGCCAGTGACCATTCCAGTGCTCTTCCCCCAGATTGTGCTAGTTTTCCCCAAAAGTTGGGGGTGGGGGCTAGGGATGAGTGCAGCAGCCCCGCGTGTGTGGTGGGGTGTGGGAAAATACCTGGGCTTGGTTGCAGGATGTGCTGGGGTGGGGGGGGAAGGGAAATCCTGCCATATGCACAGTGAGACCTGTGGGACATAAATCCTTAATGCCACCTTATCTCCCTCACAGAAGTGCCTAACTGCCAGTCCTCGTACCTGCGGGGGAGCGTCTTCCCCAGCACCCATGATGGTGAGTGCATCCCTGGTGTCCTGCTCATGGGTATCCCCAGCATGTCCCATCCCTCCCTCAGGGCAGGCAGCCCCCCACCACAGCCCGCAGAGCTGCTGGGCACACCAAAGAAGCCCCCAAGAGCCTGCATGCTGCTAAAAATAGGGCCTGTGTCGTGCAGCTGCCGGCCCCTGCAAGTGTGCTGTGAGGGCACGGCAGCTCTGCTGCATAATCTGGGATAACGTGCCCGATATAGCTGCTTAGAAGGTCTTGGTTTGGTTCCCCCAGCTCCCTGAGGTGAGGAGGACACAAAGCTGCCTGGTGTTCAGCCAGGGAGCTCCTGTGATGCTGCTGAAACAAGTGGGGAGGAGGTTGCTCCTGGCACTAGGGGATGGGATCTTGGTGCTGGCCCAAGCCAGGGGGGTTTTTTGGCAGTCCATCTGGGGTGGTGGAGGGACCCTGTGCTTACCAAGGATCTTTTCCCCCTAGGATTTTCATATGAAAAGGACACACGATTGTATTTCGATGACACGTGTGTGGTACCGGAGAGGCTGGAGGGTAAGAACGTGGCCCCAGAGGAGGGCAGGGGGTTACCAGGGCTCATGGAGGGAGATTTGGGTTCTGCAGCAGCCAGTTCTTAGCATGGCGCTCTTGAGAGCTGCTCGGCATTGTCCGATGTGGCTGCTCAGCATCACTGCCATGTCCCTGCCACCCACCCCACACCTCTCCTGCCCGCAGCACCCTCCCCAGCACCTCTCCCCTCTCTGGCCTGACCCTACCCAGGGGGTCCTGGCACAGGGACGAGCCTCGTGTTGCTGTGTGTGTCTCCTGCCAGGGAGAGGGTGTGTAACCAGCTGTGTCTTGGTGTGGGCAGGTAAGGTGAAGCAGGAGCCAACCCTGTACCGTGAGGGCCCTCCCTACCAGCGGCGTGGGTCCCTGCAGCTCTGGCAGTTCCTGGTCACGCTCCTGGACGACCCTGCCAATGCCCACTTCATCGCCTGGACTGGCCGGGGCATGGAGTTCAAGCTGATTGAGCCTGAGGAGGTATGAGGAGGTCCTGCCCCAGTGCCTGGTGTGTCAGGGCCGGGGCTGCAGCCCGGGAGCTGCCGCGGGGTGAGCTGGGGAGGGGGGCAGAGCCAGACCCTTGCCATGCAGCACAGCAGTTCACACTCATGCTTGAAGCAAGACACATTTTTACCTTCTGGGCAGCTTTTGAGGGTGAAGGAAAAGCCTGTCCTTCACCCTGGGTCCCCAGCAGCCCCCTGGTGCTGTGCTGGAGCCACGTGGCTCTGCAGGAGGGTGACGCAGAGAAAGAAGCTGTTTGGGGAGTAATTGAAAGCAACTGTAGCACCAAGCTGCACATCCTGGGTAATTACCCACGGTATGTCTTATGCTGTGCATGGAAACTGTGGGGTTTTTGAAGCAGCTTTTTTGGCAGGCTCCCCTAAACAAACATCTTTCGATTCGGCCCCTGGTTTGGTGCTGGTGGTGTTGTGGCACTTGGAGCTGGAGCATTTATCACAGCAGGCAGGGGTCTGCTCCAGGACCGTGGTGACACCTTCACCCCTGACCACTCCAGCCCCCAGAAATGAGCCCCTACCCCACATTTCAGTTGTGATTTCCTTTGGTGATCCAAGTAGAAGCCTTGGCTGGAGCCTTCACAGCTGCCACCTCTCTCCCCACAGGTAGCACGGCGCTGGGGCATCCAGAAGAACCGGCCAGCCATGAACTATGACAAGCTCAGCCGCTCTCTGCGCTACTACTACGAGAAGGGCATCATGCAGAAGGTCAGTGACCCTGCTGGGGCTGGGTGGAGGGTGTGACTGTCCCCCACTGTCACCCCAGCACCCTGGAGTGCAGTGGGAAGGGGACTAGGTCTGATGTTGGTCATGCTGTGCATCTCTCACCCCTCCTCCTCCTCCCTGCAGGTGGCTGGCGAGCGGTACGTCTATAAATTCGTCTGTGACCCCGACGCCCTCTTCTCCATGGCCTACCCTGACAACCAGCGCCCCTTCCTGAAGACAGAGCCCGACTGCCCCGTGCCCGAGGAGGAGACGGTGCCACTGACACACTTTGAGGACAGCCCAGCGTACCTCCTGGAGATGGATCCCTGTGGCAGCCTCCCCTACGCCGAGGGCTTCGCTTACTGACTCGGCAGCACCTCCAGCACTAGCGCATCCACTTTGGGCAGACACGGTTTTGTAAAGAGTATTTTTTTGCTATTCCTAAGGAGAGAGGAAATAACAAACAAAACAAAAACCAACAAGCCAACAAACCGCACGTGTGCACAGACAAATTGGAGGAATCTAAAATGCCCAGTGTGTGTCACCGCCGAGCTCCCACCCTTACTGTCCAAGGGCTAGTGCGTAGGACTGCCCGGGGCTGGCACCTCGCAGGGGTTTGGGGTGACGGGCGCTGACGGTGCAGTCTCTGACCCGGCTCCTCACCAGCACGGTGAGGGCTGGTGGCTCCAGCAGTGCCCCCGGCCTGGGCAGAGCCAGCGTGGCCACCCAGCCAATTGTCACGACAATCTGCTTCGCACCCAGCGCAATCCGCGTGGCTGCCTTGTCTGGTGGAAAGGGCTTTGATTTGCACAGAGGAGGGATGGGGTGGGGGGGTGGGTGCTGCCTGGGTCAGCACCCTGGGGCTGGTGTGCACAGCATCCTAACCCCAACCCCGAGGAGCCTTCTGCCTTCTTACCAAACTGCCCCTCCCCACCCTGCTCCCCTGGTATAGCCTGATATAACATTTTCTCAGTCCCTTCTGGGTCCCTCTTGCTCCTCCCCAGCTCCGGCTGCAGGCCATGGGTTGCATTTCAGGGGAGAAAACCCTGACAATATCTAGCTCCCTCCCTCTCTTTTTTTTTTTTTTTTTTT